>CM039680.1:73295123-73610123 GCA_022537955.1 Schmidtea mediterranea
TCACTTTTGACTTTTACAGGAATTATATGATCACAGTGATATTCTAATTCGAAGGCTTCCAATGCGACTACCTCTGCAAACCTCGATTCTTGTCAGTTTGCTTTTTTTATTGTACCGTCTGTTAAATCGATGACGCAGTTATCTAACCTTCTAAGTATATCTATCCCAAGGATGAATTTACTTCTAGATTCAACCATCACATTGAAAACGCGGTTAACTATCTGACTTGAAAAATGAACAGCCAGCTCAATATCTCCTCTCAATTGCATGGTATGTGAAGACATAGATATCACCGTATCGCTTGTGTTCCTTATATTCTTTTTCTGACTTTCTGAGAACTGATCCTCCCTTATCATGAAGGCTGCTCTTCCGGTGTCTATTAGTGCTTTTATGATTCTGTTATCAATTGATATTTGGATGCTTGGTCTTGCCTCATTGAGCTCTACTAATATTTCATTTACTTCTAGCCCATAACACCCATAGATCTTTCTTGACGCATAATGACAATTAGTTATTTTATTATCTAAATTACTACTCAACTCTCTGAATTGCTGATTTTGACTATCATACAATCCACAATGTGGTTGTTCTACATTCTCTGATCGGCCTAGGTTGTCATTGTTTCTATCGTTTTCTATCATCTGCTCTTCCTCAACTCGCTGATTTTTTATTAATCGTATTTCTTTATCATGTTTCACCGTAATTAGATATTTTGCGATAAAAGGAAATAGACATGTCAGAATTTTATATGAGTTGCCGAATACTTGTCGAAGTTGTCGTAATGATACTTATAATGAACATATCATCTAGAGCAATGCTACTGTATAATATATTCCTATTATAGTTGAAAACATATTACCAAGAACAGCAAAATATCCCAATATGTTGTATAGTACAATATATAGCACTTTTGTAAAATGTTCCTTTGATAATAGCACATCGAAATTGTAATTACCACCATAGCTACCTTCGATAACTTTACTCACCATTATTGATAGTACTTTCTCTTTTTCGTTAGGAAATAACATGTGCTTTCTTGCACTTTCTATTGCATCTCGAGTGTACAGACCGTTGTTATCTATATCATTTACTTCTTGAAATTCTAAATTTTTCTCGAGTTCTGTTAATTCTATCAGACATGATAATCTACATGTCATCATTTAGCTTGTATGATGGATCGAGCAAATTAGTACATTTATAGATTTTCTTTGGAATATAAGTTTTATCTGTTAGTATTCTGGTTATAGGCTGTAAATACACTGTTTCTTCTTTATAGACAAGTGGTAATTCATTAGTACATTGGTTATTCGTCGTCAGTAATACGCTAACTGGTTTGCATTGAAAGGTCTGTAGCACTTCTCCTAATACCCTTGCAAAGGTTCCTTTTTCCTCAAACCGCTTTGGTGCCATTAAATCTGGGTTTGTGACTGCTACAGCCATCTTTGTCCTCAATATATCTCTATTGAGTTTGCAGTTTCTAGTAATTGTTGCTTGATACACTTTGTCTAATTAAACTAATTGATGATGATAGAAGTAATCGATTTATCGGTGAAATATGAAGATAGTTTGGCATCGAATTGATCGCTCTTCAATTTTGCATCTTTAATTTCATTGCTGCTGATATAGAAGCCTTCATAATTTGTCGTTATAACTGCTTTTCCACATTTGATAGTTTCACCTTTTTCTACAACTCTCATGGCTTCTGCTTCTGAGTCTGCTATATATATTGTTGGGGTATCCTTTTCTTGTAAGATTTTTTTTCCTTTTTTGATCTTTTATTCTCTTTGATTCTGCATCGGTAAATTGTTTGCCATTTGATTTCCATATGATTTCAATTTGGTTAGTTGACATGCATATTTGTCTATCTTATACACGATCATCGACTCGCCAGTGTCACAACTAGATTCGTCTAGCGTACAGAACTTGTGTGTCATCATTTTCTTTGACGAGCTATAAAATTATGCTTTAAATCTTCTCAATTCAACATAATATTGTCTTCGAACCACAATGTTATCTGCTGTATGGCCCCATATTTTATACTTTCCTCCCACACAATATCCACCAGTTGATGTCCATCCAACTACGTCTGCTGGTTGTTTAACTATTGCTCTCACTTAAGCCTTCAATTCTATTCCATCCATCGTTTTATTCTTTTTTTTTGTTTTAAATGCATTGTCACACTCGTTCGGTGTTATTTTTAGTGTCTCTGGTGCCAATATGGGTACTAACATTGTCCTTGATACTTTATTACACAAAAAGCTCTCATCTGAAAACTTGATTATACATTCTCTCGCTTCTGTGTGTATAAAATCAGACTCTTGATATACGTGGAAAATCTTTGGTTCAGTTGCAATTAGTTTAGTTTGATTCGCGTCCGGACAATTTTCTACATCCAATAATAAATAATTTTGCCCCCATCTTGGAATTTGACAATCATACGCTATAATTGCATTGCTTCCTTTGATCAAATCTAATAATAATGTTATTATTACTATTATTATTGAAATATTTGATTTTCCTTCACTTTTACTTGGTTTTATTTGTTAGATATCATATTAAAACGATGCAAAAAAAGTTACACAATACAAAATTAAAAAGTTTCAAACACCATTTTGGCGCCCCCATGGTCTGGCACCCGGGGACATTTGTCCCCCTGCCCCCATCCCTTTAGCTACGCCTCTGACCCAGACACACAAACCCACCAATCACAACCACCAGAGTTCTATGGAAGTCTAAATTAGTATGTCTGTTATATGTGAAGGATTGTTAATAAGGTCATTAGATCAAAAGATTAATAAGCAAGTGTTATGGTTACGAGTGTTTTGAATATTTTTAAATAGTTTGATTCTGTAAAATTGTGATAAATTGATGTTTTAACTTTATAATATTATTTCTATTATAAAATGATTTAAATTTTAAAAATATTTTATTATTATTTTAAAAATTTTTACTAAGGCATAAGAAAAAATTTATATTTAAAGTAATGTCCAATAATGAATATTAAAAACTTTGTGTTATTATTCAGAATTAAGAAAAAAAGAACAAGAACAAGCCAACATAAGAAAAGAAAAGATAAATGAAGGCTTTATCTCAGGTAAACCTGTTGAATATGAATGCATAAGTTAATAATAAAATATTAAATTTAAAAATCGTTTTTATATTTAAATGAATTATTTTTATTTATTATTGTGTCATAGTTGTCAGAGGTCAAACAGCTATGATCTCTCAATAGAAATTGTGTAATTTTTACATCTGTGTATTTTGCATACACAGTGTGCAGACATTACTATCAAATCAACTTCGTCTTATATAAAAGAAATTTGTATTCTTAATAAATTGTTGAGAACTTCTTCCTTTTATTAGTTTCTTTTTAAGCGCAATTATAATGACTCATTTTAGGACACGAAAACCCAGCACCAAGATAACTTAAAATACAATATACAACACCAACTAAACACTTTAAAATCTGAGAGAATATAAATAAATATAAAATCAAAAACATAAAAGTAAAATAAAATAAATACAAAATGCATCAAGAACCACACGAAATCTACATAAAAAATAACATAATAACAAGAAAATTTGAGCGTAAAATGACCATTTATATAAAAGTAAAAATTAATGAATAATAATAAAATATTTTTGGCTGAATGAATTTATGTAAAAATGTTAAAAATAAATTACCAATTTAAATTAAGAAATTAAAAAATATTTAACTTAGATAACACAAATAATTTCAAGGTCGAATTTTGTTTAATCGCAATAAAATTAACACGCAAGGTTAAGGCCAAATTATAGGTATATATACTGATGTGTTTTGACAAATTTTCAGTCTTATTTTTCGGAGAAAAAATTTCATTCTTACTTTGCAGTCTTAGTTTTTCAGAAAATTATTTGGTGTGTATAACTAGCTGAGAGCCGTGCATTCAGGCAATTAACACTGGTAAGTGTTTTGCCTGAACACGACCACTCTCGGCTAGTGTATGATTATTGATTCGATTTTACGACTTGAATTTATGGAATGTGCACAATGATTTTACGACTTGAATTTATGGAACGTGCCCAATGATTTTACGAATGGAATTTATGAAATATTCACAATGCTTTCATGAATTGCCAATTGTCGTATTTGGCCGAACCAATTTAACATGGACGATGTAATATGCTGAATAAATATTTTCAAACAACAACCTTTGTGCATCGAAGCTTTTATTTCAACTACTATGGTAAAATTTATTTATTTATTTTTCGCCCCACAGCCAAAACACATTGCAAGGCAATGAAATAAAACACACTACCGAACTGTGTAAGTCTGCCAATAGTTCGTGCCCGTGAAGGTTTCGGCGTAAGAACGCAGGAACTCAAACGTCAAATCATTGAAGTAAATAGCGAAAGAGAGTAGCTTGAAAGTGGGTCTTTTGGCTCAACTTTCTTGCACTTAATTCCGATAAAATCGACACAAACTTTTTAACAACATTCGGCTCAAAATCATTAACACCGAGTAGTCCAATGGGCACTCATGAAAGATAACATGAACATATATAGATCATAAGGACAAAGAGAGGGAAAGGGTAGCGGGGAAAATTGCGAAATCGTTGCAACAGAAAAAGATTAATCCGAACGACCAAAATCATGAAAAATAATGTTTGAATAATATACCGTATATTTCGGCGTATCAGACGACCCTTAAAGTCAAAAAATCACCCTTGAAAATTGTGGGTCGTATTATACAACCGATATAAAAGAAAGTATTACAGTACAGGTAGTTGTATTTATACTACTTTTATGCATATCTAAAACCCGATATATGATAAATCATAAAAATTTGCTCTAATTTTGTACCTCGTCTTATCTGACGGTCACCTTATACGCCTAAATATACGGTATATAGGAATTAAATAAATTATATTGAATAGAGACGGAAAATATGGGCGAACGCTGCGCAAATTTTCGGAAATAATCAAAAAATTTATCAAAAAACTGTAAAATAAGGGTGGAACGCTGCTCAAATTTTCCGAATCAATTAAAATACTTATCAAAAATAGCAAAGTAAAAGTAGAATTTTGTTCAATTGTTAGTGTAATATTCTTATAAACTGTAGGATAAGGGCGGAACGCTGCTCAAAATTTTCGAATTAATGAAAATACTTTATCGAAAACAGTAGAATAAGGATGGAGTATGGCTAAATTTTTATATAAGTAAAGCATTTTCACAAAGCTGAGGAATAAAGAATAATCCCTACTAAAAATTTAATAATAACAATGGTAATAGTAATGATAATAGTAAGGATAATGGTAATAATAATAATAAAAATAATAATAATAATAATAATAATAATAATAATAATAATAATAATAATAATAATAATAATGATAAAAATAATGATAATAATAATTAGGATAATAATAATAATAATAATAATAATCATGGTACTTATAATAATAATGATAATAATAATAGTAATAATAATAATAAACATAATGGTAATTATAGTAATAAGAATAATAATAAATGTAATAGTAGTAACAATTAATAAAGGTAATACATATAATAGTAAGAATAACAATGGTAGTATCAATAATAGAGAACATTGTAGTTATAATAGGGATAAGGGTAAGAAATATACTGTGTGGATATTTGACATAACAAAGGGTGTACAGGCCATAGATAATCAACAACACGGACAACGATAAGAAGGACTAAGCCAATGGGCATAAAGATAAATGATTTGAGAGTATAGGTTAGCATTTGAAGAAGATAGGAGAATAATGGGACCTAAAAATCGAAATCAAGCACAGGCCTTCTACCGGCAGCTCGTTGGACCCATGGATCGTTCGGTCAATTATAGCATTAGCAAAAGCGCTCACTTTTTGCGGACGATCTACCCACTTGAACACAGTTCCAACGTTGCTCAGCAACGGGTGCTGAGTGGTAAGCGAAAGATATTTGTATGGGGTTGTCTAGGTAACAACCATATAGTTTCAAGAAATCAACACCCAGAAACCCACCAGTTTTATAATTTATTAAGTTTGTTTAATTATATCTATTATTGGTTTTTCTTTTTAAATCTTATTTTATTTGATGTTTTATTATCATTTTGAGTAATCTTTTTGTGATGTTGCTCTGAACCCTGCTTATATCGTTTACGTAATGTTTTTGGGTTATAGTCCAACATAACGACAGCTCATTGAACATGATGTACGTCCAAGAGACTATAATATTGGCAGCAATTGTTATTTTACGGATCACTACCTTCTCAAACACAGTTCAAATGTTGCTTAGCAATGAATTCCAAGTGGTTTCGACACATTTTATAAGGGGTTATTTTGTGGCTGCCATAGATATTTTAACTAAAAGCTTCAACAGAATTAGTAATAACACTCACGTTTGCGGAAGACCACCTACTCGAACACATTTCCATGGTTTCCTATCAACGGGTGTTGAGCGATAACCAAAATATTTTTCATAATGTTGCCTGGTAACGCCTACACAGAACATTTTATTTGAAACACAACTTCACGACTTATATATAAGAAAATTATCAGATTTGATATTTTATTATAAATAAATTCATAAGTTCAAAAACATTCTAACTTATTCTAGGTAGCAAGAAATTAAACTTGTAAAACAAATTAAGTTAAATTAAATTTTATTAAAAATTTAAATTTCAAAAATTTTAAATTGTAAACAAATTTGTTCATACTTGATAAGTTTGTTTAAATTTATTGTATGTTTATATTATTTATACACGTTTCTGGAAATGGCACCAACCAAACCTGAATCTGCTTTAGCAAAAGCTAAAGGTAATTTTTATGATTAATTTTTATGTATGATTATTATATGTTATGTTATAAAAATTTTCTAACAATGAATTATAATAGATTTAATAAATGTGTCCAAATTAAATACGGCGATTGAAATTCTAAGTGAATGTATGAAAGCACAAAAGAAGCAAAAGGCATGGGTTAAAACTCACGAAGAAGTTATGATGTTATTGGCTCAGCTTTGTGTTGATAATAAAAAGAGTCTGCAATTTAAAGAAATTATACATCAATATAAAAATATGACATTTCAAGTATATTTGAAATGATTAAAATTTGTTAATATAAAATTTTGCAGGTTATTCCTAAGTCATTAGAAGATGTAGTTAAATATTATTTGTCATTAGCGAAATTGCGTACTGAAGAAGCTCGGGAAAAGTCTAAGCAACTTGTTCCAGAAATAGATGATTTGGACAATCCCGATACACCTGAAAATTTAATATTATTTGCAATCAATGCAGAAGGAGAACAAGAAAGGCAAGACCGTGCAATTTTAACCCCATGGCTAAAATTTTTATGGGAATCGTATCGTCAATGTATGGAGTTACTAAGAAATAATGCAAAGTTTGAAAGACTATATCATGACATTGCACAAGAAACTTTTGAATTCTGTCAGAAGTATGATAGAAAAGCAGAGTTTAGAAAGCTTTCTGAAATTTTACGCAACCATATGTTGAAATTTCAAAACAATACAGTAATGGGAAATATGCCTCAAACGCCAACTCCAGAAACTTGGGTACTGCATTTAGAAACACGGTTAAAAATGTTAGATTATGCGTTAAAATTTGAATTATATAATGAAGCTTTTAAAGCAGTCGAAGATGTTTGGAATTTATTAAACACTTCAAATATCTCAGCCAAACCAAGAATTTTGGCAGAATATTATTTGAAAACTTCAAACGTTTGTTTTGAATTTGGAACATATTTATTTCATGCCGCTGCTCTCCATAAGTATTTTTTCTATAGCCGAGAAAATAAAAAAAATATGTCCTCAGCTGACCTTGAGAAATATGCTTTGCAGTTGATTATTGCAACTTTAGCCGTTCCATTACCAAATAACAGAGAGCCTGTCGATCCGTTGTTAGAATCTGGAGAAATCACAAATCCAGTTAAGCAAAAAACTTTATCTATGCTATTAAATCTTCCAAATCCTCCGACTAGAGCAAGTTTAATCAAAGACATCCAAACCAATCACATTTATAATTTAGTAAGTCCTGAAATAGCAAATTTCTTCAAAATTCTCGAATCAGATTATAAACCGTTATCTATGGCAAAAGATACTCCTCCTGTATTGAAATTGTTGCGTGAACATCCGGAATTGAATGTTTATTCTGAATTGATAGAAAAAATTGTGGTTAGTAAAACGTTGATTCAAATCGGAAAAGTTTACAAAACTATAAAAGTTACTGAGTTCGAAAAACTTTGTCCATACGTAGAACCCATGAAGTTGCAAACAATAATAAATCATTTAATTTGCAATTTGGAGTTGCCAATTAAAATTGATCATCGATCCGGTATTCTCGAATTTGATGTCTACACAGATTTGGGAATCAGTCAACGAAATGATACGGATTTGATTTCCCAGGAAATAAATGGGATCAGCACATTGGCCAGACAATTGTCAAAGTTTTCAATCGCTATTTATGAGGTTGCTGAGCATATTGGTTACGTAGATCTCGAAAAACAGCAGAGTCGCGAATGGGTACGCCAGTGTTATTCTAGGAAAATCAATGAAGCTCACCAGGTTATGTTAAATAGGAAAATTTTGATTGAAACTCGCAAAGAAGAAATTGAAAGACTAGAAGAGGAGAGCCAACGAAAATTAAATGAACAAATACGTTTACGAGACGAGAAACGCAGAAAAGAAGAAAGCAATAGATTGAGAGAGGAGCAATTGCAGTTACAAAAGAAATTAAATGAAGAACAGAGAGAATCGAACCTTAAAAAAATCAATACGGTTAGAATGACTTATTTAAAGAGCAGCGATGCAGGAATTAAAATCTTGAAAAACTTTTCTGAGAAAGAATTGGCAGAAATGGATGAAATTAAGCTGGTTAAGTTGCAGTGCGATGAAAAGAATCGATTGAAAGAGGAAGAAGACGAGCGATTTAGGAAATTAGAGCAGAAAGTTGATTATTTCCAGAGAGCTTTGAGACTAGAAGAAATTCCTAGGATAAATAATTTTCAATTGGAGTGCTATGAAAAGGCGAAAAAAATCTTTGACGACAAAGAAGAAAAACGAAGAAACGATTCTCAAGAATTGCATTTATTGAGGCTGAGAGACAAGGAATTGTGCTTGAAAATCCAGTCAGATATCGAGGGTTACATCGGGTCGATTTTACAAGAAACGGATGAAAGCCATGAAGCGCAATTGGCAGAGTGGGAAGCCAAGAACGAGGAAATCAAAGAAAGATATCGGGAGAAGCGCATGGCTGAATTGGTTGAGCAGAATCGTCAACAAGATATTTTAATACAAAAGGAATTGGAAGAAGAAAATGAAAGATTGGAGAAAGAAAAAAAGGAAAAATTGGAATCTGCTCCGAAAGCTGGTAATTTTGAGATTATTTTATTATTGATTTCTTATCTGGTTTGCTTATTGTGAATGCAGTTACATACATTCCGCCACATTTGAGGAAGAAACAAGCTGCAACAAGTGGATCAGCTAATCAGACAACAACGGTTCATCCTATCCAAATTGAAGTGAATGCCAGCCGAGCGAGTAATGCGAGCCGCAATATCCCACCAGTCGATAAAAATAAGAAATTCAGCGGTAATAAACACGTTTTGTTTATTTGAAATTGATTTATCATTCTAGAATCAGACGGTGAATGGAACTGTGTGAAGAAAAAATAACGATTTTGATCGTATTTATGTTCTTTCAATAAATTGATTAAATTATATTGGTTCATGGTCTTTATGTCATTTTAATTTATTTAGAAATCATTTAATGTAAATAATTCAAAGGTTTTTTATATTTTTGTGATAATTTTTGTTTAATCGACATATTTTTAATTAAAAGATGGTTAAGATATTTAGGAATATTTCTGTTTTAATTTATTTTTAAATGGTGGGATTTTAACGGAAAAATTTGTGTGATTATTTTCGGGCTTTAACTTAAACAAGTTTTTGGTTTAAATAAATTCTTGTCTAATAAAGTAACTAATTGTTCATAAAAGCATATTTTTATATCAAGTTATTTAGGATTAAAGTTGCTACAAATATTGATATTGAAATAAATAGTTTATTGTTTTGAAGATAAGTTCAATCATGTTAACTAAAACTAAATTATTAAATGTTATAAATAAATTCCCAATTTTTAATGTTTTATAGTGAATTATTGTTTAAACGTATTAAGCAAGATGAAGTCTAAACTATTTAAAAAATAATTATTTCAGTTTCTGTTTAATTTTTAGGATTCAATCTATTTTATTTTTGAGCTTATTTTGTAATATAATTGTTCTGTGGTTATTCGACAATATTCTACATTAGTTTGAACATTCCGACACCATTAAATACATTTTCATTACTTGGATTTGGCCAGTGGTAATTTAGCTTTTGCATTATTATAATATATTGCTTTTACAGAAATCACAAAAATGTCTTAATGATGTTTAAAAAGCCAATTAGCTAAGAATTTTTATATGATGTTTCATATAATTATTCACATTAACACTTTTATGTTCACTGGTTGTTGTAATACTACCTTAAGATACGGTAGTAAAAAAGGTAATAATAATCGGTTTTCTATATCACGATGTTCATGTTTATGGAGCCATAAAACATTTCGACAAGAGTAAATTAATTTCTTATTATAAAGCAAGTCTAATAAGATTATTTATAATAATTATGTAATATCAAAATATATAGTCTAATAATTTAACAATTTTTATTGTTTTTAAATGTTTTTACCAATTACATCTCTTAATTAATAAAACTCAAGATTAAATTATGAATTCATCTATTTGTGAATAAAATGTACAGAAGTATGTCCCGCGTCGTTTTTGTTATTCTCTGCCACTGACTACATAGTTAATAGTAGCATAAACACTTCTTAAAGCACTTCCAGTGGTATTATATTCAATCGATACGGTGAATATTCCGCACAGGAATTTTCCGCACTGGAATAATACGCATAAGAATATTCCACACAGGAATAATCCGCAAAGAAATTTCCGCACAAGAATATTCCGCACAGGAAAATTCCGCAAATACATTTCGTTACTTTTCACAGGATATTATTTTTTAATACTTCATTATTTAAACTATTAGCTTTATTGTGATTTCGTTGAGACAAGACCAAAAATTATTTGAAACTAACCAGTTGTGTAATTACATGAATACATATCTATCATCAAAATTACAAGTACGTACATACACCTATCCCCCGATTTGCGCCGTTTCGATTTGCGACGATTCGATTTGCGCTCACCAAAAATGACACCATTTTTTCGATTTGCGTCTTAAATTCGATTTGCACCTTTGACCATGAATTATCTAATGATGACTTACTTGAAATGTTGAACGAAGAAAAGGAATGTGATATAGATAGTCAAAAAGATATGGAAATTCCAAAAAAGTTAAGTAGAAAAGATTTATTTAAAGCATTTTCATTAATTGATGAGGCCATGGGAATTATCACTGCCAATGACTGCGATGAATCGCGCAGTTGGACCACGGGACAGAAAATTCAGCAATCAATTACATGCTACAAAGAAATGCAAAAAGAAAATGTTCAATCAACACTAGACTGCTTTTTTTTACCATTAAATGATAACTCACCAAATAATGATAATGATAGTGATTGTGAAGAAATTTTGTAATTATAATGTTATAATCCAAAAAATTTGTTATTTTTTGTTGAATTCAAGTTTTTTTAATTATAATTTTTTGTTTAATTATAATTTTATGTTTTGTTATATATAAAGTGAACTACTATATTTATTTTATTATTTATCTACTAAGAAATAAAATTTATTTTAATTTAATACTGAATTTTAATACTAATTTCATTTTTTTTTCCTTTGAAACTGATCCAAGAATTTTGTATGCAAATATATGGCAAAATGAGTTTCGATTTGCGTCTTTTCGATTTGCGTTCACTTTTGTTGGAACCAATCTAGACGCAAATCGGGGGTTGGGTGTATATATATCTACAGGAAAATGTAAACACATTTATTAATTTATATTGCAGATTAGCCATTCTGCGTAAATACTTTAGTTTACTTTCATCATCTGCATGTGAGTCATATTCTTGCACAGCCGTTGCAACTGCCTGATGCAATGATTCATATTTTCTCTTTTTTCTGGTCTTCCTGTCTCGTAATTTGCCAAAGTCAATCGATGACAAGTGATGTCCCTTTGTAGTCCATCAAACAATAGCCAAATACTTGGATGACTACAGTGAAAAGTGGCATTGTGAGCGTTGTGAAAGCCCTCACAACAGTTTGTTGTTTTTGGTGATTTCTCAGCTGCCGCCTCCCATTGATTCCAAATTCTTACAGGGAACATTGGATCTCTACCAATGGCACCTTCAATATAAGTTTGAAAAAAATATGATAGAACCGCATTGTATGGATCTTCGTCGAGGAAGGTTCTGGCAAGAATATCGAAGGCAGACCTAACTTCGTTTGCAGGAACGAATGCCAAGGCACAAATAGATTTCAACATTAACTTCACATCAACATTGCTCTCATACAGATTCTTCAACCCTACGCAATTTACTTTCCTAACGAGACTTTGGCAGAGATGAAAGTAGCATCCCTTTACTTCGGCATCGGGGAAAGCAACTGCAGCCGCTGTCATACAAGCATTCTCGAAATCAACCAAGACCTTTCTAGGCGATAAATTTGTTAAAAGTTGCTTCATTATTTCGAACATTCGGATGTATGTTTCTCTGTTCTTCTTTTGTAAGAGAAAATAAATACATGGAGGATACGATGTGCCTACCAAGGCGTGCCAGGTATATAGCTGGTAAAACATGCTGGGGCATTTATCAAATATTCCATCACCATATATTGTTTCTTTGTTTAGCTCAAGTAATAGTTCCCTATTGCCAATTACCAAAATTCGGTCAGGATCATCAAAGCCAGTGTCGTGCAAAATCCTCGCATAATATTTCTCAGGAATAGTGAAGGCATGAGTAGTAGGATTGGCAATGCGATCGGACTGTTTCTGCTGATTTAGGCTTCTCAAAATGGATGACTTTTTTGGTAGATGACCCAGAATGTCACTGTTTACGTTGACTAAAACATTACCAAGAACATTTCTGGCAGTGGCACCAACTTCTTTAATGGCCTCTTTCATTTGTGCTTTTGCAACGTTTGCCATGGCTTTCTGGGGACACGAGTCATGAGAATGCCGAGTCGGAGGAGTCACAATTGTGGAGGAATCAATGGTGGTTTTTAAGAAAGAACGGCACTTTTCTTGATGATTCTGCCGGCATCTCCAAGTCACGACCCCGTTGTTTGTGCGAAATTTCAAATACTCATAGCCGGAATAAATGAGAACTGAATTTCCTCTGTTTGTTGTTGAAAATTCCATTGCAAATAGGGTGAAAATAAGAAGGAAAAGTTGGAGCTCCAAAAGTGTTGTTAACAGTTTGGTCGCAAACAACTAACTGAACTGATAAGAAAGTGCGGTTGACCTAAGCCTGACCCAAGCTTGACGTCATTTAGATTTGCCGAATTTTCCTGTGCGGAAAAATGACTGCGGAATCTTCATGTGCGGAAATTTCTGTGCGGATTATTCCTGTATGGAATATTCTTGTGCGCATTATTCCGGTGCGGAAAATTCATTTGCGGAATATTCCGGTCACCATTCAATCATAGCACAACAGGTACAATCATAATAAAAATTATTTAAAAGAAATTAATGAATTTTATGAAGTTAATTAATAACTACAAAAATTTTCTTGTTCAAGTGAGTATATCAAAATAGTAAGATTAGACAAATGGTTTGGTTTTCATAATTTCAACAGAAAATATATTTTTATTTATTAAATTAATATCTTAAATTTCATAATACCAAATTTTACCTTGATATTTTATTACATAATTAGACATCTTGGAAATGAAAGTAAACTAAGTTCTTAACCATGAAGTCAATTTATAATAATAATGATAATATTCTAAACATGAATCAGTTCCACGTACAAAGATATTTATTTCAAAATTGAACCGGTTTCAATATTACGATCCCCTAATCCACCATAATCTGACGCCAGGAATGCTGAAAACCGCAACAATACTAAAAATAATAACTGATGTATGTACTTTTAAAAATAGAAACATGACAGACACGTGAAGACCCCTGCCACCTAATATGACGAATCACAGAAAATCTACAATATATAAACTAGTATTTATTGATTCAAACCATCCCTAAAAATTTTCTCTCAAGAAGAACTTAATAGTTGATATTGACGATTGAAAGAATACAATCAAGCTCAGAAAACGCATTCAATCAAATATACGTTTACACACATAATATATTGTGAAATTGTAATAAAATTTCTTTTTTAAGATGATCATTGTGACTTATATTGAATAAAATTTACTAACCAGTGTCGTCTTATTTATTGATATAAGATACCAAGACGAGATTCTGTGAACCTCAACAAAGGTAGCCGAACTAATAATTCAAACAATAAATTTCCTCGTTCTCATGCGTTTATTAATAATATTGCTAGAAATTTTAATATAAAATATGGTTAAATAACTTTATAAATAACATTTTAAGCGAAGTATTTTTTGCCAGCAATTGTTATTCTTTCTAGCTTAGGATATCTTATGTCCTTTGATAGTCGTCCTGGCGGATCTTGGTTGTTAATGAACCGGAACAGACGTAGTCGTAGTTATACGTTGCGAGCCTTCCGCATTTATTCAATACGATACATAGTACTGCGTTACCCGCATTAGAGCGCTAATTATGAAAAAACACGTAGTAGTAGTGAGCCGCTTAAAGTCTTAATAAATAAATAACAATTATTAATTTTATAAACTACTAAAAATTACTTTATATATACTATATATATATAATAGTAAGAATATAATTTGTAATTTAAATATAGATAACAGTTAAAAATAGTGTTGGTCTTATATAAATAATACGATACATAGTACTGCGTTACCCGCATTAGAGCGCTAATTATTAACACTTATTAAAATATATTGAATCATAAATTAAAAAGAATAATCACCTTTTTGTACCATATACTTCTCATTTTTATAATTAATAAGTATATAAAATGTGTATGTGTGTGCTTTGTTTCTAATATTTTACTTGCTATATCTACGTGTTAGTCGCAGTAGATTCTCCATTGTCTGTCTTTAAATTGTCTGATTTTAAATTTAAACCTATTTAGTCTAGTAGATCAGGAATTTTTGTCTGATTATTTTAAAGGGCAATATTATAGACATTACATAATCTATATATATATATATATATATATATATATTAGCATTCGACCAATCAGAATTGGTCCATTTTGATTTTTCCAAAATTATATTATTAAATATTGTTATGTAAATAAATTATAAATTTTCATTCATCCACATCGTAAATAAAGGACAAATTTTTATAGTACATTTGGAATTTTTAAAAAAAATAAGAGAAATAATTAAATAAGATAAAAATAATAAAATATGATAAAAGTAATAAAATATGATAAAAGTAAGACAAGATAAAAATAATAAAATAAAATAATTGTCATTTAAACATTGAGGGATTGAAACGGAATTGTTAATAGGAGATTCTGTGATTGTTAATGGAAAATTCTATGGGATTAATAGAAAAATAATTGTCATTGAGTGAAAGATGGAAATTCGAAAGATTCTGCGGAATTAAGATGGGTATATTGATTACCTTCAATAATATTAATAATACGGTTAGAAATAGTAATACTCTTCCAAAATAACATTAAACCTCAATATTTTATTAGGTGATGATAAAAGTACAAATCGACTTAATAGAGGAATATTCAATTCACAATTGTAAAAAATCAACCTAGAAAGTTTTATTTACTAAGAAAGCAAAATTCAATCGAACGTACGATTTTATTTACACAATGAAGTGAAAGACTATCGAAAAAACGTCTATTATTCATTCAGAATGATTGGTTCGGAGTTATTTGAAAAACTAATTAATGTTTTCGTCGGAAGTCAACAGAAAACTCATTAAGTCGAAAAATAAATAATTAATATTACACGTATATAAAACAAGTTGCTTAGCCATCGATATTTCGTAGGTTGTTTCAATAAGAATTCATTTTATACTATTGTATTATTTTTAGTAAATTTAATAAAATAAACAAATTTTATTAATAATTTAAGTATATTTAAAAGTACTAGTTTTGAACACGATAGTGATGAGTCATCTGGTACAGTGTTTTCTGATTGGCTGAATAAATGCATGACTCATTCGACGCGTCATGAATTTCAAAAACTTAAAATTTCCCCTTATCATTCCGTATTTTTTGTTATTTTTATAAACTTTCAATTTTTATTATTTTGCTATTTTTTCGATTACTTCGATCATTTCGGATTTTTGATCTTCACTTCCGCCTGTGTATTTTCTTAACCTTTTTGTAAGGTTTTGGTGGTATACGTTTTGGTTTTTGTGTTCCTATCTGCAACTCTAGGCTTTTTAGTAATTTTAATTAATATTTGTTTTACTTTGGTTTCTACTTGCAGTGAATACTTATGTGACGACAGTCATATAGACAATTTCCAAACGACATGGATTACTTAGTTTTAATTTTACAAATCATATTTTGTTTAAACTGTGGATTTGTATAGCCCAACATTTTAACAAACCCACATATAAAATTACTTAATCACAAATACTACTTAAAATTTTGTTTTATAAACCTCGATAAAAGGTCGTTGTCATACTTAACTAATAACATGATCACATTTTCTTTTAAAAATAAAATTACGAAAAAAAATATAAAAATAATCTGATGATTTGCCAACTTGTTGAAATTGCACATATGAAATAAAAATAATATTGGTGGGTTACAGGGTTTCCAATCTTGCTTATCCTCATGGTTGCCCTAGTAACGCCATACAAAATGATGCTAACTGCCACTTGGCACCCGTTGCTAGGCAACGTTGGTAATGTGTTCAAGTGGTGGATCGTCCGCAAAAATTGAGTATTACTGCTAGTACTGTAATTGCTCGGACAACCCTCGGGTTCACGAGCTGTCGATAGAAGATCTATGCTCGCTTAGCTCTGTCCCATGTGTAAGGAAAATCCATGATCGAATGTGGAGAGATGGTTAGAAATCATGATGCAAGTGTTCCTATTAATACCTGTACGTACGTGCATTTAGGAAATAATTTAACTACAATTAATTTATTGACATCGACATAATGAATATTTATCGGGAGTTAATGGGGTGGATTTGCTGCTCGGCGTCGAGCACGCTCTTTGCGTCCTGGTCGACGGTTATTTGATTGAGTGGTGGACTGATCTGCTGGTTGAGGATTCTTTTGCGCCATCTGGGACGGGGCGAAAACGAGCGGGTAGGTGACTGCTTCCCCCTCCCGAAAAACTGCTAAGACGACTTCTAGTCCTCGGATTTGAGTGCGCAGGCTCTGATTGAGCTGTCGCTCCTCTGCCCAGCCTTTCTGTGCCGCCGTGAGTCGGTGGTAGACCGCTTTCGTTTTTGCTGGATCTGACCATGTTGCCCTTATCTGCTGTATTTCTCGGGTCAGTTGGATAATTTTTGTGAGCAGCTCCGCGTTTGACTGCCTCGCGTGATCTAGTTCGGTTTGTAGGATTTGTAGGGAAGACATCACTATAATAAAAGAAAATCTTTTAATTTCTTATTGACTTAAATAGATCATAATTCATTCAATTAAACAAGATTACGGGACAAGTCTATCTATAGGGAGAAATAACACGAACGACTTTTAACTATTTTTTAAATCAATTAAGGCATGAACATTGTAATGTTTGCAGTTATTCTTCGGGAAAGTGTCTTTTCAAGCTTTTCTTTAGAGCCGCCACCGTGTAGGGCTGTCGGGTATCGCGGACTGGGCGAGGTGGGTAGGCTTCTGTAATCCGCCCGGCGAGGATGTCTTCTACGTTGGCGAGATACATCCTCGCCTTGACCACTTGTAGATCCACCTGTTCCTGCACCCGTTCCCATTGGGTGAGGAGATTCCGCGCATTGATATACGTCTCCGCTGCTGGGTATTGTTGTCCGGCGAGTCCACACGGGTCTCTTTCCAAGCCTAGTATCCGCCAAGTAGTAGGATACGGCCACTGTTGTCGTAACTGGTCGAATATTTCCGTATTTGGCGGGGCTCCTGCCCGTCCCTGGTTGTCCGTTCCTTGACTGGCGATTCGTTCGTGCGACATGTCTAAAATATCATCGTTATCCGATTCAATTAATTCATCCACGTTAGGTCAAAATCAAATAAATGGTGCCTATGTTATTTTTAGTGGAGTTATCTAAATTTAAACTTATCGAATGCGGTTAGCGCTAATCATTACTACAATCTTCTGCAAATTGAATAGGCTGTGCAACTACGAGTCATTGGGGAAGTTATTTAGTTGACCACGCTTTCATCACGGCACTCCTATATATTCTATTTTAGTGGTTGCCCTGATTGTAAGACGTTGGGGGTAATTCTGCTACTATATTAATGAGTGAGTCGATACCTACTATCTGCCGGGTATTAATGTTTGTCAAGTCAGAGTTTGTCGCGCGTATAGTGGTACTAGTTATTAGAATTCATTTAAAAATTACCGAATACCTAGTATTGGATAATATTTGTTAACAATTGATTTTAAAATTTAACGGATTAAGGCTTATCATTTATTGGGGTGTGTTTAACTCTTGTTAAACACATAATATTAATTAAAATTACTTCAAAATTTGCTACATTGTAAGATTGACATTGAACGAGATAAATTTACAGATTACCAACATACGATATGGATAGGTATTACATTGACTTTAACGTGTCTATTTCCGTAGTGGCGTTTATCGAATTGTGTTTAAAATTTATATGACATCAACAAAGTGAACTTTGGTAGGATTTACCTTAACTTGGGCATCCGTTCCTCCAATTGACGTCATATTTATTATGTTTCAAAATGTGACATAATGATTAGCTGACCTTCACCCTAAATTATCTCACTAGCGTGCAGGCGTCCGCATCCGCTATCTAATGCGAATGTGTTAGTGAATGGCATTTGATCTGTTTATCCGGTACGTCTAATGTCGACGGAAATTTCCATCTCTCGGATCGTCTATAGGGATAATATTGACGTTACGACCCCTGCGTTCCGCACGCTGAGTCTTCACGGGTACATATCATTGGCGATTTTCCACGCTCTTACACAAATCTGTACTATGTAGATTTTGCTTTCTTGCGTTATGTGTTGGCTGTGGGCCGGAAAAATTTCGACAAAAATTAGTTTTAGTTTATTTAAATATAAAAACAATTTATTAATATTAATAATATTTATTAATTATAAACAAATAAACATAATTACCATCCAATGTCAATCCATAAAAAATAAAAATGGCATAATATTGCATAAAATAAAAATACCTCTCCCCCCACGCCGACATCCAAGCAGAGCTCTACCGAGGTGTCAAGGATGTGACGTGGAGAGAGGGCTCCAAAATAAACATTTCTCACCTAAAAGTAAGATTGGAAAAATGGTTTTAAAACGATTTCAAAAATAGTTTTTCGGTTTAAAAACGGTTAAATTTAATGTGAAAATGGATCAGTATTTATACCTATTTTCTGTCCCTAACTTCGCATGTTAAATTTGATGCAGTAAAACAAAATTCGACCTTGTTATTTTCTAGTGAATTCTATTCTTTAATTTTATTATTTTTTGATTTATTTTTATAATTTTCCATTTAGAATTTTTATTGAATTATTACTAATTCAAATCTTTTGATTTAAGTTTCATTTTCATGAACTTTTATTAATTTTTCAATTTGGTCGAATTTGTTGTGTTTTCTTGTTATGTTTGTGTTGGTATCGTGCGAATCTTGGTGCGTTTTGTAATTATTTTAATTTATTTTTATGTTTATTAATTTATATTTTTAATTCTCTTTTTTTTTATATTTGATAGGGTTTAATTGATGTTTCAATAGGTTATTTAAATTTGCATGTTATATTTGCGTGTGTGTTACTGATCCATTTAAACATTCCTCAAGGCCGTTTACGTTCTGGCCCAACATAAAACACTCGGGGGTCCGTAAAATTGCGACCCGCAATTTCGATTGTCTTTTCAAAATGATACATTGTCCTTTTCAACATTCACATTCATAAAAATATCTACGGTAAAGTTAATCATCAAGGTAAAGATGGACTTAAGGTCCGGCTACGGTACATAATCAAATATCAATTGTGTGGTTCAATATCAATGTGAATCAGTATGAGTTAGTAAAATCAGTTCAAATCAATGTAAATTAGTTATATTTGGTTTCGAATGAATCACTGACGGCTTGGGTTTCGCTTTCGAGCTGGGTTGATCTTGAGGGGTGATTGATGGAAATATGTGGTAGTTTTGAAGTTTCGTTGGTTTTGTTGATTTTTCGGATTTGGATGAACATTCTTCTGAATTTTTGAATTGGGGTATTTTGCCTTTGTTTGTTTTTCGTTAGGCCGAGAATGAGGCAACATATTAGGAGTATCATGTTGGATGTTATACTAATCGGTAGTATAAGTTCGATTGGTAGAGTTGTTGTACTGGGTTCATTTTTCTGTCTCACTTGTTTTCCTGGTTGCTTTTTGATTGATAGGACGATTTTTTGGATTTTTTGGATTGGTTTGTTATTGGGATTTGCTTTGGCTTTCTTTTGGATTTGCCTGGTAATGATTTCCAGGGTTTTATTTATCTCTCGGTTCTCATTTTTTATAGTGGTTATCTCTTCATTATTTTTCAATAGGGTTTGTATCATTGCTTGGGTTTTCTCGATATTCTGTTTTAATTCGTCCTTGTTCTCTTTCATGGGGCATTGTATACATTGGAGGTTTATCTGTTGACATTCTTCGTTGTCAGGGTTTCTGCAAATTTCTTTGAAATCAGCACAGGTACTGTCTTCTTTTCTGAAGGGTTGGGATTTCTCGCATTTTTCCAACGGGTTCTCAATATTGCACTCTCATTATTATCATTATCATTGTTATCCATAGATTTGGGTTCATAACTTCTATTTTTGAATACATAATCAATTTTATATTTATTTACAAGATTATTTCGTTTATTTACAGTGGAGTTTAGCCCTTTTTACTCGTTCTCCTTTTCCATAGTTGGGTGTATCTCGCACTCCTCTTTAATTCTGTTTTCTGAAAATCTCATTATTAAGACTTGGGCTCTTGTTAATCGCTCGGTTACTTTTGGGAGTTCTTTTAATCGTTCTTTGTTTTCTTTAATTATCCTTTGTTGATTATGAATTTTCATTTGAAGATTCCTTTCTTTTGTTTGTGTTCTTTTGAGTTGGCGCTTACCATTTATTCGTTTAGTTGTTTGCTTTTCTAGCTTTCGTTTTACTTCCTGGAGCTGTTCTGTTAATGTTTTAATTTTGTCCTGAGTTTGCTGATGGCTTTCTTTTATCTCTCTGGCTTCTTTACAACTATCTTCTAGTTGTATTACGTATCTTTGTTCGTTTTTTCTGCTGTTTCTCATTCGTTCTGCTTCGGTTTTCCAATAATCTTCCAGGATTACACGAGTTTTTATCTCAGCCAATTCTCGTCTTAATCGTTCATTTGCTCTCTTTTGATCTTTGTTTTCTCCTATGCTGGATGTTATTTTCCGTTTCATCATATTGACTAACTGTTTGGAGTGTATTAATTGTTGGTTTATCCGGGCGATTTCTGATTCTTGTTTCTCCACTAACTTTTGCCATTCTTTTCTTTCGGCTCTCCATCTTTTACTATAATACCTCAGTGGGTCTTGCTCGATTGGTTCCACTAATTGAATTGGGCTTGGTATGCATTCTCCGTCTTCTAGATTCATTTGGATTTCTGTTTCATTCGACTTCATACTAAATATACATCGATTACAATTTTTGTTTTTATCATTTTATTATTTTTATTATCTTTTTACACTTTTTACAATTTTTCTCTTTAAATTTATACTACTGCTTCGTCCGTCTCCCCGAATCCTTCATCGGGTTCGGCAGTTATTTGGGTTGGGATTTCAGTCGGGTATAACGACATAAGCAGGATTGGCGGTCGGTTCTGCAAGGTATTTACCTCTTCTCGTAGTGTTTGATATTTGTATCTCTTCATCTAAGAGATAGACAAGATATTCTGCATTTTCTGTTAATTCCTCTACTTGCGTTTCCAATCGATGTGTGTTTTCTAACGCTTTTAACTTTTCAATCTCTTCAGGTTCTGCTCGTTTTCCTCATACCCTTGCTTCATCGTTTTTATTTCCTCCTCGACTTGTCCCTTTAGCTGCTCATTGACTTCGCGTTGATGTCTCAACTGGATCTCTTTGAATACTGCAACTCCTCGGTGTCCGTTCACCTCCTGCTGGAGTTCTGTTATCCTCTCCTCTAATTGTTGTTTCTGTCGTCTTTCTTCAGTTTGCTCGTTTAGGGTTTCTAGTATTTTCTGATTTAACTGATCGATCCATTTTCTGTGGTCCTTTTCGGTTTTTCTGAGCCTTCTTATTGTGTTTTGTCTGGCTCGTTCATGGTATTCCATTGTTTGGATTTCTTCGTTCAGTTCCTCAATTGTTTCTTTCTGTACTTCGACTTGTTCCCATAGTTCCCAATCTTCCATATTTAATCTTTTTGGGTAACAGTCTTATTTCTTTCTTGGTTTCCTGGTACTGGTTCTTCCATTTTCTTGCTTCTAATTTGATCCACTTTTCTTTGTCTTCCGTTTTTATTTGTTGTATTTGTCTCTGTTTAAGAGTCTTTTCCTGTTCTATTAGCATCTCCTTCATTCTAGTTTGTTGCCATACTATTTCGTGATCTTGTTTTTGTATGTGTTCCCATTGCATCGCATTCTCGATTCTTGACAACTTATACTTGTCTTTCCACTTTCTCGTTTCTCATGTTGTTTGGATCACCATTCTTTCTTGTCTGTCGTCTTTGGGCTCTCTAATTTTCTTTGAGGGTTTTGGCCCTTGATTCTCGATTCTTGACAACTTATACTTGTCTTTCCACTTTCTCGTTTCTCATGTTGTTTGGATCACCATTCTTTCTTGTCTGTCGTCTTTGGGCTCTCTAATTTTCTTTGAGGGTTTTGGCCCTTGATTTCTCAGTTTGTTGATTTCTTTCTTCGCGTTCTCCCATTTGGCTTTGTAGGCTCTTGTTCTATCTTCCTCTTCGGTTATTTGCTGAATATAGTGTCTAACTCGTGCTTCCAAATTACTTCTTGAGTGTTCTCTCTCCTCCGTCCATTTGGCTTTCCAATGGAGTGCTTGACGTTTTGCCCATTCTTTAGCTTGTTCCATACTCGTCCTCTTGGTCTTCTCGATTCGGTATTGAGTGCTAATTTGTCCAATTTCTTCCTGCATTTGCTGTATGATTTTTATAGTCTCCTCTCCTTCTTCTTGTATCTCTGCTTCTTTATCTTTTATTATTTCTCGTAATCTTTCTATTTCACTTTGTTGATCCTGCTTCTCTTGTTCTAACGTTCGGATCTCCTTTCTTTGGTTTATAATTCTGGTTTGGTTTTGAATGGATTCTTTTACTAACTCTTCTTGTCTTTGATGTGGTCCATTATTTCCTTCGGAATTCATTGTCTGTTGTTCTAATTCTTCTCTTATCATCTTTATCTTTAACGTATCTCTCAGTAGTTCTCCTTCTACTGATGTTAATATTTCTTTTAATCTCATTGACCTTTGTTGCCATTCCTCTTTTATCTCTTAGTTGTTCGGATTGGTTTTCGGTTTTTGTTTTTGACTATTTGTTTTCTGCTACAATCTTCTCTACTTTTTGGTTTATCGTCTCGCTTTGGTTCATTGTAATTCTGAATATTAATATCGATTATTCTCTCTTTTCAATCATATCAAAATTTTATCATAATTTACAGCATCATTTACATCGTATCTCGTATTTTGTGATTTTTGATTTTTATAATTTTTGTTTTTACATTTATCTTTATTTACATTTTTACACGTTACTCTCATTTTTAATTACTGATCAGCGAAACGGAATCCTTTGATCCGCCCGTTGATCGGCTTTCTACACACTGGACATATATCGACTTTTAATCCACATGCTTCGCATGTGACCATATGTCCACAAGGGATATAAATTATTTCGCCAACATGTCACACATTGATACTGCTCTAAAATAGCTTCTTTTATCATGGATTTGTCACGATTTTCTTTAGGTTTCTCTTGATATCGCTTGATTGCTCGGATTACTGCTTGTGTCGAGTCATACCATTCTAAATTATTAGCTAACCTTTCTTTAATTATTTTTCTCATTTTTTGAGTATCTACTCCTGATAATAGCATTATGGTTCTCGTTTTTGGTCGATCTAAGATATCTTCCACTTGTTGGTTGGTAATTATTACTTCTATATTCTTCGACTCTTTTTCCTGTTTATACATACATTTTCCTTTATGCTTTAACCTTTTAATATTCTGATCTGGTATTGGCTGTTGATTTTTGCATCCTTCGCACATTATTCCTCTTGCTGTTTGGCAATATCCTTGACTCGCAAATTCTGCTGCTCTTGGATTTCCTTTGAACGTTTTAATTTTCTCCTCGAATGTTCTTTTTATAGTCTCTTTTTCCCATATTAGTTCTGTTGGATCTTCGAAACTCTTTATTATCGTTATCTTTTTCTCGCCTCCCTTTTCATCTTTGTCTACTTCCGATGGTCGAAGTCCTTCCAATCTGTTCATCGCTTGGTTTCCGACGTCGATATTAATTCTAAATGGGCAGGTTGAAAATTTCCTCAAGTGTTCTCGTTTTGCTGTTTCTCCTTTCTCCCAATGTGAGAGTCTTCCTTGACAATAAATACAGGTAACTTCACCCGGTAGTTCGGGGGTTCCTGAGAAAAAGAATCCTTGTGCTGCCATCTCTTTACTTTGTCGGTCAGTAAATACTTTGTTGTCTTTGAATGTTAGATATCTTTGTTCCTCTTTTCTCAATTGTTCGTTTTTTACTCTTCTCTGTGGGTAGATTACTTTCCTCATTTTCCAAGGTCGTCCGGTTGTGTCGAAACTGGTGTAATGCTGGATTTCGATTGTTAAGGTTTTGATTTTTTCCTCTTCCTCTGGTTTTTTCCATAGTCTCGTCCATATCGAATCTGGTCCTTCTCTCATTTGTACTGTTATCTCTTCGCTGATTCCGCTTGCCATCTAAATATCGTCATTATTTTTTGAATTTGTTTTTCTGATTATTTGTAATTTTTTGATTTTTATTTGATTTTTATTATTTTATTTACATTTATTTACATTTTCTTTTTATCTTTACAACGTCTTGTCCGTCTTCTCTACTTTTAATTTTATATACAGATTATCTTCTCGCAAGAATCCTTCTCCTCCTTATCGTTGTTGCGCATAGAAACGTGGTGTACCAATTGCTGTATTCCAGTCGGTTGTTGGCCTTCCCATCTGTGGTTCATTTCCAGTTCTGATTGGGTTACGATAATCCTCTTGTCCTTTCATTGTTAGTATCATATTTTGTTTGAAAGGCCATGTTAATAATTCATCATAATCTCCTCTTCCTACTCTGACAAAGACACTGATATGGGTGCCCGTTGCATTCCCATCCCCATTTGGATATAGTCTAATGCCCAATTTATATCCATTCTCCCAACTGTATATTGGTGGACTGTCTAGAATTCTCTGTGTTCCCTCTTTTGCACTCTGGAGTTTCTCTGCGAATTCGGTTATCTTCCATATAAATGGTGCTGTAGGATGTTTTCTGGCTACAAAGCTAGTTATTTCTAATTCCTTTATGCTGTTGGTCATCTGTTGCATTTTCTTTTCCATTTCGGCCATTTTCTTGAGTGTATTTCCTTGGCTTTTCTCAAAATTCTTTCTGGACTCTAGTATTTCTCTTATTAGTGCCTTTTGTGCATCATTTTCTGTTCGTAGGCTTTTTACTTCCCATGCCAACATTCCTATCGTTTTCATTATGATTTCCGTGTGTTCGATACTATTTTCTATCATATGCTTTTGCATTTCCGCAATTGGTAGTTGTGTTTGGCAACTAAACAGTTCTAACGGACATTTGATTGGTTTGCCGATACATTCGTTCCAATGTTCCTTTAATTTGACTTTCTCTTTCCTGTCGCAGTTGTTTGCGCATATTCCTTCATATAGATCACATATTTGCTCCTCTTTTGGATTCCGATGTTCCATTTCTATTTTTATCCATTCGTCGATGACTCCACAGAATTCGCATTTTTCCTCTCTCTTGATGCACACTTTATGGTGTTCTTTCATAGTCTTTTTTGTTGTGATGGTTTGACATTTTTCGCATAGTATCTCGTTATATTCACATTCATTTGTGTGACTCTCGGCTTCCTTCATAAGTCATTTCCATTCGCATTCTTTTACTCGGCATCGGACTAATAGATTATTGATTTCTTTGTTGGTGGCTTTATCCATTGTTGTAGGATCTTCATCTCTTTCAATCGTTTCGTCGCATCCAGGGCATTTTATTGTTTTTGCTTCTATTACCTTTATTGTACAATCTGTACATATTCTGCATCCGCATTTCATCTGTCTCGCTCCAATCAGTAATTCTTTGCATTTACAACATTTTAGTCTTTCCTTTATATCGTTCACCACTCTGATTTTGTTTTTCATTATTCGTCTCGTCGCTTCGGATGGATTCTCGCTTCCTCTAATTCTCTCGATGATTGTCTGCATATCTACAAAATTTTCTGATTACTCGACGTTGCTTTACTTTTATCGTTTTGTTTATACATATTTACAAGGTACGCTTTATTTTTACTCCACTGTTGAATCCGGTTCTGGGGTGAATTCTGGCATCGATGCTATCCATTCCACCCAACTTGCTGGATCTACGTGCTGTTGGCTGTTTCGTAATCTTCTGATCTCGCCAGCTTGCCATCTACTTTGATTAGCTAATTGTTCGTTTATTCTCTGTAATTGTAGTATAGTTCTCTGTTGCTCTTCCAGTCTTATAGCTTGTTGTAAACCTCTGTTCACGCTTTCTGTTAATACTAGATGCGTATTTGTCCATTGAGTTTGTGCATTGTTTGTTATTAATGTCATTAATTCGCATTGCCGTCTCCATGTTGCCTCGATTCCTTGATCTTGGTATATTCCCTGATTCAATTCTGCAATCTCTATAGGTACATTGGCAGCTGCTGGTTGTTGTATCGCTTCTGTGAATGGTGGTATTCTAACTTGGTTTTGTTGATTCGCATTATTCGGATTCATCTGTTGGTTATAATACATCATTAATTCGTCGACATTCATTTCTGTTTGATTACTATCTCTGACGCATTTTGTATAATATTTATATAAATATATATACATACTATTACTACTATTATACTATATAATATTTTACACTATATACAACGTCTCTTCTTTGTTTTACACCATCGTCTCCGGGGACTATACGCAGTGTCCGTATATCCCCGTATTTTTCATTCGTTATCTGATATATATCAAATTCATTTGACCATTGTTGTGCTTCGATAATGGGCGGTTCTTTTAACCAGAGTCCGCTTGTACTAGAGTTTCCTATGATTTCATATTCCTCAGTTTTTTCTGCATCGTATTGTCCTAATTCGATATCATAGTTGAATTTTTCTACTGCTGGCCATAATCTTCTCTTCGCTGGCTTCTTTCTGCATTTGGTAGTTCTCACTAATTGAATTATTATCAGCATTACTACGCTGCTTACTATTGCTGTTGTTATCCAGATCATTTTAATCATATAATTCTTTTCATTAGGCTGCATAGTTGTGTTTTCTCTTGCATTAGTTGTCTCCATTATTCTTTCTTTTGGTTGTACATTTTTAAGTGCTTTCTGGAGTTGTAGTGCTTCGTGAATTGAGAGGTGGCTGTCGTCCATGAGCATTCCTTTTTGCCATGTCTCGTTACTTGTTTTTCTCTCAGCCTGTTTTGTTATGGTCGCGTTTGACTTGGGTGGTTTCCTTGTTATCGTTCTCCAATGTTCATGAGTTCCCTTTTGGATGTTTATTACATATTTTCCGAGTTTTCTTTTCGTTGGGATACGATATTTTTGATTCTTTATAGTTTTGCTTGTTTCACATTGGATTCTTTTGTTTACTGGTTCATTTCCTTTGGGTTCGTATACGCAGATCTTTGTGATGGGTTTTTCACCTGTGTTCTCAATTAATATTTCCTCTTCATTTGCTGCATTTGACTCTATGTTTATTATTACTGCTTTACTTTCTCTGATCTGTCGTTGATACGGTTCCTCTTTTGTTTCTTTTTCCGGATGCTTTGTCGTAGTTGATTCTAGTAACTTTCTTGTTATTGATTTCCAGTAATCATCTCTTCCTTTCTGAACGTGTACTATATACTTTCCGCGTTTTCTTTTAGTTGGGATGCGGTATTTTTGATCTTTGATATCTTCATTTGATTGACATTTGATCCTTTCATTCATCGTTCCGTTCTTTTTGGTTTCAAATACACAGACTTTTGTTATAGGTTCCTTGCCCCTATTTTCGACTATTATTTCCTCTCCACTCTTTGGGTCTGATTCTACTTTTATTATTATTTCTTTATTTTCTCGTGCTCGACGTTGATATGGCTCTTCTTTTGGTGTTGTGAATTTTTCTCCCAGGGTTTTGGCTAATGTGCAGGTTATTATTATGTCGTTATTGGCACATATTATATATTCTGCATTGCCCTCTAGACTATCCCATTCACATTTCTTTCCTGCTTTCATGTTCATTTTCCAACAATCGATAATTTTATTTTGTATACACACTTGTTCAACTGTTTCTATTCTTCTGTTTATTATTCGCAATTTGCCTATCCCTGGCTCTACCTGGATTCTTACGTTTCTATCTTTTGTAGCGTCTCTACATACATCTTAGGTGGTCTGACATGATGATGAGTTCTCGGATCGTATTTCCATCTTTCCTGGTTTTCCTATTGAGTCGAATTGACAGCTTATGCTTGTATTCATCGTCAGTTGTAAGCATATTCCTTTACTTGAAATTCCTTTATCGTTTATTGTTCGTATTCTGAATGATTTTATTTCTTTCGCGATGTTTTCGTCGGCTTCCGTTAACTTGATGGACGTAATTAATATCATTATTTTCTGTAGCAGGGTCGGTCGGTTTTGATTTTTTCTTTGTTGTAGTATCTTTATTATTTAACAGCATCCCTTGGTTTTGTTTTCTTTCGTTGTTGTTGTTGTTCGACTTCTGGCGTTCCTCGTTGGATGGTTCCTTTTTCTCTTGTTGTTTGGATTTGTTTTCGTCTCTAGCATTTGGTTTGTTATCCTGATTATCTTGGTTTCTGCTGCTGTCATCACCTCCTTCCCCATTATTATTTCCATCCGAGGTTTCCTTTGAAATGTCGTCCTCGACATTTATTATTTCAATTATTTCCTCATATACTTTTATTATTCTTGCTTTTATATCGTCCATCTCTTTTATCTCTTGTTTGCTCGCTTGAAATCTTATTTGCTTTCGATGCCATCTGTGTATTATCATCAATAACTGTTCCTTTCTATCTCCGATTCGTATTGCTTCTTTTGGATGATTGGTGAATTTCAGTCCTTCCCATTTCAACATGGCTTTTATTGTCTTTGGAAATGGATAGTGGGCATATATTGTTTCTTTTAGTAGAACGTTTCTGTTTCTTATCATGTAGTTTAAATCGAATACTTTAAGTGATGAGCCTTCATAGGTCCATTTCATCAGATTGGCTGTTGCTTCGTCTTGTTTGGCGTCGATAGCTTCCCATAATGTTTGAATTGTTTTGCCCATCATTTCTCTTTCTCTAATTGTCGCGTTACTGGTTATAAATTTTATTGCGCTTGCTTGTCTTGATTTCAGCGCATAATGTAGTACATTATTTTCTCCATTATCTTTCTCTTTGAACGATGATCCTGTTTTTAGTAGTTCTCTCAGAACTGTTGTAGAAGCATCTGCTGCAACTGCGAACAATAAGGGTGTTTGTCCCTCTTCGTTTGGTATATTTGAGGTGTGTCCGCATTTCTGCATAAGTTGGATTATGTCTATTATCCTTTGAGTGTTTCTGTGTTGTACTGCAATATGTAAAGGTACATTCCCTTCTACATCTGCCATAGTGAAGATCATGGGTATACTTTCTTTGATGCGGTCCATTTCTGGTGGACTTCTATCTCCTTTAGCATAATCCATTGCGATTTTTCCCGCTTTGTTTACTATTCTCATCCATCCTTTCCCTTCGACCCATTCTGGCATAATTTCTCTGATAGCTTTTACTATTATATCCATCTTGTCTACATTATCTTGAGTCGCGTTTAGAGTTATTTTGGATTCATCCGGTTTAGGTTCTTCCGCAGTGTTGTTTGCTGTCACCTCTATTTTTCGACTCATCGTTAGTCCGTTTATACTCAGTTGTTGGGTTTGTGATCTGGTTTGCATACCTCGATTCTCTGGTTCCTTTGTTATCGTTCTAGGTATTGCTTTACATCTACTCACGTTTACGTAGATAGGCCTAGTAAGTGGGTTGTTGACCAATTTAACTCTAGCGTTATTCTAGTTTACATACATTATTTCATATGGTCCTTTACCACTTCTTTGTAGTTTTCTGGCTACTCCTGGGATAATTTCTGGCGTTGCAATTATTACCCAGTCTCCGACCTGAAAATTATGTTCGCGTACGTCTCGCTTTTTATCGTGCAATTCTTTATAGCTCTCTTGATTAAATCTAATATTCATACCTGCTGTTTTCTAGATCTCTTGCATTCGCTCTTTGAATCCTGTTACATAGTCATCAATTTCCATATACTGTGATATCGGCGGTTGATATTCTAAGTCTATCGGCATGTTGCATTCTCTGCCGTACATCAATTTGAATGGACTCATTTTCGTTGCTGAGTGTATTGACATTCTATATGCCATAAGGCATAGGTTTATATATCTATCCCAATCTTTTTGGTGTCTGCTGACATAATTTGACATAATTTCAATTAATATTCCGTTGAATCGTTCGGTTTGTCCATTTGTTTGCGGATGGTATGGTGACGTTCTTAATTTCGCAATTCTGAAGTAGTTCGTTACTTCCTCTATGATTTCGCTCATAAAGTTGGTTCCTTGATCAGTCAGGATCTGTTTGGGTGTTTCGTATCTACAGCATATTTCTTCCACTAGGATTCTCGCTATTGTTCTAGCTTTTTGATCTGGTATTGCGAATGCTTCCGGGAATTTTGATAAATAGTCTGTTACTACTAGTATATAGAGGTTTCCATCGTTGGTTTCCGGTAGTGGTCCTACTACATCCATTGCGATCATCGTCATAGGTTCTGGTGGGATTGGCATTGGCTTTAACGGTGCTTTCAATTTGCTTCCTGTGCTTTTTCTGGTTGCACATATTAAACAATTTTTTATCCATCCTTTTACGTCTTCTCCGATGTTTGGCCAATAATATTTTTGGCGCAGTCTTGCTTCCGTCTTTTTTGCTGACATGTGTCCTCCAAGTTTTCCATCATGATATTGCATTAGCACCTCTTTTCGTCTACTCTCTGGTAAACACATAAGTCGTTTCCCGCCATCCATTAATAATAACCATCCTTTCTCTATGGTATATCGGTGTCTGTGTTTTTCCATATGCTCTTTTAATTTACTGTTATTTTCGAAGATTTTCATATCGTTAGTTTCTATGAATTCGATTATTGTTTTCAACTCCTCGTCTTCCTTCTGCTCATTTCTCAATTTTGTGAAGTCGATATCTTCTGCGATGATCATACATATTCGTCTCACATCGTGATCCATTAGTTCCTCAAATACGAATCTTGACATGCAATCTGCGTTAGCGTTGGCTTTTCCTGATTTGAATTTTATATACGGTGAGTATTCTTGCAGCTGCATTGCCCATCTCATTAATCTACTCGAGGCTTCTTTGTGTTGTCCCAACCATACTAACGGTTGATGGTCTGTAGTGATATATATCTCGTGACCCCATAATAAATATTTGAAATGTTTAATAGCTTGGATTATTGCTAATGCCTCTCTTTCAGTCACAGAGTAGTTCTTTTCATGTTTCTTGAATGTTCGACTGTAATATCCAATAACTCGTTCTCTTTTCTCATCATCCCATTGTCCTAGTACTGCTCCAGATGCATATCCGCTTGCGTCTGTCGCTAACAAAAACGGTTTCTTAAAATCTGGGTGTACGAGTATTGGTGCTGATATTAGTTTGTCTCTGAGTGTTTCGAAGGCTGTTTGTTGTTCCTTTTCCCATATAAACGGGGTATCTTTTTTGGTTAATTCTTGTATTGGTTTCGCAATGGTTGCATAACTCTTGATGAAGTTCCGGTAATATCCACATAAGCCTAAAAATTCTTGCACTTGCGTGACTGTTTTTGGTACTGGGCAATTCTCTATCTTTTCGATGTTTCTTGGATCTGGTTCTTTGCCTTTTGCTGACACAATGTGTCCTAAGAAGGTGACTTTTTCCTTTGCCCAATCGCATTTTGATGGTTTTAATTTTAACTTCCATTGTCTCAGTCGAACGAATACGTTTCGGATATCTTTTAAATGTTGCTCGAAGGTGCTAGAATAAATCAATAAATCATCAATATATACCATACACTGTTTGATGGCATGAGTTACAAAGTTCATGCATCTCTGGAATGAAGCTGGTGCGTTAGTTAATCCGAAAGGCATTTTCTTAAATTGATATAGATCTTTTCCAATTGTAAAGGCAGTTTTCTCTCGGTCCTCCTCTTTGACCTTTATTTGCCAATAACCACTTTTTAGATCTAACGATGTAAAATAAGCTGCTCCGTGTAACCTTTGTAACATCTCATTTATATCTGGTAGCGGGTATGTATCCCGTTTTGTTACCGCGTTGAGTCGTCGATAATCTATACAGAACCGTTGTGTTCCGTCTTTTTTCTTTCCCATGACTATTGGAAATTGCCATGGCGAACAACTTGGTTCGATTACTCCTGCGTCTAACATCTTTTGAACTTCTTTTTCTGCTACTGATTTTTGCGCTTCTGCCAACCGATATGGCCGTAGTGTTATTGGGGTATCATCAGTTAATGGTATCGTGTGTTGCGTCACATCACTTGTACCGAGGTCTAAGTCGGATGCTGCAAATATATCTTTAAATTCCATTAGCAGTTTTTGTAATTGCTCTTTCTCAGTTTCGTTTAGTAGCTGACTGTCGATTGTCCATAATTCTTCCTCCATTCCTTCAGTTTTTGTTGTTGGGAGTTCAATGTCCATCATCGGCGTTAGTTTCCCCAATCTTTCGTTCTCATAAATGACTTTATCTTCCTCGTCAAAATTTGTAATGTTGATTGGAATTTCACTGTTGTCGTTTACATACACTATCTCTCTGGCTAATGGCAGTTCTTTCTTTTTCTCAAATTTGTGGTTAGGTTCGAAAATCATTTCACCTCTAGTTTCCTCGTTCACTTTCACGTAACAAATCATTTGTGTGCATCCTGGCACTACTATTTTCTCTGAGCATCTCACCTCTGATTTTAACACATATTCGTCCGGTTTTATCTCTTAACTCCATCGATCCTAGATCTATTACTATTTCTTTTAATAATTCTGGCATGAGATCTGTTCCAATTATGCAATCTGCGCTCAATCTCCTGATGACTGCTAAGTACGTATTGATTTTTACGTTTTTATATTCGATTATTGACCAGATTTTTCCGATGACTGCTACCGATTCTTTGCTGCAAGTTATTACATCCATGTTAGCTTCTTCTATACATGGCCACAATCTTCCGGGTATTTTATCCATTTTTATTGCTGAGATGTTTGCTCCGGTATCGATCATTGCTTTTATCTCTACTCCATTTATCTCTATGGGTACCGTTAATGTTGGTCCAGCTAATGTTTGCAACATGGCTATGGTTCGAGTTTCTGGGTCTTGATCCACACTTCTCGATCTTTGGCTAGTTCTTGGTACTAAGTCTGCCCAATTTGGTTCATATGGTGTCGGATAAATGTTTCGTAGTGTTGTTGGTCTTGGTATCGGTACGTGTCTTTCTAGCGGCATGTTTCTCGCTACTGATTTTGTTGTTTTCTTTAAACATTCATATACTGGTGGTGGATGATTATAATGTCCACTATGTCTTATCTTTCGGTTTTCCCATTGTTTGAGTTGTTCTTGAGTTAGCATCTGTGTTCCTCCTTGATTTTCGTCGTTATCGCTGTTATCACTGCTATCATCTTTGAAGTTTATCCATCTTTTCCAGTTGCTCGTTTTCTGTCGCTTCATTCTGGTTTTCTCGGCTTCTAATCTCATTATTGCTTTAAATTTTCGTCCAACTTCTTCATCAGTACCATTCATTTTAGTTAGGATTCCTACTAACCTTTTTATCTTGTGGATATCTTTTGAGTGTCCATGTAACACCATTGTCTTTGCTAAAAACGGTAAGAAACCAATTGCCATTTTCCAGTTGATTTTTCTTTCTCTTTTGTAAATGTCGAAACATGCTAACATTTGTGTCAAGATCACTCTTACGATTTGAATGATAAGAATTATTCCTAAAATTCCTGCCATCATTTGTCCGAAGATTAAGAATCTTCCCCACATGGCTTTCATCATATTTGCTGTTGCATGTTGAAAATAATCCGGTGATAGTAACAATTCGTAGTTGGGTTTCTCTCCATAGTTATTACCTCCCGTTATTGTCACAATATTGGACAGTATTGCTTGCTTTTGCGCTGGGAATAATAGATGTTCTCTAGCTCGTTCCAGATCCTTTGTTTGGTATATTCCACTTTGTGATATATCTACTGGTTTGAATTCCGCTTCACTGGCCAATTCTGTAAGTCCAAATATTTTTGGTGGTGCTACTATTACTCGAGTTGGGAATTGTAACCAACTTCCATCTCTTATTTCGAATAATGGTCCATATACATTACTACAGCTGAACATATTAGGTACGAATTTTTCTGGATTTATCATCCTTGTTACTGGTTGAGCGAATCTGATTTTTCCTTTATGCATTATTTCTAACTCGTTTATGCATTTATCTCTTGGGATTGTTGAATTTTCTGGCAATTTCGCAATTGTCTTTTCACATTTGTATGTGTACATAACTTCTCCAACGATTCTTCCGAAATATCCTTCTTGGAGTGGTAGTAATGGAATTGCGTTATCCGGATTTGTGATTGCCATTGCTAACTTTGTTTTTAATATTTCTCTGTTCAAGATACAATCATTTTTAACTAGATCGTAATATATTTTTTCTGTTGATGCCAATCCTTTATGATATAAGAAATCCATCTTGTTATTTATATATAGATATAGTTTTACATCCTTGGGGTCTATTTGCGCTTTTGCGTTCGGTATTGCTGTTCGCGATAAGAATATTCCTTTATAATTGGTACTGGCTACCATTTCGTCACATTTGCTCACCATTCGCCCTTTTATGAACCTCATTCCGATTGTAGTGTCAGTTGATATTACCACCGTTGGCGTGACCTCTGATCCGATAATTGTGGTAATTGTTGGTTTTCCAATTCTTCCGGTTCTCCGTAATTCATTTAATGCGCTGTTTTGTGTGTTGGTTTCTGTTTCACTGTGCACTCGTCCTTGCACTTCATCAAATATTGCGCTTTTCAATAAGGTGAGTCTACAAGTTCTGGTATCGGCGTGATATACGATCGTTGACATTCCCGTATTGCATGATCTATCCGTTGCCAAGCATTGAGGGTATTTTTTCATTGCTTGGGTGTCTGGATCAAAATATCCTTGGTATTTCTCTAACTTTACTTGATAGCTTTCAATTACTACTACTCCTTTGACTAATTGATTTAGTAGAGTGTACTCTCCTCCTTGACACGTTCCGTCTCCATATATATTAGCATTCGACCAATCAGAATTGGTCCATTTTGATTTTTCCAAAATTATATTATTAAATATTGTTATGTAAATAAATTATAAATTTTCATTCATCCACATCGTAAATAAAGGACAAATTTTTATAGTACATTTGGAATTTTTAAAAAAAATAAGAGAAATAATTAAATAAGATAAAAATAATAAAATATGATAAAAGTAATAAAATATGATAAAAGTAAGACAAGATAAAAATAATAAAATAAAATAATTGTCATTTAAACATTGAGGGATTGAAACGGAATTGTTAATAGGAGATTCTGTGATTGTTAATGGAAAATTCTATGGGATTAATAGAAAAATAATTGTCATTGAGTGAAAGATGGAAATTCGAAAGATTCTGCGGAATTAAGATGGGTATATTGATTACCTTCAATAATATTAATAATACGGTTAGAAATAGTAATACTCTTCCAAAATAACATTAAACCTCAATATTTTATTAGGTGATGATAAAAGTACAAATCGACTTAATAGAGGAATATTCAATTCACAATTGTAAAAAATCAACCTAGAAAGTTTTATTTACTAAGAAAGCAAAATTCAATCGAACGTACGATTTTATTTACACAATGAAGTGAAAGACTATCGAAAAAACGTCTATTATTCATTCAGAATGATTGGTTCGGAGTTATTTGAAAAACTAATTAATGTTTTCGTCGGAAGTCAACAGAAAACTCATTAAGTCGAAAAATAAATAATTAATATTACACGTATATAAAACAAGTTGCTTAGCCATCGATATTTCGTAGGTTGTTTCAATAAGAATTCATTTTATACTATTGTATTATTTTTAGTAAATTTAATAAAATAAACAAATTTTATTAATAATTTAAGTATATTTAAAAGTACTAGTTTTGAACACGATAGTGATGAGTCATCTGGTACAGTGTTTTCTGATTGGCTGAATAAATGCATGACTCATTCGACGCGTCATGAATTTTCAAAAACTTAAAATTTCCCCTTATCATTCCGTATTTTTTGTTATTTTTATAAACTTTCAATTTTTATTATTTTGCTATTTTTTCGATTACTTCGATCATTTCGGATTTTTGATCTTCACTTCCGCCTGTGTATTTTCTTAACCTTTTTGTAAGGTTTTGGTGGTATACGTTTTGGTTTTTGTGTTCCTATCTGCAACTCTAGGCTTTTTAGTAATTTTAATTAATATTTGTTTTACTTTGGTTTCTACTTGCAGTGAATACTTATGTGACGACAGTCATATAGACAATTTCCAAACGACATGGATTACTTAGTTTTAATTTTACAAATCATATTTTGTTTAAACTGTGGATTTGTATAGCCCAACATTTTAACAAACCCACATATAAAATTACTTAATCACAAATACTACTTAAAATTTTGTTTTATAAACCTCGATAAAAGGTCGTTGTCATACTTAACTAATAACATGATCACATTTTATTTTAAAATAAAATTACGAAAAAAAATATAAAAATAATCTGATGATTTGCCAACTTGTTGAAATTGCACATATGAAATAAAAGTAATATTAATAATTATAATACTTTATTCAAGTGTTGGGCCAGGACTGGATTTTGTTTAAATGAATTGGAAATATCACACAAATACAACAATGCAGATTTAAAATCAGACCCATAAACATCAAATAAACAACCTTAAATGTGAGAAAAACGCAATTAAAAATAAAATCAAAAACCATAAAAATAAATCAAAATAATAACAAATTTGCATCAAGATTAATACGAAACCAATATAAAAATAACAAGATAACATACAGATTTGACCGAAAAATGAACAATTCATAAAATTTTGCAACTAAAGAATAAAATGGAATATTTTCAATACAAAATATCACCCTATTAAAAAAAGTAAATTAAAATGAATTGTTCATTTAATATAGAAATTGTCAAAATAAGAATTAGATATTACAAATAAAATCAAAGTCAAATTTTGTTTAAATGCATCAAAAAGAACACGCAAGATTAGGGAATTCGAATTCTGTATAGGCAGGGGACGGGTCATTTACTTCGGCTTGTTCTCCGGTTCTCTCATTCGCTCGTAAGAGATTTGCCTCAGCCCGGCGCCTTTCGCGACGACGGCAGTTCCGATTCGGCCGTATCTGTATTCCAGATCTGGTTTCGATTGTCCCACTCGGGGGTGGTCCGTTCTGATTGTTGAGATACTTGATTGAGAGAGAGATGTTGGGCGGGAATGATGTTGATTTCTTGGGTTCAGCTACGACTCGGTAGGCGAATCCTGAGCTCGTTCTCTGTGAAGATTTGCCGGAGCGCAGCGCTCTGCTCAGCGATGGTAATTCGCTGGCCCCGATTTTCGATGATGAGGTCATCCCTGGCTTTAGAGAGACGTGAGATTTCCTGATATAGGTTGCGGGTAGCCTCGGGCGGACTCCAGGTGCCCTTGACTTTCCGATATTTCGTTTTTAGGACAGCGAAGTCCTTCTCGAGTTTCGATAGCCGTTGGGACATGGCTGTAACAGAAGGTGACAATCTCGAACTTAATCCACCAGCCGGATCACCGACCTGTAGACTTGATGACTATTCCGATACATAATATAAATATAATTTAAATGACCCCGATATATATATGAATATATTAAATCATTTAAAATAAAAGCTTATAGATAATTTTTAATTGTTACGAACATCTAATATATTTTTACCGAAAATCATAAAATTACATGAAAAATAAAAAGTCAAATATCCTTACTTAGTAGATTTGAATAGGATTCGATAAGTAATTGCAAAGTTGTAAAAGTGATTTTTTGTAAAGTTGGATTTGTAAGGTTAAAATAATGAAATTGGTCACTGTTTATATAGTATTTTTGTGCCTGTGTGCGAGCAATAGGCGATTTTTCGCGATTTTAGGGTTTTTTTAAATTATTTTATTAATTTCAATTTATTTTTATAATTTTTTATATATTTCTTATTTTTTGATATCTTAATTTTTATGTTATAGGATTTTATTTTTATTATTATTTTTATTATTTTTTTCTTATGATTTTCTTTTTACCCTTGCTATTTTATTTCTTGGTCGCCGCTTCTGCCTGTGTTTTTTCTAAACCTTATTTTGTAAGGTTTTGGCAGTTTATTTTATTTCACGTATGTTTCTTTCTGCAGGTGTAGGCTTTTTCAAGAATTTTAATTAATTTTGTTATATTTTTATTTTGTTTTATTTAATACAGTAAAACCCCTTTAAACGGACCGCTAAGGGGGATTGCAATACGCGGTCCTTTTATAGAGGTCGTCCTCTTGGAGGAAATTCCATTCAAATTTATGGTAATTTAATAATGTATATTCTAGTTAAGTAAAAATTCATAAATTCTAGATATTTATTGAAAAATATCGAAAAAAGTATTGTTTTTAATCGAATTATAGAAGATAAATTAATTCGTTCCCCATAGATCAAAAATTACATATTGATACATATTGTTACATTCTACTTCCAAGATAACTATAAATAATAAATTAAAGCCAACAAGTGAAACTTAAATAAACTATTTTAACAATTAATTGAAAAGGAAAAAATTAAAACAATGAAGTTTATTAATCGCTTTAATACCTTATTTCAGATTTAGTCAATAGGAAAGCATTCTATATTATAAATAGTATCATATAACCTCAGAAGTTTTAAAATATATTTCAATTTTTGATTGTTTTTTTTAATCCATAATTATTAAGATGTTCTTCAATCTCATATAATTTGGAAACAGAATCAGGAATTTCTCTCAGCAAAAAGTTGGCTAATTTTCTTGAATATACCTTTGCCTCATTAAAATTAATTTCCTGTTCCTGAATAAAGGTTTCACAATTAGCATTAAGTATAGGCTCATCAGAAACTCCATTTTTCTCATTTAGTTCTTCCATCACATCATCAATAAGATTTTCTTCACAAATTTCTTCACAAGTTGCCAAATCATTTTCGAATGAAAGATATTCCATTTTTCATGATCTGAACTGATTACATTATTGAAATTTATATTATCAAAATCATCATCAATTAAATCATTGATTAAATTTTCATTAACAGCCAGAAATCCATTATTAAACTTCGTAAAACCTGCCTTTTTAAAACAATTACAAATGGTTTTGGTTGATACGTTTTTCCAAGCTAGATCAATCCATTTAATAGCGGAAAGTATATTAATTGATAAAGTGAATTCTTTAATGTTCTTCTCAATGTTATCAATAATAATTGATTTCATCAAATTCTTCCTGTAGTAGCCCTTAAAAGCTTTAATGACGCCTTGATCAAGTGGCTGAAGTTTCGAAGTATTATTAGGAGGTAAAAATTTAACAGTTAAGTTTGAAAGTTCATCAATTGGAGGATGTGCGGGGCAGTTATCAACAAAAAGCAAAATTTTTCGATTCGCTATTTTCATTTCATTGTTGAGATCATTTAACCATTGTAAATAAATTGAAGAATTCATCCAGGCTTTTTTACTTGAACGCCAAGTAATCGGTAAATTGCCCTTTTTAATGTTTTTAAAACATCTTGGATTTTCATATTTTCCAATAACCAGTGGTTTTAGCTTTTCACCTGTATTACTAGCAGCAAGTAAAACGGTTATCCTTTCTTTTGACTGCTTTCCGTTTTTACACTGATCTCCCTTCTGAACTAAACTTTTATTAGGCAGTGAACGATACATCATACCGCACTCATCGGCATTGAAAATATTTTTCTCCTCAAATCCTTCAATTAATAAGTGAAATCGTTCAATAAAACTAGTGAGTGTTTCAGTAGATACTTCATTTGACTCACCATCAAGTATTTTCTGAGAAATTCCTTCGCGATTTTTAAATCTAGCCAACCAACCGTTTGAAGCTTGAAATGTCGTAATGCCAAATCTTTCGGCAAACGCAAGTGCAACTTCCTGGATCATCAAAACAATTTTTTTTTACGTTTTCTGCTAAGATTTGAATTTTCATGTTCAAATCTTTTACGTATTTCAAATTCTTGATTTTTTTATTCGATTAACAGCTGATTTACTAATTTTGAATAACTCTGCTGTCTTTCGTTCACTCGAGTTCTTTTCTTTTAAATTGTTAAGAACTGCAATTTTTTTATCGAGAGATAACTCGTTTCTCTCCTTTGATTTGGGATTTCTACTCATCAGAAATAAATTTATTGACAGCCTAGGGATAATTTTTATTTATATATTGATCGAAATTACTCTATTCAATATAATAAAGTATGCCTATTTAAATATGAATGATAATATTTAAATAATTTCATACGTGTTTCATATCAAATAAAGGTTTACTTTAGTCATTTAATTCAAAGGCGTGGTCCATTATCAAGACAATTTATGATAGAAAATAGACGCGAGGGACCACAAAATAGTGGTCCCTGCCACGAATGAAGAGGTGGTCCTTTTATTAAGCACTGAAACCATTATTTCACTCTGAAATTTGCCGGGACTACCTAAAAATGTCCCGTTTAAAGAGTTGTCCTTCTTGAAGAGGTGGTCCTTTGTGTGGGTTTTACTGTATGTTTTTATTTTATTTTTAATCTCTGTTTGCGGTGCGTGTGTATATCAATGTCCATTTTCCTTATTTTAATCTTTATTATTTTCTTTGCAATTTTGTTTTAATTTTGGCTCTGAGCCCAACAACTCTCTTAAGAATTGTATTGAGAGGTCAGGTTGCTTGGTGCTAATGTCAGGTATCAGGCTCACACCCTGTAAGCAACTAGTTAGGATATTAGGTTGAGTTAGTATAAGTTTTCCGGATAATGTTCCTTTAGCCTGTCATGTTAAAGGTGGGCAACTTCTCATAATAGATTAGAGTTAGATTAACATGTACGAAACGAACTCTTGTTTCCGACTTCTTTCTCCCCAACCGGGTTCTAAAACGATTGGGGCTGAGGGTGGTGGTTACTTGACGACAGTTAAGCCATTTCGCGAGGGTTGAGTCCTGATGACCGTTCTGGCCTAGTTTCTTAGAATGACCGCTAGTGCAATTTGGGAAAGGAGTTTAGTGGATTCATTCAGTGCCGATCTTGCTGGAGTGACGAGATTCTTATCTTCGGCTGGAATTTCTGATCAGGCCTATCTTGGGATGAGGGGTTACGGTAACGTAACATATTGACTTATTTCCAAGGCAGGATTTGACTTTCCTTCATATGAGAGACCTATTCCAGTCTTACTAGTTTGCTAGAGCGTGACATTACACACATTCTTATCTCATATGGAACAAATAACAAGGTGGCACACCAAGTCTATAAACGTGAGTTTAACGATATTAGCGACCGAGAGACAAGAGTAGGTAATAAAATAAACTGGCCAAAACAAATTAGATTCGTTTTGACTCACCGCGTTGTTAGCAGAATAGAGAAAGCTTTGTTTATTCACGGAAAGTTACAAAAAATATTACATTAACTTTCTTTTTGAGTTAAGAGAAGCAACCGTGAGTTATTATTTTTATAAGCAGTGTATATACGATTTGATTAAAAGACGTAATTGTAAACTTAAAATTTCTAGAAAATTAAAATATTTTGGAAAGTCAAAAAATAGCATAATTAAAATCTAAACTACAGAAAAGCAATAGGCTGTCAACAAATAAAAGGAAATGTTAATAAAAAAAACCTTTAAAAACAGTGAAAAGCAAAATATGGTTTCTGAAAGATATTATCGTGATAAAAGTATTAATTGGAAGAACCAGAAAGTAATTATGCTTTTCTTCGAGATCACCAAAGAATGCTGCAACTGGATGATTATTTAACAGATACGATTAATGAAAATAAAAAATTACTAATAAGACAAAAGGTATAAATATACAGTGAAGGACAGATTATAAAAAATTATTTTTCAAGCAATTACAGTTATTTAATATGAGAACAAAAAGATATATTTTTTAAAAACAAGTAGTTTAAAAGAGTTTTTCAATTTATTTTTATTGGCAAATTAAATTATTTCGAAATAAGTAAATTTTATATTAATAAAAAATAAATTTAATATTCTCAATTTTATTAAATTCAATCCAAAATAATTAATTTATTGAGCTTTAGCACGTATTGCAGCTCTTTTTGTTGTCAAAGCCTTATATCCAGCTGCTTGTTGATCTACACTGTAACGAGATCCACATTTCTTGCATTCAAGGAAAAGCAAACGATTGTCTTTTTCTAATTTTGTGTTGCTAGAACCGCATGTATTACACAATACATAAGTTTCTGAAAGCAGATTATAATGGAATAGATTAAATTAATAAAAGTACTGCAATAATTTCTTAGCACATTCTCAATCTGACTATTTTGAAATCGACCTCTTAAAAGCAATTGACTATTTTGATCTAAACTGCTCGTTGCACCAAGTTCATTTTCTAAAAATTGTTTTAAACTTGAAGGGTCACGATTTAAACATCTGCAAATGATGGCGAAATTTACAAAAGATGTTTTCTTGGATCCAACTTTAGCTAACGAAGGTGGAACCATTTTTAATTTTTGTTTACTTGCTCCAAATAATTGGGGATTACTCTCATAGATTTTGCTGTAAAATCTTAGAAGGAGCTATATAATATAATAATTATATATTGTTATTTTTATATTTTACTTGTTCATAATTATAATGATTGATCTCATTTCCCAAATTTAATTCCAGAGTATCATTTGAATTTTCCAACATGAATGAGTCCTTACGTTTTTTCCTTTTCCCTTCAAATGATAATGGATGATCAAATGCGTCTCCAATATCATGTTCTGGAATATTAATCGTCTCTTCCAAAAAAACCTTGGTTTTCTTTTTCTTCTTAGTTTTAGAAAAATCAATATCAGCCTATAAATAATTTAAACTAATTGCTATAAATTAAAATAAAAAACCATTTGATAAAATATGATGAAATATTATATTTATTTAAACAAATTTATAATTCTAATTAAAGTGATTTTAATAAAATTTTAAATTTTAAAATACGTTAATTAATATTCACTTTAGTTATTATATCATACGATTCAAAAGAACATCGTTTTTAATTTAAAAATATTTAATTAATGAACCTTGAAATAATTTAAAAAGTTATTTAAATTTAAAAATAGTTTTCTTAAATTTCAAAGAATGATGAATACGTAAATTGTTAATAATTGTTATACTAATTTATTGACAAACGGAAGTAAGAAGATTGGCAATGGCCGAAAAATTAGAATTAATTATATTATTAATATTAATTGTGTGGCATAATAAAACTTAAAATTCAATAAAGATAAGTAAAAAATGTACCATTATTTAAAAATATTAACCCAAAAATTTCAATTTTAGAAAATCTTTATTGAAATTCAATTATATTTCATTGAATATGAATTAATTTCTTTGCAAAGTTTAAAACGTTAATAAGATACCAACAAGTACATATAACTAAAATATTTTTACATTTCTGATTGTAATCTTGTGGTGTATACTTTCAAGGAAATCCCACAAGATGCACACACAAGAGATATAATCATTGGATACCCGTCAAAATGACGTTGAAAATGTATTCCGATAGGGGTTTCTAGTAAAAGGTGAGCCATATTGCCATAACTGCTAATACTCTAGAAAACCTTTGGGTTCACGAGCTACCATAAAAGGTATTCACACTTATTTTAATTATGGGTCCCTCTGTTGCTAATTTGAAATAAAATCGATCCTTCGATCACTGTTTTATTTTAAAGGTGCTATTTATCGAATACTTTAATTGATTGCAAAACGAACATCGATTTAAATCCTAGAACATTTTATTAATTATTATTACAAAATTATCGGTGATTGTCAGAAGACGAGGGTCCGAATTTCTTTATGTGACCCAGTAAACGAGCTGCCTTCAATCTGCACCTTCTTTCTTCGCTTTGCTGGGGTGACATTTTTTGTTATTTGGTCTTGGTTGTGGATTATGATTTCTTTGGGTATTAGTTGGAGTGAAACTTGCGATGGGCCAGGTGATATTCGGATCAATGTTCGAAACTATGCAGGGGTGATGCCCGATTTCTGCTCTGATCGTTTCCTTTAACTTGAGTTGATAATTCTCCTTCTTTAACTTGTCTAGTTCGGCCATCATCTCTGTGTTGGTTCCTTAATTCATTTTGTTGGTTTAATTTTTTCGCCTGCTCCGGTCGAATCCAGGTCTCCTCCATCCGACGACATCTTCGGATCATCGATTCAGCTCTGGCTCTGTTTTAGGGTCTCGTTGTGATAATGAGCTACGTCTCGTTTGAATCTTTCCACGTTCAGGATTTTATTATTGTTTAGCTGCACTAAAATTATTTAGCAAATTTTAGATTGAATTGAAACTCGTGTTTGAAATAATCTTATGGCAATGAATTTGATGAAAGTCTGCTTAAGGTAAACGTATATATTGAGACAAATTATAATGGGTTGTGAAACGATATAAGCTTTTCGAAGAATTCTATCAATTTTGAGGAGTTTTTAGTTTAATTTATTTATTTCAAGAGTATATCGGTCGAGTAACATATGTATGGAGTCCTAATAACATATTTTTAATCGAAAATATTATCCAAAATATGAAATTCGCATTCATTCCCTTTAAAATCCCAGAATTCAAACCATAAAAATTATCGATTTAAACAAGAAATTCCGTTCTATTTTTCCGCATGTAAACTTGGGTGATCTAGTTAAATTATTTTTCTTTATATGATTCAATCGATTTTTCAGAATTTTTTCTCCAAATGGAATTTTTTCATCGGGATTTATGGATTTTAGTACCCTTCATCGTTGGTAAGTTCGAGATTTTTTTGGATTTTATGTAAATAAACATTTTTTAAATCGTTTAATTTCTTTTTGATTTCTTTTTATTAAAATCTTGTGCAGTAAATTAAATTCTAGCGCATTTATCAAAAACACATTTACATTATTTACTGTTTTTAACAAAAAAAATTTAAAATAGCAATTTTATTGAATAGTTTATATGACATTTAATAATCTTCGCATGATGACATTTAGATCTCCTTTCCTCTTCGGAATTCTTTTGTCATTTAGTGTTGCGTGAATATAAAAAAAATATTAACTAATTTAAAATAATGAGCTATTTTTAATTATTGCTACTATAGGAAAAGTTTCAATAATGATTATTGATCAGGGGTTAATAAATCGATTTTATTCAAATGACCACATTACAACAGATTGGAAATAAAATTTTTAAAAAAAAATTAAATTAATTTCTTTCACAAGTAACCAGGGTTTCTAGCGGGTTTTCCTCTTGAGATTCAAAGCATTCAATTGTTCTCAACGTGAGGCTGAAAGGTTTTTAAAAAATAAAAAATGTTCTTTCATTTTATATAATGCAAAAAAAATTAATTACTCAATACCGTTTACCATTTCGTACCGATAGTTTAACAATCATTTATTTCGACATTTGGCTTTTCTTTCTTGTTAATGAATTAATTTACTTCGCTTTTGTTTATTAGCTTTATCTTGGTTCGACATAATCACTTCCTAAATTGTTTTTTAGTTAACGCTTATTCTTCAAATTTTTCCTTCATTTAATATTTTTCATTACTTGTTTTCTCAAGGTCGTATATTTTCTTTCATTTTATACTATATGTAGGCCTTCCTCATGATCATTCGCTCTCGACTGAGTTTGATGTTGAGGTTCTGGGAGAGGAGATCTTCACTAGGGTACCCCCAACACCGAAGTACTAGCTTTAATCTAGTTGGTGAAATTTTTCTTGTGTATAATTTAAAAGTTGATTTAAATGATTAAAACATTTTGGTAAATACAACCTATTTAACAAATCTTACATAGACGAAAATATAAAATCAATTCAAATAATAGTATTCCTAAAATTTCTTTAATTATTAATAATAAAATAAATAAGACTAATTAACGAGAGTTATCCCTTTTAAGATTCTTCAAAAGTTGTGAGAAAATTTTCTTTTGAAAAATTAGCTTTAAATTATGTCAATCTGGCATCGACTTATATAGGGGGTTTTATACGCATGTTTTTTGATGCGTGTAAACAAAACGCCTAAACGTTTTTACCATATTTCATCACTTCCATTAGTTGTCAGATTTTCATGATTCTTTTTTGTTAAAGTTTCTAATTACATTTTAAGCTAATTCTCAGTTATTTTCTAGAATATAAGCGTTTTCGATGAATTTGGAGCCAATTTGATGAAAAAGGTTAATTTTGCTAAAATCTAATGTTTTACGATTTTTTTGAAATGTTTATTTATTTTTTATATTTTTTTTGTATTTTTCTTCTCTTTTTTTCTACTTTTTGTATAGTTTAATGCTAAGTAGGTTATATTTGATGATTTTTCGTCCATTTGCATTTTGCGCGCCCTAATTTTATCGGATGTCGTGCCAGATAAACAACAATTTAAAATATTTGTTTTTGCTCAACACGTTGAAAATAACTAAATTTTAAGCTGCCAATTTTTGATATGCTTCTTTAAACTTTGATTATTTATTATGAACTGAAAATAGCTATTTTTTGTATATATCAAATACAATCAAAAACTAAGAATGGACTAGGCAGTGTTAAGATTTGATTTCTTAGATTTGCATCAAGCCACAACTTATACTCATTATTTTAACACTACACTGAACAGTAATGCATATTTGCATTGCACATTTTCCAGCTATAGCTTAAAATGTTAAATACTTATTACATGCAGAATCATAAATAAGCCGTTATTTCCATCAAAACAGTCTACGCTCGAAAATTTTTTAAATTATTTTCCCCGTATTTGCATGCACAATAATAAACCTTTTATTGACCTTCCACTAGATTTAACGCAAAATCTAAGTGATCTTTCTTTCCGCCATTTTTTGATACAAAATAAATGCGTTATATAAAGAAATATCAAGCAGTTGAAAGGAAATTTTAGGTGAAACTACTTTGATCTAACCTTACCATTAAAATTATTCATTTAAAATAAATTTATCTGGATTTAAGTTCAAAATAGATATTTTTACTAATTTATAAAAATTTCTGATACTACAATTTTAAGATAACTAAGGAATAAGGCTTATTTAATAACAGTCGAACTCTTTCGGGTTTCGGCCAAGAAAGGTTCATCGTTGAATGTGGCGAATTGCGTGGACTGAGTCAATAATTCTGTGGCATTAGCTAATATCCCAGCATTCCAGCCTTCCGTCTTTCGTGACGTCTTCTGTTCTTGCTGGGTGATGCTTGTGTTATGTTCTTGAAGTTTTCGGAACTGGTTGCAAGGAGGATGGTGTGAGATGATGCAACGGATTAATGTTTAATTAATGTGTGAAATCGCAGCCCGGCATTCTACACTGCAGTTCTACTTCGGAGAACCTATGCATCAGTATAGCGCTTTGTTTCGAAATCACAATTCTCTGATCACGACTCTAAGAGATGAGGTCGTCCCTGCTCCGAGAGAATCTTCTGATGCGCTGCTAGAGTGCTTTCACTTTCTTGTAAGCGAACTATGTACCTTTGATGCGATAATATTTCATTTGCGATTTCTGAAATCGTACTTCCATTTGTATTATGAGCTGACTCGGATTGACATACTATTTGTTGGGTTATAAGCAATAATTTAAACAAAAGGGTGAAAAACTGTATAAATTAAAACAAAATAATTAATGAGGTTTGGAAATTGTTAAAATGGCTGCTATAACATAAAATAAAATAAAACATTAATTAAAACCAAAATAAAGAATAACATAATTAATAAAAACAAATAATTAATAAATGTCGCACGCAATACACATAGAAAAAATAAAGTAAAAATAAAAAAACCGCCTATAACCTTGCAAAATAAGGTTTAGAAAATACACAGGCGGAAGAGGCGACCAAAATAAAAATAAAAATCAGCGAAAATAAAAAATGTAAATTTAAAGGAAATTAATATTAAAAAATTAAGAAAATAGTAAAATACTAAAATAAATAAAACCCATTAAAAATCCGAAAAAATTAAGAAAAATTAGCTGATTGGTCGCCCACACGCACGAAATCAGTATAAATATAACAGCCATTTTCATAATATTTAACCTTTAAAACCAATTCTGAAATTTTTAAATTTTGAACTTTGATTCGAATCAAATCGTAAGCTTGTTAATTTGTTTAAATATATTTTTATGTAACGTTTATGATTTTTAATTCAAATTTTTTTTCATGGATGGCCGCGATACTTTTTAGTATCTGCGATAGGTCCCCCTAAATTTAATTTTATATATGCATGTGTTAATCGTGGAGAATGGCAGAGCAACATTCGATTCCGGCCTTTAAATTGGCAGGACGTTGACGTGTTGCTTTGTCACAATCCACCCTTCGGTGTCTGTCTAATCCGGTCAGGTCTCGTTACACTGATCGCGAGGTAGGACACCGTCGTAATTCACCGTGGCGGCCATTGCAATGTTGGTCGGAGCGGTAAGAATAACATACGGGAAGATCGCTATACCTAGGGGTTAACATTTGTTCAAATGTTTAGGTAGGAATGAAATCAATTTTTTTTTATTATTTAAATTCCTGTCGAAAGTAATTGCACTAGTGGGAACGACTAGGGTTAGGTATAGGAACTGATGAATAACTCAATAAACCGAAACTCTTTATAATTAAACTAACGAAATTATAGGCTATAAGGAATAAAACGAAACGAAAAGGTTTGAAAATTAATTGCGAATCGAAAAATGACCGGAGCATCGGTATTTTCATCTTCATTTATAAAATATTATTGTCCATCGATTAACGACAGACTTCGTCACTGAGTAAATTGCCGCGATAAGTAATGATAAGTATACGTTTGATGAAAGTTTGGATTGTTGGAAAATATTTATTATTATTACCCTATATTATATTTATTAATACAATTATGTAAATTTTTAATAAGGATTCTCCCCATTTAGTTCTTTTTTTTTCTGGAATTTGGAAATTCACATTCTCGTCGCGGAGCAAGAAAACCCTTTACATGAATCCCAATTACCGTATTCCAAAACTTCCGCAAGCGAAAATACCTGCATTTATCTAATCCAACTTACCGAACGAAGATCCAAATCATTTACTTTGTCAACAACGATATAAAAAATTATTCGCAGAGCACGAACGCACTCTCGGTACGTGGTTCACCCCCGAGGCCGTGAAAACTCAATAAACAAATACACCGGCTAACTAGGTGCCGAGAAGACCTAATCGCGGAAAACCGGGCTCAACGGATCATTATTAACGACCAGAGTGCCGTCATGATAGTCTCCTTTAATGAAACAGAACTAACAAAGCGATTAGCCGGCCGTGACTTGGCAATAAAGTTGAACTTAATTCCCGCCAATCACATTCATGAACAAGCCGCAACTGGTCCTCCACGAACCCCGAAAACCAGTAAGAAGCACAATCCCAGCAAAAACCGGCGTCGCGTGAACAGCGCCGAGCTAAGGGAAGTCACTCTCCTAAAAAATGCAAACCAGATCCTTGAAGAAGCGGCAATGCTAGTCGCTTAACAACATCCCCAATGCGTTAAATCCGATGAAATTCCGCCGAGACCAGCGATCCCAAAAGAACCCTCTCCCCAGATCTATGCCAACGAAGTGGACGAACTCCAAATTTGTTTAGACAGTCTCGACCACTCCGTCGACCATTGCAGAAACCAGAAAGTCATCAACTTCTTTCGGTTACTGGACCGACAAGTTCGGGGATGAGATTCGTCATTCCGTGACTCAAGTCGGTATCACTCAATTTAAACCTCCAAAAACGGAAATTTCCCCTGGATATCGACGAATGAAGACGAGATTTTCCCGGTGATATGTGACTAGATCCGATTTACAATAGTTATATATCTTATTTATATATTTTTGTTTTGCGTTTTCTTTTATCTACTTTGTAAAATATAAATATAAAAATTTAATTTGTAATCAAAAGGAATAAAAAATTCACAATTTTGGAATATTCTAGAAAATTCCTTTGTTTTACCGTATCAAAACACACATGAGAAATCGTGGTATATAAGGCAGTGCTGGGACAGACAAATTTCAGTACATTTTTGTTATTTCTATGTACTCTTTTTACTTACACTTATACTTACTCTAAGTACTATTATTAAAATTCATTTTGTCATTGTTATTGATTACGTCTGACGAATTATTATTATTTCAAATCTTTGTGGAAATTTTGAAGCAAGTAATATTTTTTTTGTTTTTTGATTGTTTCTTATGCGATTACTTTTATGTTAATTACTATTTTGTTATTTATTATGCTATTTTACGCATTTCATTGATTTTAATTATATCATGTTAAATCTCTATTCTTTTTGTTTTCATTAAAATTTTAACCATGATAAAATTGTTCTTATTTAATTATAAATTTTATTCATGATCGAACCCCATCTCGATGGAGTGGCATCATCTAAAATTTTAAAGACGCAAGGCAGTAAATCATATTCTTTTTGGCCGACTGCGCTTGGTGATAAACCACAGTCTGTAGTACCCAGGAGGAAGAGATTGCTGTGAGGACGATTGTCAGAACATCTCAGTTTTGACCCTGGTAACCTCAACGTCTGATCTTCATTATAACCGGGAAAGGCCATGAGGAAGATTTAAAATAATTTAACATAAAAGGAAAAATAAAAATGACTGATTAGAGAAAAGAAAAATCCAAAACAAGCAAAAATAGAACGACTACCGAGGTACTGATTTAGGAGTATTAGTAAGCTTAGAAAACTCGTAAAGTCGAATTGAACACAATCCCAATCCAAGTATAAAAATGTATATCTCGCTACAATAAAAGTTTCGTCTACATTCCGACTAGCATAGGAACCCCATGTGAACGTTGTTTAAATTTGATGTCAAATAAAATTTTAAATAAATTGCGTTTTACAATTCGAATTACAGCGCTTCTTAATTCCAAACTAATTCCAAACAATATTTCACGCCCGCCAATGGTTACCCGTTGCTAAGCAACGTTGGAACTGCAACCATTGGTCACAGGAGCGCCAAAGGTGAGTTCCGATGTCAGAACTGCTAAGGTCCGGTCCTATGTCGGGTTCAGCGGGCTGCCGTTAGAAAGCCTCTGCCCGTCTTACCTTTTAGGTCCCTTAAATATTTACTCATTGTTTTCTCGTGTACACTAAGTATCAATAATAAACAAAATATCAAAACACCATTTTATTGTATTATCGTTAAATTTAAACTTGAATTAATCATTATTTATTTTCGCCTTGGGCGCATCTTCGTAATCGTTCAGTTCTGCCCGGCCTGGCACGAGACCGTTTTTTAGGGTGCTTTGCTGATTCTGGTCGCGGTGGGCCAGCTGTGCCGGGACGAAGACCAAGGGATACGTCACTGCACTCCCCTCCTGGCATGCTGACAGAGCGACTTCCAAGCCTTTTATTTGCGTCCGTTGGGCTTGGTTGAGCATCTTTTCGTCCTTACAGCCTTGTTGGACCGCAGTGAGACGTTGGTACACCTCTTTCATCTTTGCCGGTTCTGCCCAAGTGGCTTTTATTTGCTGCATTTCTCGGTTCTGTTGTAGAAGCTGTCGATGGAGATTCAGATTTTCTCGTCGAAGATCCTTCAGTTCTCGGCTGAGAACTCTTGTTTCCTCCATTCCTAAATTAAAATTATTTGAACATTTATCATTAACATTGTTGGTTTTCGACACTTTACTAAATTTCCTACGTAATTTTGTGAGTATTATCAGTTCCAACAAAGCCTTTACCACCTATCTCCTGTCGCCTTATTTATTTAAATTAATCCGATTCGTTTGCCTAAACTCCAATACCTTTCTACCCTGTCGTATTTATATTTTATATCACTAAGTCATGCTTTCTTAAATAAAACAATTCGAATTCATTTTGCACTTTTTGTTCTATTTGTTCTATTAAATGAAATAAAATCTATCATAATAGTCTAAGATTAACCATTAACTTTTATTAAACAAAAAAATTTGATTATTTTCCGAGTCCATCATGACCCTTGGGTTGAATGTTTCGGCGAAAACGACTGGCGAAAGTCCATTGCGGGTATCTGCTGGTGTATGCATGGTCGCCTTGTTGTCTTGTTCCGAGTCGACTGCGAAGGATTGGCTGGACTAATTTCTCCGACAGAATCAGCTTCGTCGAATTGATTTTAATCTCGATGCCATCTCGGTAGTAACAATTATCTACGAACTCCCGCTCCATCCCGTAGTATATAGATGTTAATCAATTCCTGGGTTAACGGACTCACATGTTGAATCTGCTCCTTTGCCGATGTCCTAACTTCTTCCCAATCAATCAGTACTGAAGTCCTTATCCATTCGTGTCGGTGTATCTCAAATGACTTATCGATTGTTAATGAAATGTCAACAATTCCTATGGATTCGATGATTTCCATACTGTTTTATCCTCGATATTATTGTGCATATGCGTGGATCTCGCCGAATCTTTCTCGGTCTTCAACAAATTCTTAATGGTGTACTCATCGTGTGTGTTGGACTCCGTACTCTCTCTCGGATGGAGACTACTCGTATTATTTTCTCCCGTATGTCCGACACTGGAGTGATTGATCCTTGAACTATTCGATATCCTGAGACATTGTAATATTTTAAATTGAATTTTTGTCGTCTGATTCGTACCGTATTTTGTATTGTTAAATTATTTCATTTACAGGTGATGGTTGCTTCTTCTTTGTTATCAATAACTTAATTTGCCTTCAAATATTATTACATCATGACTATCGAGTTCTTTTAAAGGTATTTTTACATAAATTTAGCTTCAACCGGGTTCTGGGTAGAGACGTTGCACTTGTAGTGGTACGATTAATTGTGGTCAGGAAAGTGCCTATTATTGTCTCGTGCTGTATTCAAAACTTTAAAACTCACAAAATTCAAGTATATCGCTCGTCCCTCGTTTACTCAAGTTTGGTTACATTTATCGGGTTTAGTAATCTATTCTCAAATTTTTAGTCGATTTATTCGTTACTTAGAAATTCATTCGAGTCATATATTCTCAGTTATAATAATTTATTTTTCGTTAATTCTTGTTATTTTTCGTCATGTTTATTACGTTTAGTTAAATATTGGTTTCCATCTAGGCTTATTTAGTTTGTTATTTTAATGGTTTATAATCACCTATAACCGTATTACGTCTAGTCATACTGAGTTACTTTTATTTCAATTTAGTTATTTTTAGTTACCTTTATTCCTTCTTAACTACATCTGGATTACATCTAATCACCTTTAGTTACATTTAGTCAATTAGTTATTTATTTACCTTTGCGTTTATTTATGCTTATCTCAATCATATTTAATTATATCGAATTACATTTAGTCATATTACTCATATTCTAATTACGGTTCCTGATATTTTAGTTACTTTTCGTCAGAATTAATATATTTAGTTACTTTTCGTTTTATTTGGTTAACTTTTAGTTACATCGATATCGAGTTTCCACCTCCCGAGCCTCTAAATTTGATCCTAAGGAACTTGTGTTCATATTAGATTTTACGAGTGCCCACTTTACTACTCGATGTGATCAGTTTAGCCGATTTGTATGTTTGATTTTTTGTCGATTTTTCGGAAGATAGGTGAAACAGCCAGCCAAAAGACTAGTTCTCGATCTTCCCACCGCCCCTATAAACGAATATAATATTTACGTTCGAGGCCGTCGTTGCGCATGACGGAACTCTCACGGGCACACGCTATAGGCGGAGAGACCGCACTTACACAGCGTGACTAGTTATGTATCATTTAAATTTCTTGTATGTTGTGTGGCTGTGGGTCAGAAAAATTTCGACATTTAAGACTCTTTCCTTTAAAACATATATTTTCAGATCGATACATTGTTATTCATATATTATTCTCTGCATTCATTCACACATACGACAAAAGATTTCCCACACATACGATCAAGTAGGGCTTACATATAAGGTGCTTGATTACGTATTGTGGAAATTATTGCCGAGAGTTGCTCCTTAGATTCGTAAATTCTCTAGCGAAAAGTAATTTGTTCACTAAGTGAAAAATCATTATATTCTGTGAAAATGGATTGGTATTTATACCTATTCTGTGACCCTAACCTTGCGTGTTGATTTTCATGCGATAAAACAAAATTTGACCTTGATATTACTTGTCTAATTTAATTCTAATTTTTATTATTTTCTCGATTTTATTTGACAATTTATTCATTAACTTTTTATTTTTATTATTTCTGACTAGAATTATTTTATTTTTATTCAATTTATTCATTAACTCTGCTTTTTCCGCGAATTGTCAGTTTTTCGGTCAAATCTTTTGTTATTATGTTATTTTTATGTCAATTCGTGTAGATCTTGGTGCATTTGTTGTTATTTTAATTTACTTTTATGTTTTTTCATTTTATATTTTTAATTATGTGTTTTCTCACATTTCAAGGTGATTATTAAATGTTTATGGGTGCGATTTAAAATTTGCATGTTGTGTTTGCGTGCTATTTCCAAGCCATTTAAACAAAACCTTGTACTAGCCCAACATTATTATTTTTATTACTAAAATTGTTATTATTAATATTACTATAGTCTTAATATTATTATCATTATCTAGGTATCATCATTATCATTATTATCATTAAAACTATCATTACAATAAATTTAAAGGAAAAATGTCAAAGAAAACAAAAGTGACAACATTACCGTGTAAATTTATTTTTCGAATCACAATAAAAATAACTTTACGATAAAAAGTTCATAAGTTAGGGTCGAATAAGTGGTTCTAAAATATCAAGAGTTAAAATGAGTTAAACTAAATAAATAAATAACCTGCTAGATAACAATAGTGCCGGTTGGAAGTGCTCGTGTGCTTTCGTCTTCTAAGAAAAACCTAAAAATATAAAAAAATGTTAGTCAAAAGTAGCTAAAATCGATATTATAGAATTTACAAATTGTTTAATCCGTTGATCGGGTAGGATTGAAGAGTCCTAAAATTAAGGATTAATGAAAATTAACTTAAAGTAAAACTTCAAACCTCAGGTAAGGTATCCATCTTGGTAGAAATTGTTTCAGTAGAGCTGGTTGTGGTAAAAAACCTAAAAATAAGAAAAAAACAGTTAAAAGTATCTAAAAATCGATACTTACTTTTATTTTAGAAATTGCAAATTGTTTATTCTGTTACCATGGTAATAAGTGGCAAGCAAAATGTAATAAATATAGATAATAAGATATGTATTTGGATATCTCCCAAACCATGGACCTTCAATGGTTAAAATGAATACATGCAATTTAAAATAGAAAGTTCTTAATTACAAGAATGTTAATCATGGTAAATAAGTTAAAATTTTATAAAATTTCTATATAGTAATTTAAAGTAAAGAATTTAAAATTTAATATTAGTAAATTAAATTTTTAAGGTTAGAAATAAAACGTATTAAGAAAATTTCGAAATAAAATTTTATCAGTTAGAATAAAAAATTATTAGTATTAATTATTATTGTGGGGTTGTAGGTGATCGGTATGACCTTGACCCCAATCATATAATTCTACATGACTGCCACTGGCTACTCGTTGCTAGGCAACGTTGGTACTGTAACCAATGGTTCTGTGACCGTCAAAGGTGAGCTTTGTTTCCAAAACTGCTAAGACCCGGTCTACAGCTGGTTCAGCGAGCTACCGATGGAAGGTCTATGCTCGTCTTATCTCCTTTAGGTCCCTTACTTGCTTTACTTCCAATCGCATTACCCCGACTTGCAGAGAGATTTATTCTCAATTACACTATATTTATTTTGAACACAACTGAAGGACAAAAGAATTTTTTATTTCTCAACACATTATATCATCAAAAACGCTTTTCGTCTTAATGTAATTTTTGTTAAGCGCCTCCGCGAATAGGCGTGTTCTTCGACTCCTCGATCCTCCAAAATATCTCGAATATCTGGCTGTAGGAGGCTTTTCAGTACCACCAAGTGCACGGGTGCGTCGTTCTCTAGCAAGGCCGGATCCCGATGATCATAAGCTATTCCATATGAGGGCAGGTGCCCGTCCGAGCTGGGAATACGTCCGCTGGCGATGTCCCGATTGATCCTGGCGAGGTGTTCCTTTTGCCGTCTTGCTAAAAATCGGTATCGCCACTCCAATTGTTCCAGGCGGTCGAGCTCGCCTTCTGCTCTTTGTCGGAGCTCTCGTGCAGGGTTTCAACTTGGCTCCCGCTTGATGAGGATGCTATGGAGTTCGACGTCTTCTCCTGATCCGTTAGCTTTCCGGTTCAGCCACTCGGGTGTACCATAAGTCGATATGGTACATCCCAGATCCCATAATGCTTGCCAATATCTCCCGGCAAATCTGGTCAGCACTGTTAAAGTAGTGCGATCCACATCCTCCCAATCACTGTTATGGGTACCTGATGATAATGAAATTAATAGTTACAAACCTTAATCCATTGCTTTCCAGATGATAACTAATATAAAAGTGTAATGAAATTTTTGGGAATTTTTGAGCAAAATTATTAATCAAAAACCAAAAATAATACAGGTACGATTTGGTTTGCAAAATTAATTAATTATGGTTAACTACAATGTTTATTTAAATTAAAGTGTTCGTCTCTAAGGTAACCAGTTTATTTCTAATGATTTAAAAATCCTAATAATTATTATAAGGGGTAAATAATATTAGTATTCTAATTATTACAGTAAAAAATTTATTAATTCTAGCAATCCACTGTGTGATGAAACTGAAAAATCAAATAATTCTATGAAGCTAAATACCCGAATAATAAGGTAGGATTAAGTCATGCTAAATAATCTAAGCAGCCTCAAAGGAGAATTTCTGAGATACATAATTTAAAATAATAAAATGCTCTAACCAAAAAATACAACGGTCATGTGAACAAATCTAATTGAAAAATTAAAATTTCAAACTATTCATGACTTTCCGAAAAAATTGTTGGATTATTGGCGATTAGATTAACGGACATTCTCCGTATTATTAAGCTGGTTCATTTTTCTATTTAATATTCTTAATTTGAGCAGAAAATGACTGACAAGGGATAACGAGAATTTTGATTAATCGAGTTGGTGGAAACGTCACGATTAAGGTGAGTGGTTCCCTACAATTGTCGGTAACTTTATTTATTCATAGATTTTGGAATTAACTGTTTTCAATTTAGGATTCATTAGATCATAATTCATGTTGGGCAATGATCCAGAAGGAACGGAAGCATAACAATTGAATAATGATTTTTATTAAATATCAAAATGTGACTGGAATGGCCGCACTTGGAGCGTAACTCTCTGTAGGAATGCGGCTTTGGCCATGTACAGGCGTAGCCTGGGTTCGAGGGTTGCATGCTTCAGACAATTGTCGGCTTGGATCTTCAATCAGAGAATTTTTCCTCGCCTTCATCCTATTAGTTTCGCTTGTTGATATTGTTGCCATTGGAATATCGGACATAACTTTCTGGGTTGTATATAGTTCCATTTACTATATATACAAATTGCATCGATTGGTGTGTGTTGCCAAGTGGCTGAACTGAAATCTCGGCGAGACTGGTGATTGGCGGATTTCTTCTTCACTTCTTTTATTGATCGGCGGGCAGCAAAACCTTCTGAGTGGCTTATACATACACCGACTGGGTTGCAGAAAATTTTCTTGCTCAGTTACCGAGTTATCCTGCCACGTCACCAGGTGTATGCTGCCACGTGTTCGCATGCTGATTTTCTGGTAATAATGACGGTATGCCAATTTATCGATTGGAGAAAGAAATCTCTCTGTTTTCTACCACTCTATTGGTAGATATTTCTCTCCATTTCGTCTTTGGTATTTCATGCCACAAATATTTAATTTATTATTCCTTCGAGTTCGTTTTCAGATCGGCTTATTGATTGTTGATGTTTAGTTTAATCAATTTATTTTTGAGTTAACCAAGTTATTTAGATGATTATGCTCCTTTTCGTCAGAAATATTTTCCGGCAAATCAGTCTTATCTGGGAATTCAGTCAGATCTTATTTAGTATTCGCCGCAATCTAGCGTCGGTGAGGATATCTCTCAATATTTCGGATCTATGGATTTTTATATATTCATGTGTCAAATTTTTTACTTTCGTAAATAGATATTTTCTGGACTTCTGTTGGACGCATTGGTATTTAAATTGTAGTGGAATGTAGCCAGCACGCATTGTTCTAATCATGTAAGCTCGGACGTGTAGGGTCGATAGTTTCGAGAAGATCTTTTAATAATTATAACCAGATGTTATTTCCATTACCGGTTGTAATATACGCGGGATTGATAATCATTTTTTCCATGTTCTTTTGTTATTGAATGAGTTAATTAAAACAGTCTTTTAATGAACGGGTTTTTATGAGATTATTGATTAAAACGAACTCATTATTTGTTAATAAACATTAGGATTACTATTTACAGATTACTTATTATGGTGAGTAAACCAGTTTCCGGTCAAAATTTACGAAAGGGTTGATTTTTGGCGAATAATAACTCTTTAAATTTTCCATTTAGTCCTATTTCTTTCAAATTAATAATACGTAAGATTTTTTGCTCAATTTAACGGTATATTACTAATTTATTGATGATTTATAAGACTTTTTATTTAACTGGAATCTTATTTTATTTGATCAACCATGATTTTAAGATTATTGGTCTAGTTTGGTCTTATTTTACGCAATCAATAAGGATTTGTTACGATTATTTATTCTAGTTTAATTCCAATTTAAGTAATCAGTAATGATTTTTAAGATTATTTAGAAGCTCAATGCATCGATTTCAGCCAGCCCCCTTCCCGTTAACCTCAAGTTTATCCTAGGAAATCTTTGTGTTGATGTTAGATTTTAAGAGTGTCCACTGGACTACTCTGTGTTGATATTTTAGCCGTTGAGTAATAGTTTTTTAGGTCTATTTTTCGGGAGTAGGTAAAAATGTTGGCAACCAAAAGATTGCCTCCCAATCTTCCTTCTGCCCCTATGATAATTTACCCACGGCGAGATTTCTCTCGGGCACGAGCTGTTGGAGGACTTAAACTGCTCGAATCTTTATGTAATATTTTACTAGCTTGTCGGTGTGTGGCTGTGGGCCGGAAAAATTTAGACTTAATAAATAAATTCATTTAATATATATATTTTATCGGTATGGATTTCATTTTCAACCATCGTTTACGTCCATTCACACCAATTAGCAAGTCATTCTTGCTTACTTTTAATCAATAAATTTATTCGAATAATACGAGTGTCGTCTTCGAGTTTCACAAAACTGGTTCAAGAAATGATTTGTCCGTTAAAAACTGGTTCAACTGATTCGAGTTATTAAAACCGAATGATTTTTGGTTTTTTGGTGTGTGTTGGTTGGTTAAAATTAGGTGAAAATGAATCGGTATATATACCTATTCTGTGACCATAACCTTGCGTGTTAAATTTGATGTATAAAACAAAATTTGACCTTGGGAATTTCTTTGTATTTTCTAACTTTAATTTTCTTATTTTTTGATTTATTTTGACAATTTATTCTTTTAACAAATAATTGAATTGTTTCCAATTCAAATTATTTTATTTTAGTTCTGATTTTCTTGTTTCTTTAAATAAATTGTCACTTTTTGGTCAAATTTTCCTTGTTTTCGTGTTATTTTTGTGTTTGTTTCATGCGGATCTCGTTATTAGTTTATTTATTTTTATGTCTTTTAATTTTATATTTTTATTATTTCTTTCTCATATTTTAGCATGGTTAATTGGTGTTTTATGGGCCTGATTTTAAATCTACGTGCTGTGTTTGCTTGCTGTTACCGATTCATTTAAACAAATTTATGTTTTGGCCCAACATTATTATCATTGTAAATAAAATATTAGTAGTTATCATAAAAATAGTTATAATTATTATTAATATTAATTGTTGAAAAATATAATTACTGTTATTTTTTTTATTATTATTATTTAGTGGGCGACTTATTATTCGTATTACTATCGCCATTAATTATCGTAGCCAGAGTTATCAAGGGCTTTCAATATTATGATACGGTTTTTAGGGTTACCAGATGACTGTTAACTTTTCACCCAACCTTACCATATTCTAAGTCAAACGAAATTCGCCATCACACACTGACCTACGAACTCCCTTGCCACTAACATTAAAACGAGGACCATAACCCCACATAGGGCCACTACCAGATGATTTGATAAGCGACCCTGGAAAATATTAACCCTGAAGATAACTTGCCATTTTATCCTATAAACTTTGATCTTAAAATAGTAATTACATAGGTCCACCTGATTAGTAATTAAATCCTATCTTCCATTTTAGTGAACAATCAACAGGCAGATTTCGAGAAGTTCAGAAAAGATGTCGCCCGATATCATTAAGAGGCGATGAGCCAGTCTAGGCGGGCGGAGTCCTTTGTGCGGCATATGCGACGCATGGAGGCGACATGGATCCCGCCAGATGAAGCCAAGAAGCTTCACCAACAGCTGGACCAGGTTAAAAAGTTATATGAGGAGCTTACCTTGTCCCGCTCCCTCAAGGTCAACATCCGACAACAGGCCTGTACTATAGCGGCCTTGGAGACTAAACTCCAGATACATACGGATTTGACTTCCTAACCCTCGTACGTCAAAACAGAACTGTTTTTGGCGAATAGTGCGATTTAAATTGAGGAAAGGGCCACTACCTCGGCACCTCCTCCAGAGCCATCCCCCGCAACAGACACGCCGACTCGAAAATGACCGCCACCGTCTAAGCCGCGACCGGTCAAACACGAGAGCCTGAAAACTGAAACTCAAAGAAGCTCGCCTGATGGGGCAACTAGCCAGCTTACTTGACTTAATTTGACATCGTATACCTTTGTGATCGATGTGGCGGTCTTCCTCTCTTGATCAAGTTAATTCGATTTATTCGGCGCTTGCATGTATTAAGACGTTCAAGTGAAATGAACTTTCAACCAGAAGACAGAAATTGGTTTATTGAGTGTTGTAGTCAACGAAGGAACTATTGATTTTTTAAATGTGCAGATATGAATATAAATTTTCTTATTGTGAATTTGATCAGCGTGTCATTTTTTCTCTACTGCAAGTGGTAAACAATCATCTGTCTATGTCAATTACTTCTAAATCTTTCCCTCTTGCTAGTTGGTGTGTCTTGGGTTTTCGACGTTTTTTGGCCGTTGCCGGAGTTTTCGTGAAAAATTTATTGATTTTATTCCGTGGATTTAGTGGTTTCAGTTAATTGATTTATTCATAATCCATGATCGAATAATTTAGTAAGTATTATAGTTTTGTTAATTATCATTAATTAGCTAAATCTGCAGTCGATATTCTCTTTCATCAAACAATGGATCGTGCACCTTATCTTGTCAATCAACGTCCGTCACCTGAGCCTCGTCGTTTCATTCCGATGCTATTGCAGTCAATATGGATTCGGATTTATTATTATCAATTATCTATGGTAGCTCGGTTTTTCTACTGGTCATACTTGATTATAAATTGCTTATTACCGACAGAACATTTCGATTTACTGTGTGTGTATTTATCTTATTCATTTTATATTATTTATCAAGACCAATTATATTTAATCTACCAAATGAACGATAGGTAATCTTAGGTCTCTTTATAAATTGGTCGTTAGTTTAATAGGACGATCATTGACGCTGTGAAAGAATTTACAGTTTTTATCATCATAGGGTTTTTTCAGATTTTTTATGTTGACCTCCTAATTTAATCTTTATGGGTTAACTACTCATTTATCGGGTTATCCTATCGTCTAGGTGTTTCATTTTTACTCCGAGTATCATCCTATTAATCTTAGAGATTTTCTAGGGATTTTATATTTTGGGTCGTGTGATTTTCACTGGGTTATGTACTCATAAATTTAGAATCATTTATACTTCAAGTTTATTGTTGCAATAAGTTTAGTACTCTCAATATTTTTAATTACCTGCTATTTACTCGTATCTTTTATTCTGATCCTTATACTTCATTCGTCGACCTTAAATTGATACCTCTATTTATTTATTGATTTATTTTATCCACCCTTGGCGGTTCTCCTATCCATCAGAAATTTATTATTATTGAAACTATGTACTTTGTTAGTTTTAGTTTGGCACTTTTAAATTTCATTTTTATTTTATAACGTAACAACAATTTACGACACTTTCCACACTCCCTTCCCTTATTTGATCTTAGGGTTATTTGTGTCAATATTAGAATATTACGAGTGTCCACTGGACTACTCGGTGTTTATGATTTTAAGCCTATATGGAATGATAATTTTAATTCGATTTTGTAGGAAACAGGTGATTAAGCTGTAGCCAAAAGTCTACCCCCTCATCTCCTGAATTCTCCTATGACGGATAATATTGACGTTCGGGTTCCTGCATTGTTAGCATTTCGTCATCATTGGCATAACATTTCCCATAAAAGCGTCAAGCAGTGCTTACCTTGAAGATGCTCGTACGCTGTAGGGAAAAGTTTCAATTAAGTTTGTTCCGAATTTGCTTGAATTGTGCAGTTAACACAGGGTTTTCACGAGTGAAAAATAGTTGTTATTTCAACCTAAGGTTAAAACAAAGTTGTTCGATTAGAACGAGTTCAAAATTGGTTTGTTGTTAAAATTCTGTGAAAATGAATCGGTATATATACCTGTTCTGTGACTCTAACCTTGCACGTGAAATTTAATGCAGTAAAACAAAATTTCACCTTGAAGTTATTTGTCTAATCTAATTCTATTATTTTCATTATTTAATTTGACAATTCGTTTCCTTTATTTTTTTTTGAAGTATTTCTAATCAAAATTATTTGATTTTACTTCTGTTTTTCATTAACTCTTGTTCTTTTAAATTAATTGTCAATTTTCGGTCAAATTCCTGTGTTTTCTTGTTGTTTCTGTGTTTATTTCGTGCGGATCTTGTTGCATCTTGTTATTATTTTAATTTATTTTTATGTTTTCGATTTTATATTTTAATTATTTCTTTCTCATATTTTAAAGTGATTATTTGATGTTTTAAGGATCTGATTTTAAATCTGCGTGTTATTTTTGCGTGCTATTACCAATTCATTTAAACAAAACTTTGTTTTAGTCCAACATTTTTATTAGGGTCATTATGAATTAATAAGCGAAAATGTTATATAATTCAACAATGATAATTAATAGTTAATATTAGTACTTTTTTTAGATGAATCTTTTCCAAATTATGATTGTTGGTAGGTTACTGCTGTATGGTCATAGTAACCCAGACATATAAATATTACTTTCTGCCCGCTTGTTACCCGTTGCTATACGTTGGTATTGTAACAATGGATTGTGAGTCCGCCAGAGATGAGCTTCCTCGTTGGAAACTGCTGAGGCCCGGACTCACCATGGGTCCAAAGAGCTGCCAATAGAAGGCGTGTGCTCGCTTTTTGTACTGTATCTATCTTTCGATCTGGTCAGTACTAACTATTTGATTTCGTTGCCCACATCTGATTTCCAGAATTTAGGACTTTAACGTATTACTTGCGACTGCATGATTTAGTTTGCTAATCATATACTATTGTATTGTTTTTGAAACGTTTAGGAGAAAAACAAGATGTTTTTAAAACTTTATTACTAAACAAAATGTCAGTTAATCTTAACTTTACGGGATTCATTCCTTCGTTTTCGGTTCGACTCATTATAACCAAAGTCGTTTTCGATTTGTTGGCTCTCTGATCGGACTTCTTGGACCTTGTTCTTTGTACTCCAGCTGAGTTGTGGAGAATACCAGGGGGTACGTCACTGCATTCCCCTCCTGGCTAGCAGACAAGTGGGTTAGACAATTTGGGTCTTCTGAGCCTGTTTTAGTTGATTAGTCTCCTTCAGGCTGTCCGTGGTTGCATCCAGTTCCTGATATATTTTTTCGCTCGTTTCGGTTCGAATCAGGTGCAGTTAATCCGCTGAATCTCTTGCATTACCTCGATCAGTCGTTGAGCGAGGCGATTGTTTGTGCTCCTCAACCTTGACGTTTCATTTTTGCTGTCACTGAGAGATTCCATTGCTAAAATTAAAGATAAGATTAAGTGGACGTTTACTATTCAATATAATTAAATTAATTGAACGACCTTGGCTCTTGCTACTGCGAATTGAAATCCAGTGTTGACCGCCCTGCAATCAAATCAAATGATAATTATCGTTCCGTAAGATATTCAGTGTTCAGAGTAAGGTGTCCTCTTCTAAATGATGTGTTACTACCAAATGGTCATGGCAACACAGATATACAAATATTGCATTCTGCTCGCTTGTTACCCGTTGCTAGGCAACATTGTTACTGTAACAAGGGGTTATGAATCCACCAGAGGTGAGCTTCCCTGGTGGAAACTGCTGAGGTTCGGACTCACCGTGGGTCCAACGACCTGCCGATTCATTTTCGGAACTCATATCCAATTTCCTGAATATAAGACATTTACATATATTTCTTGCAACTGTTTATTTTTGTTTACTCCTTATATATTACTGTATCGTTTTTTATAAAACATTTTGGAGATGAACAAAATGGTTTAAAAATTTTTAATATAAAACAGAAGTCGGTCATTTTCGACTATACCAGATTCATTCCTTCGCTTTCGGTTTGCCCGCAATAACCGAATTCGAGCTCGTTCGGCCTTACATGGCTTGCGTCGTATTCTAAGTGCAAATTCACCATCGCGATTCTTTACTCCATTTTCTTTATAGGCTAGCTGCGCGGGGGCGAACACCAGAGAGACGTTACGGCGTTCCCTATTGGCTTGCTAATAATGCCGAAACTTATCCAAATTTCTTTGAAAATTGAAATTAATTTAATATTTCCATAGACTTTCAGACATTTCTGCAGAAACAATTCCATTTCGCGATGAAGAAGAAATCACATTGTACGATTTATTTGAAAATTGAAATAAATTTAATATTTCCATAGACTTTCAGACATTTCTGCAGAAACAATTCCATTTCGCGATGAAGAAGAAATCACATTGTACGATTTATTTGAAAATTGAAATAAATTTAATATTTCCATAGACTTTCAGAAGTTGCTAGGCTCTCAACAACACCTGAGACTCGAACAAAAAAACATACACTGTAAATTTTATTTATAAGTTATAAAAAATTATTCTTCTTACAGAATTTCGGAAATCGATAAAATAAGAATTATCAATGCCATGGAAAATGGTGAAGACTATTTCCATTTTGAAAAACTTTTAGGACACCAGAAATTCCATCAAAACAATAATATATAAATACCGGAAATTTGGGAAATTGTCACAAGGCAAGATTGGTGGCAGTAAATCCAAAATTTTGGAAGAACATGGCAATAAACTACTTGATTTTGTCGAGAAATATGTTTATGCTTCATTAGAGGAAATGAAGAACTTCCTAATTTTCGAAAATTTAAGTGTTTCCACAAATACTATTTCCCGTTTTCTTGGAAATCACCTAATAACCACCAAGCAAATTAGACCATCGGTTGCTGAAAGAAATTCAGATCGCGTCTTGGATCTCAGAATGGAATACACGACGCGATATTTAGAAGAAGCATGGATAGATTCTGAATTAATATATATTGATGAATGTGGCTTTAATACTTGGACAAGCCAGAAACTTGGAAGAAATAAAAAAGGTGAGCGATTATACGCCACACTTCCAACTAACCAAGAGCGAAATATGTCCTTGGCTCTCGCAATTAGAGTCAATGGACCAGTCAATCATAAATTAATAGTAGGATCCTATAAAAAGGATACCTACCAGATCTTCATCAACGAAATAACTGTAAAATTGAATGGAATAGGATATCGTTTAATCCACGAAAATGCTTCAATTCATGGTGGTGCAATATCTCTAAATTGAACATTTACCACCATATAGTCCTTTTCTGATCCCAATTGAAATTGTGTTCAGTAAAATTAAATTCAATATTCGGAAATCTATATCAAGAGCAGGTGGATTCAGTTCCATGAATTTCCAATCCAGATTCGATTTTCTGAAGGACGCACTGAATAACGAGCTGGTGAAAGAAGACTACAGTGATTTAACTAATTACTATGTGCATATTAGGAGATTTTTTCCGAAATGTATAAAAAAATACATATTTTTGGAGATTAGTTATTGTTACTTACTAGCTTTCCTAAATATTATTTATAGTAATATATATGAAATAGTTGATCTAAGTTATATTTAAGAGCTTGAATTATGATCATATTTCCTTATGAAATCATAATTCAACTCTTAAAATTTAACTTTAAGTTATATAACTATATAAAAAATAATTTACTTAGCAGCCATTTAAAAAATGGCTGAAATGCATTTATTTTTTCACAAAATAAATTCCGCCAAGTTGATTTATGTATCAACTTGAATTATAGCGGAATTTATCTCAATGAGGCTTGGTGTACAAACAAAAGTATTTATGTGTTTTCTTTGTAATTCACATACAAACAAAAGTATGTATGTGATTTCTTTGTAAATTACATACAGTGTTGAGTGTGTATGCATGTGTTCCTTGTTACTAATCACGCACTTATAATATACTGGCTTTGTAAATCATGTAATGATCATGCATTGTCATTGTAAATCACGCAATTATCATGCACTGGCTTTGTTAACATTAATTAAATATTAATTAAACACATAATAATAATAATAATAATAATAATAATAATAATAATAATAATAATAATAATAATAACAACAATAATAATAACAATAAAATAAAACATAACAAAACATTAATACATTTATTAAACATCAAATCGCTTGGATAATAACAAAGCTAAACAATGTTGACCACATGTTAAGGTCTATCGTTTTTGAAACATAGTTTTATTATACACAATAGGTTTACCCATTGTTTGCAGTTTCGAAACCAGTAAAGCCGGATAACAGAAACCCATAGGATCAAATACAAATATCTTGCAAGGTTTCATATATATTGCTAACCAATGTTCTCTACCGAGATGAGACGATTGAGTATTGACAATTATGGTTTGATAATTACGTAAATATGGTATTTTATCAAGAGGGAAAGCCCCTAAAAATCATGTACTAGTATTTGTTTTCCAATTCAATAGACCTGAACAGAACTACATCAATAATATTAATAATACATGAAAAACTTGACAAACATAAAAAACTCAATGACAAATTATCATAAGTTATCTATACATTTATACCAACATTTTGAAACTAGTAATGTTCGTTCAAACTAGTAATGTTTGAACTCTGTTCAAACTAGTACTGTTCTGTTTGCAGTTATTTGAACCTCATTTTCAAATACTCCATATATTACAACATGTCCCGGTTTAGCTGTAGGTTTAGCAAACCTTATATCTAATCGTAAATTTCCATTTTGAGGTAAAAGAATCTGTTTTAAATCAAACTCGGAGCCAAAACAAATGTAAAAAAAAAAATCATCAAGAGTTATACCAAAAAATTAAGGGTTTTATTCACATAACCCATATTTCTCACTATGCTCTGCATATATGTAGCACAATTATTATCATTATCAAAATCTTGAGTATATTATTCTCTATAATCACTATTTTTCTATAAAGTTAATGATGTTACACCAAAAGTTTTGAAAATTGAGCTCGATGTTAAGTATGATTCATTATATTGAGATTCACTTTGAAATGTTACCAATATAAAGTTGGGCATTTTTCTATCTCCAAATATTTGTTCCTTATAGAAAGAAGCTGCACCTTTAGCAGTAGCAAATTGAACAATTTCCTTTGTTTTCACTGGATATATTGCATGCTTAGAATTAAGCCATATTTGATGACCGGCTAATACAGAGGGATCAACACGAACTCTTCTCACCAATAATTTTGCATCAACTAATTGAAGAATTGGTGCTGTAGTAGAATTTGTTAGTGATAATGCAGACTCTGATCTTTTAAATATAATGTGTACATTAACACCTGGTTGATTCATATGATCGAGTTGTAATGATGAGCACATGGTTAAATAATTTCGAACTCTTAATCCACTTTTTCCTATTGTCATCACTACCATAGCCAATAGGAGTTAAACAAGTATTTTTAGTATTTTAGCTATTGTAATTTATAATAGTTTCCATTAGAGTTTTGTGAATATATGTACTGTTACCACCCTCAATCTTGATATTATTAAATCCGAGAACTGCATCTTTAAAAAGTGTATGAAACAAGAAATTGTTTGGTATTACATCACAAGGTTCACCCAACGGTTTTCTATCTTTATCTTCAACTTTGATCTGAACGGTTAACAATGTATCGTTCAAATCTAAATATTCAATTTGGGAACCATTAATATAAAATTCAATATCAGTTCTACTATCCATAATAGAATTCATCGGGAATACATCTTCAAAGGCCCCCATTTCAATTACTGCCATGGGAGACGGTGTATCAAATAAACACAATTCAGATTTACCGAAAATCATTTTTGAAATATAGTTCCATGTCCTTTAATTCGTTTGATTATATGTTTATGATGTCTTTTACGTTTTTGAGTTGATGACGGTGCCTATTTTTGAAACATACCTGCAACACTAGGTAGAACTTTCCTTAACTCGGATAATGCATTTAATTTCAGAGATGGTAATATTTTCTGCTCGTTCATTATCACATCTTTAGCTTTTTTCATACCAAAACTACCAATGCGTTTAAGAATAGGAAGTGCAAATCTACCAAGAGTTCTCAATCATCCTAATCCGTACTGTTTACCAATAAAATATGGTAATTCGCCACCACTTTGACTACCACTATACATACTAATATAACCGTTATTGGCCATCTAATTTACGAAAATGTAATGTCAAATGAGTTTTTGTATTTTTACTAAATTCAATAAATTCACCGCTATCATCACGAATATTTATTTCGATATTGTTTATACATGATGTTTATACATGGGATTACCAATATTTATATTGAAAACTTCATCCTGGTCATGTTTATCAACCCAAACAGATTTCAATAGTAAAACAAAAGAATCACCAACAATTATAGGATCGATGATGTTAGTATATATGAAAATTTTCTATGAAGTTTTATTATTTTCAGTTTGCGTACACCTAAAGCACTTTCCCAATATGTTTGCTTCTCTAATCCCAATGTATTTGCCAAATTTTTATCAAATGTAACTTCACAAATGTTATTATTCAGATTGAATTTACATAATTCATCTTTAACAATTTCAATAGTTTTAAATATATGTAAACAATTGAATGAAATATATTTATTTAACTCTTCAATATATAAATCATTAGTAAACGTCATGATGTATCTTCAACCTCATTAATATATGATACAGATATTTTGATGTGTTCATTCACAGGACCCCAAGCACATATATTTAATCACTGTACCCAGACCTGTAATGATAGGAGAAACAAGCACAACAACGTAATGGAAAAAGCCAGCGAGTATCTTATCTCTAAGGGATTCCAAGTAGATGTCGAAAAACCACCATCCGGGGTTGAAACAAGACTACGACCTGACCTAATTATAAAATCCAAACGAAACAACCTGATTCATATTCTTGACATTAAGGTACCCTACGACCACCTTATTAACTTTGAAAACGCCAAAGAGGAAAACTATAAAAAATATAAGGACCTTTCCCTTGAAATAGGTAAGGTTAATAATTGCCACACAACGGTAAGCGCACTAGTAGTAGGTACACTGGGGTCATGGAATAGCGGAAATAATAGTACCCTAGGTAAAATAGGATTAAATAGGACAGAGGTCAAAAAATTAGCTAAAATCTGCATGACAACCGCAGTCATATCCAGTTACAGAATATACATGGATCATGTAACCAATAGGATAAATAATATAAGTACACAAAAATTGATGCCTCAAGCACTGAGTGCTTAGAAGCACAAAAAACCTACTTAGTGAATTATCATTCCTTTTTAATAATAACAATAATAATAATAATAATAATAATAATAATAATAATAATAATAATAATAATAATAATAATAATAATAATAATAAAAATAATAATAATAATAATAATAATATAAAAGGGATGATATTACGCTAAAGGTAAAATAGAGTATTAAAATGTACCTACATGTACCTAGTGGCATAGTATACTTATTAGTGCATCCCTACAGATGAAAGAAAATTAAAAATGTTACTTGGGGTATGGCATACTTCCAAGTACATTAATAAAATAATAACAGTAACACAAGATAGGGTTGGATTATTAATGACACTTGATGTCATTAATAACCTTGTGATACGAATGTTATTATTAGATAAAAGTGAGGGTAGAAGCATTAGATGCTCGCTAGCCTGCACCCTCATACCCACAAATAGCACAATAATGGGTATGAGACCACATAGTTCCCAAAAGAGCACTGGCACTTAGATGCCACTGCCTATTATCAGAGGACAATGGATTGATATCTAGCCAATATCATCACATCAGCAGACATAACCAATCAGGGGTATGTCTGTGAAGCATCGTTAAATGATGCTCAAAATTGGCTCTGAACTGGCATGAGCTAGAGGAGGGGATTGGCGGGAGTGCTGTCAATTCGAACGAAGTGTTGTGGTGGCGACGACTGATGATCCCCACGGGGAACACAGTACAACCAACAAATAGTAGAAGCTCAAAAACAGCAGAAACACTCATGTTTCAGCTTATCCGAAAGGATTGTGCCTACTCTTTGGAGAGGCTGGTATAACAAAGCTTGGTGACAATGTTAAGCTTATCACTACCCATTCGCTTGGCATCATCAATACTTTCAAATTTTATTGTAAATGGACTAAAATCACAACAAACATTCAATCCATCTTTGAAAAACATGCCACTATTTTCATCTAAAATCTGATTTGAAATATGACAATATCGTTCAACATTATTGATTGAAAAAATATCACTACATGTTTTGGGAACACGCTTCTTGTAATTGATTTTACATTGACTATAAAATGGGAATGTATTGTACACAAATGTAAAGTCTTGCAAAACAACTTCCCAATTTCCATGTAAATAAATAGGATTTTAAAGATCAACCATAAATTTACTTGGTTGATTTTCCGGATGGATTAGTGGGCAACTATTGCTCGGTAAAATAGTATAGAAACTCACTTTACTAGGTCTTTTGATGATATTCATGAAGGTTTTTGATATCCATGCCATTTGACATAGTATTGTTTATTCTTATCCACCATTTTAGTTTTCAATATTTTCTGAATTCTGAACACTGTAGGTTTGGAAATAACTTGTAATTCCTGTTCATAGAATTTCCCTTGTATTACATTGTTATCACTATCTTTAATAACATACATTACAGGACTCTGTTTAGTATTAATTTTAGTAATTCCAAATACCTCATCACTCCAATTACGATCAAAATTTTTGATGAAAGGTGAAGCAGATATTTTACTAATTCTAACGTGATCACCAACTTTATATATTGGTTTTGTAATTTTTACAATTTTTTAAGATCGTACTGATTTAGCTAAAGTTTTCGAGCTGATATCTAAGGGTCTCGAACCATTCAGACCTCGATGTGATGAATTATTATAACTAATAAGTATTTTCGGCAATACATTTATCCATATTTTATTACCTTGATGAAGGAAATATTTCTTCAATCTATCGCTCAATGTCCGGTTAAATATTTCAACATGAGCCGTTTTGTATTGAAAATGTAAACAGTAATGATTTATTTTGAGACGATCCAGGATTTACTTAACTTTACTATTGTAAAACTCCTGACCTATAATAATAATAATAATAATAATAATAATAATAATAATAATTATAATAATAATAATAATAATAATAATAATAATAATAATAATAATAATAATAATAATAATAAAACCTAAATCGGTTTGCAAGTTATCCGGATGCCCATTTTTAAATATATTATTAATTGCTTTAGATATTTCCTCTGCAGATTTTGTCTTTGTTGGTACATCGAGGGCAAAACGACTGAAAACATCAATACACATTAAAATATATTTATAACCTTTGTTAATCTTCGAATACGGTATCATCTCCATCAAATCCATTTGTCATAAATCATTAATACCGAATGTCTTATAAGCTCTTGTTGGAAATCTTTTCCGCATTGGTTTGTTTCAACTGTATGCAAGCTAATCTGACAATCAATTTTGCGTTTCCTTTTCGAATTTGGGACTCTTTTCTTTAACTTTGCCACTCCACCGAAACCTGCGTCGTCTTCTGGGTTCGTCCAAATCTTTTCCATTACAACAAGATTATTTAAATTTTAATTTGACATTAGTTAATGATTAACCCATAGTTTATTGTAATCCACCTAATTATGATATTGCTAATGGTAATATGGCTCCGATAAAACCGCCTTGTTGTTTATATATGATTTTTCTCATTTCCTTACGATTTTTATTATTTACCAGTGATAACAAAGGTTTTCGATGTTTGTTCAACACTAGTTTTTTAGATTTACTTATTTTAATTTTACGTCTGACTACTTTTAGTAGAATTTTGAGTAAATCATCGACAACAAAATTTGGAAATGATTGTAAAATAGACATTCTTTTCATACTCGAAGCTTTTAACAATGCATTAAAATACGGGAAACTCCTATGATTTTTTACAATTTTAACTCTGTTCTTTTTTGTACTCCTTTTAATAGGTTTAGGGTTTTTTGAAATTAGATTCATTGCAGAGTAATTCTCGGTTAATAGCTTTTTATATGGTGTATAACTGGTTTTTGGTGGAACTTTTTCAGTCTTTATTTTTTTTATAATAGTTTTTCTAAGTTTTCTGACATTTTTAAGCCTGGATTTCATAAATATTTTTACATCTTAATGTTTTCTTTATTGAAAATATATGTTTTTACCCATAAATCATCAATGCATTGTTGTGTGAAATCAAGTAATATATATCCATGTGGTGATTTTGTAGCATCTTGAAATGTACTTATAAGAAAATTACGATTATTTGGGTAAGCTTGCCGAGCAAGAAAATCAATGACTGTTGCATCTCTAGGATTCTTGAAAATAACTAAATAATGAACATTTAAATTCCTTGTTCGATGTGCGTGAACCTGATGAAATAGATTTTGAGTCATGAAGATCACAATAACTCCAACATTTCGACTGATTTTGGTGAATAAATTATTGAAATACTTTTCTTTATTAGCTTCCTGATACAAATCATCGATAATGATGACATCGCCTTTCCTTAATGGACTTGATAAGGGTTTATTAAATCCTTTTACTATTTTCATGTTTTTCAATTTATAGAAATTATCTTGAGTTAATCCATGTTCTTCATCTGCACCCCTATGCCAATAAATCTTATTGAATTTTGTTTGAAATAAATTAGATTTCAGTAATTTACACACAAACATAGTTTTACCGCTACCACTTGAGTCGACGATTTGATATACCGCATCATTTCTTGATTCCATTATTAATTTGTATAATTATATTTTTTGTTTATATTATACAGTTTAATGAACTCTTTCTAAAAATCATATATATAGATTAATATTTCATTATTGTTTAATTATGTTATCAAATATAAATTATAAAGGAACTTTCGACGTGTCAAAAATGACGTTTCCGAATGGTAAACTCCATCAAATTGTTTATATAAGTGGAAAATATCCTATAATGTTTTTCAAATCCGGCAAATGCAAAATCATGGGATGTAAGAAACCTTTAGATGGAAATAAATTACAATATAGAATAAAGGATATTAAAATCTCGTCAATTACTGTTACCACGGATATGGGACATTCTATCAATCTATACGATATGTCAACAAAATGTCTTTGAATGTTGGAACTAGAATTATTTCCTGTACTGACGCTTTTAAAATACAACCCCATGTGTGTTAACATGTTTTTTAGTGGGAAAATAGTCATATTAGGGTTGCAAAATCTAGAATACAAAAATATTGTTACAGACATACATAATGGCCGACATCTGGATTGGTCGACACCTGATTGACTGATGTTTGATTAAAACGACTTGCTTATTAATTTAATATTAGTTTTTTTCATATGTCAAACTTAAAGAACAAACATTATAACATGACAAGGATATAAAGCTGATCAAAATGATGCGCTTTCGTCAATCTGGAAAATTGTAACTGCTAGACTTTCACAACTATTTTAATGTATATTTTAGTGTTTAATAAATGTATTTAATCAGATTTTGTTTGTTTTCTTTACAACATATTTTATAAACAAAATTATAAGTAGGTTTAAAGTTGTTAAAAAAACTAATGTCTGAAAAAGGTAAAATATAAAATATAAAATAATTAATTAATTGTCGTTTAGAATATTTAATAAACTTTTTGTTCGATAAACTTGAAGAAATATCAGGTGTAAAAATTAGAGGTATGTTGACTCTAGTTGAAGCATTGGGTAAAGAAGACTAGTTGTGATTCGGAATTTCCGAGTGACGATAAAGAAATTGTTAATGATGAAGATACTGAAATTATTAATAATGAAGAAATCCCTACTGAGACTTTAGTTGAGTCTAATGAATTTGATACTTGTGTTGACCATGTTATAGAAAATATAATGATAGAATATTGTGGTGATGAAGCATGTACATGTAATAATCAATAAATGTTTAAAAATGTAGTTTTTATTAATAATTCAGTTAATAACAAAGAATAATACATTTATGACCATTTATGATAAACTTTATTACAGATATATATGACAGATGCTCCAGTTAATAGTTTTAATAAAATTTGCAATTTGAAATATAAATATCTGAACTTCTGTGGCAACTTGAATAATTGATACCCATCCACCGTTTGCTTCTACCCATGGATCAATTTTTGTTTCTATTACCTAAATAATGATAAAAATAAAATAATAATATAAAGTAATATATCTTTAGAGACCATTGGAAATAATTTTCATAGTCGGAGCCTTATTTTGAAATCACGTGTTTCATATACATTAATCCTACTATTATTCGCATCAATTTATTATTTTCATCAAACATATAACTACATATCGATTTGAATGAATTTTCCTTTGTCTCCAATGTTGACAAATTGAAAATGGGATCAAATAGAATATATTCTATGATTTTCTCGTTACGGTTGACCGTGAATTATATATTTTTAATGATATCATCATCATCTCCATTATTAGCAACCAGCTCATTCAACAAAGTTATAAAAAATTTAGTTTCTGGCATTTTATAAAAATATTTGGAGGTATAAGCTCATTTATACTATATTTGACCAATCAGAATTATGCATGGATATTGAATTTATATTGCAATATCTTTGTTTAAGAAATAATAGTTTAAAATGAAAATATTGAGGATATTTTCAATTCTTTCAGCTAATCTTTTTACTGGAATTTTCATATGTTTCGACTTATCTCTCATATGTAATATATCATTCAACATAGCGATACATCTTTTTTTATTTCGACATACAACAGTTATAATAATTGACTTGTTTGCATTAGTCACTTTAAAATAACTAGCAATTAATATTATTAATAAAATTTCTTTAATAATTTCAAATCTCTCTAAATTAATATTTATTATTATAGCTAATTATCAAAATAAGTAACATCCATAATACATTTATTTAAGAAAATAGGTAAAAATATATAATGAAAATGTGAATATTGCTGATTTGTTGCCACTGTTTTCCATAACCGGTTGCGTTGATTTCATCGGATGTTGAACCTCTTTCATTATACGATTGGACTGATCAGTTGTTTTATTAGAATAAACTTTTATACTATATTGAACTTGATTCATAATTTTTTATTAAGTTTGCAATTTTCATTCAATTTAAATATTGATTTTCTTAATTGATTTTCGATAATTCCAATGGTCTGATTTAGATATAGAATATCCTCATATATTTCGTTCCGAGCTCTTTTTAAAGTCTCATATGTGAATTCTAATCGGATTTCTAAATTACTCATTCTTTCAGATAACTTTTTGACTGGAGCTTTCAAATATCTAGGCCTATCTATCTTATACAAAATATCCATCAACACACTGTATCAGGACATACACATCTTGTTGAATTTTTACCTTGAACGGTTACAACAATTGAGTTAGCCATTTTAAAATAACTAACAAATAATATTATTATTAAAATTTCTTTAATCATTTTCAAATCTATATAAATTAATATTTATTGTTTATAGCTAAAAGGTTGTGTGTATTCAACTTCTCACTGGTATAAATTAGTATAAAACTAATTGTTATTTCAATTTTTAGCATTATAATGGAGTGCAGTTCAAGCTATTAACAAAATTGAACATTATGGTAATTAATTATTATTATTGTTTTTACTTGTTTTATAGATGATTATTTTAAAGTTATCAAAGAACGTCTGGACTTCTATTATCCAGATATACATGAAATATTGAAGGATAAGCCAGCATCAATGATTCCAGACTTGGTCTTAAATCATACATCTATATAGATATTTTCCGTAATCGATGAGTTCCTATGGAATGTCAAACAAAACAAAATGTTAAAGGATATCGAACCGAATATCCATGTGGCGATGGATGTCATTACTGTGCTGCACGATATTGGAAGTATGTGGAATGGGCTTTGTATAAAGCTCTTCGACAATATTAATATAGTCAAATAATTTCTTTTTAATAAAAGCTTTTGTTGTTAAAGACTGTTTTTATTATATTATACTAATAATAAAAATAATAATAAAATAATAATAAAATAATAATAGTAACTTGTAATAATAATCATATTAATAATAATAAGTAATATAAAAATAATAAAAAAATTATAATAAGACTACTTATAAAACTAAGTAGTAAAATATGTTTAAAAAGTTTTGATGACCTTGAAAATTATGATCATTCATCCAATGATCTTGAATGACTCATTGTCTTTATCCTACAAAAATTTGCACTTTTAGACTTAATAAAAAATATTTTTCCCGGGTAGGGGGGGTATATGTCTTTGTCCCATGGTCTAGCGAGCCCATATCCCACTACTACTACTTCTACTAGTAATAATAATAATAATAATAACAATAGTACCTGCAACATTTAATTAACTTTTTAAATGTTAATTAAATTACAAATGTGTCATTAAAAATAATACACATTTAATTTTTTGTTTAAATATTGGCGTTTTTTATTTGAACGCCACTTTTAACAATTATCTCATTTGAAATTCGAAACTACACACACAAATTCATATGATTAGCATAGTTTCAATTTCCAATAATTACGATTATGTCTTTTCGTGAATAAAACAATTCAGTCTCAGTTGTATCAGATCATCTTCAAAACAACTCCAGATTCTACTAATATTTTCTTTGGAATGTTTGCCTCCATAAATCTATTCTGCTCGATGTCCTCGTCTTCTTCACAATTACCAAGATAATGTATATTCAAATAAACTTCTGGGATTTTTATTGTTCGTCAACTGTTTCAAATACATAATTTTTTTTTGTAATTTTATCGTAATCGGAAGTTCCTACAAATGATAATAATAATCATATAAAATAAATTACGCAACATGCAAAATAATAATAATCGCATACCAATAATACATCAAATAAAATAATAATTATATGTAGTCATATACTACATATATTTATTAATTATATGTGCTGTATTATTATTATTATTATTATTATTATTATTATTATTATTATTATTATTATTATTATTATTATTATTATTATTATTAATATTATTATTATTAAAATTATTATTATAATGTAATCTGTTAAAAATTAGATTTCTTTATCTTTTATTGAAAGAGTTCGATATTATTGACAAATAAGAGTAACTAAGTTATTTAAAAAAATGAATCTGATAAAAATTTAATAATGACATGGGAACATAAAACACAATTGATAATGAGAAAAAACCCATGAAAACACTGAAAAAATGTCAAATAAATCTATTTTCTACGATATAAATTCAGGTGAAAATGGATTTTTTGTCAACAAAAATGATCGTTTATTTTTCCCAACTCGATTTATTCGGTTATGTTTGATTTTTGATTTTTTTTGCAAAAATTTTTCACATTTTTCTTCATTGGCTTTTGTTTGAAATTTCTGTAATCTTCGTTCCCAAGACGGCCGCCATTGCAACATAACTGTTCGAGAGTCAAGTAATAATTCTTCACGATGTCTGTGGTGATAGATTTTATATTTCATTAAAATTAGATAACTTCGACCGAGAGAAATGTTTGGACAGTCACATCGGACTTCTTCGTGAGATATCCACAAAGGAACTGCATATTGCTCCTGACTGATTTCCGAAATGAATTGAGATATTTTCCCACTTACTCGCCAGACCTCTTTGATTTGTAATTCGAATCGCACCATTTTACCATGCACTTCTTTGGATTCGATAACACCCATAAATACTAAATAATAATAATAATTATTATTATAATTATTATCATTATTATATAGTTATAATTATTAATAAAGATCTCAAATTAATACTGAAAATTAAAATTTTAAATCATTTTGCTTAAAATAGTAAAGTTAATATTAAAATTTTTAAATATAAATAATTTTAAAATTAAATATATATAAAAACCAATATTAAAAATTAAAATTTTTTTTAAACACAACATAATTTATCAATTTTTCATAATCAAAAACATTCAAAATACTCGTACTCATAAAATTTTACACACTCATCTTTTGATCCAATGACCTTATCAACAATGCTTCATATACAACACGTTTCCAAAAATTATTAATACTTTTTAATAATATCTTTGATAAAATACTATTTTACTCAGCCCTTATTATGCTCACTATATTAGCCAATCCCTCCAATCGATTATGTCCAATAAATCGAGTATAAAGATATTAACATTAAAGATATTAATATAAAGGTGAGACGGGAAGTCTCACCAATGTATATGACATACAGCCATACATGTGAATTGATAAATGAGGTCCTAACTCAATCCAACTGTTAGTTTTTGACTTTATACTGAACATATTGCATATCTTACACAAATTAGAAACGATCTTATAATCTAAATTTCCAAAAATTTTTGCTTATAATTTCCAAAAAAACATTTAGAATGCGTTAATACAAACACAAATTTAAACTCAACATTTTTACATACATTCTTGATATTATTTACATCAACAAACCATTCATACCAATTACTCAATTACAATAAAATGTTCTTAAGCATGGATCAATTTGTTAACGGTATTTTTTATCATTATTATTAATACATTATTATAATTATAATTATAATTATAATTATAATTATAATTATAATTATAATTATTATTATTATTATTATTATTATTATTATTATTATTATTATTATTATTATAAATATTAAAACATTTATTATAAGCTGGAACTAATCATTATTTATTCTTAATAAATTAAATTAAAAAAAATTATTTATTTACTTTGAAAAGATATTCATGATTTATTTTCCCATGATAACTATTCAGATAACTATTAGTCACATCGTTTTCTTTTCTAAAAAACTAAAAATTTTCCAAATTTATTGAGAATTCATATTATCAGATTTTATTCTGAGGAAACTGCATAATTATAAATAAAATTGTTATAATTAAATTTACAAAATATTTCATGATCAAAGTTTAATTACTTTCCATTTTCTAGTAAATAAAATTTTTTCCAAATTTGTTATTTTTTTTAAAGTATAAAATATTAAATAATATTAACAATATAATTCAAATAAATGAATAGGTACCTTATTTTCCGATATATAAGTCGCATCGTGGTATTTGTCACATTTGCGTAAATTATTCTGTTTTCGAAAAAATTATCATATAAGTCAAGTACAAAAGTTTGAAGCTGACCCAGCATTATCCAATATCAGATTAATGTATTTCGCTACATTTTAGTAGTCGCACTTGTCTTTAAATAGAAAAAAAGTAGCGACTTAGACGACGGAAAATATTAATTTTATTATTCATAAAATTCATAACTATATTTGGTCCTTTTGTTATATGACTCATAATATGACTCATTAATATTATTTTTCTTTTTCTCTTTGTCAATAATTTAATAAAAAAAGTAAAAGTTCATTAATTAAATACAAGACCCATTTGGGCATATGAAGATTTTATGTAGTTACAACTTTGAATAACAGGATAGTTCTCAACATTCTAAGATCCTAGGGTGCCAACAACCAAGACTGAGATCTTAGTGGCACATTTATAGTAGTGTCTAATTTCCTTAGCAAGATCCAAATATTTATTGTAGTTATCGGATCATGTGTTGTCAAAGTTAACACTCTAATTGTTTGGGAACTTGATATCTAGCACGTGGATTAACTTATTCCTTTTGGACTTTATTAGGAGATCAGGCATCAGTCTAATCTTGATTCCATCCAATGGTCTCTCAACATCCACATGAAAATTCCTTTCAATAAGGAATTCCACGACAGCCTCGAGCACCCTAGTATGCTAATTTCTCTTCTTCTCACAGTGATTAAACACATGTGCCTGAGTTTCTGGATGAAGCCCATACTGCCTACACAGTATATCAGCCTTCAATCTGTTTGGTTATTAGTTAAGCTTTAATATATTTCTCCTAGCTTTAATTAGGAAGATATACTGTATTTTAAGTAAAGGTCTCTAAGAAATTTATTTTATCAATTATTTTTGGTTGTATTTCCACGGAAATAAAAATTTAGAATTCTTTTATTTTACTCTAAACCATAGATTCCTAAACGTTTTAAAACCACCATTTTACAGGACTAAATTCTTCCAATGCCCCTCAGTATAACAGTTTCTCCTTTCAAGCCATCTGATACTGTAAACGTAATTAGCACATTGCGATACATTACTTAGCATCACACAAATCCTTGTAAACACATCTAGTCATCTCAAAACGGGCTGAACTAAATAAATTGTGTAATATTTGTCCAACATACTTAATTGTTGAAACTCATCTACTGCGCAAATGTAATAAGATGAATTATATAAATTTAAAATCTGAATTAATGATTTCGATTGCAAAATCACATAAATTATTAATTTTAAACTGTTTGCTATTAATTTTATCTGAGTGGCCACGTACTTAAAGCTGTTTCAAAGTTCCTTATTACTAATTAATCATCTACAGCAGGGATGAGCAACCCGCGGCCAGTATGAGGCCCTTTAAATATTTTTTTGCGGCCCACCAAGCCTTTTTTTTATATTGTAATGTTTATTAGTATATATAAAGCTTTGTAAATTATTAATGAGTGCGGCCCGCCACAAAATTTTAAAATGGCCCGTGGGTTAAAAAGGTTGCTCACCCCTGCTCTACAGAAACCTAGGAAGGTTTTGCGCTCAGTAGAAGGTAATGCTCTAAAACATGAATCCTAACATTTAATATAATTGTCATAACTATATTAAGACTATCATTTTGCACATATTACTTTCATGTTGCTGGTTTTAATCTTGTTAATCTGATCTTTTTAAGTAAAGTCAACATCTAGAACACCAATATTTTCTCCTGTCTAATAAATAATACCCGTATATACAATGACCGAGACAGTAACGAACACACAGATACAAATTTAGTATAAATAGACACGTAAATTTCATTTTGAAAATCTTGTTCAAAATTTCTCTTTTTCAGCTCTTCTTTTGTAATGGTAAATTAGATTATGTTTCTAATAACATGGTAAATTTTCTAATAAATGTTTCATTCTATGATTTTTGTTTTTAATTATTTTCAGTTTATGCTCATATAGTTCTGTTCATAAAAAAATCCTACCACAACTTAAAGAAAAAGCATGAACATCAATTAAAATTTGAGAAAGTATTTTTTTGAAGTATTTTAATGAATTTTGTTTTGTCGTATAAATATTAAAGAAGTTTATTGGAATCATTTTTGAATTTTGCTGACCAATAGTTTTGTTAATTTAAATTAACAAACATTTTTAAAGCTTGGTATATGTAGAATTTTGATTTACAGAGGGCGATAAATTGATAGATGTGACAAAATGCTCCTTTAGAAGTAAGGACGGATCCATTGGGGCAATGGTGGTGATCGTCTCCTCACAATAAGATCCTGAAGTTCCGTTCTTGGAACTAAAAATAGTCTAAATAAGACAGTCGTCCTTATTTTTGTGTACACAACTGTACATATTATTCATCAGGAATCAAACAAAATAAGAAAACAATCATTATATAATAGGGGTAATTTTTACTACTCAACCTACAGTGTAGGTTACACTAAATGCACCAGACAGTTTAAACATAAATAAATCGCTATTTTATTTCATTCTCCTAAACAGTATTTGTTTTAATCACATAACACTTGTTTTTGGTTTATGATATTTAAAAGTTCTATGCGTCTGGCTATGCAAGGAATCTGAATATGGAGTAGTAAATGCTGTGGCAATTTATTTTTAAAATAAAAAAATTATTATAGTTGCCAGATAAAAATTTAAATTTCAAAATTTTTCAAAAGAAATTTAACAAACATCATCTTATCAAACTCATAATTTTTTAAAATTTCTAAAACATGTTTTTTTTTAAAATTGAAAATTATTATAGACTATCATTTCAGAAATTAATTAAAATTCAAACAATTTTTTTGTCAATTTCAATCTTTTTTTAGTGTTCATTGCTAGATTCTCATATTTGTAATAATTGCCTTTTAAAGTGGGAAATATGTGATTGTCAGTATTGGTTATGATATTAGTTGGTAAATATGAGTTATTGAAACAACCTCCTCCACTCCACTCTACCAAAAGCTTACAAGGCGAGTTACAAACATTTATCTTCGCGCAAAAGACCTGTTGAAATTGGTTATATTGATTTTGAAGTTCAAAGTGCAAAATGTTAAAACCAACCTAGGCACAGGATGCTTTTTTACTATAAACATAGTGATACTAAGCTTTTAGTGCAAAATTATTCTGAAAAAAAGAATCGTTTAAGTTAGAATTTACTGCACTATAGTCAAGAGTCTGAGACTTTTGAAAATTAAATTTTTACAAAAATTTACAGATTTTTGAAGTGAATATTTTTTCTGAAAAGAACTTTTTTATATCTCTTCGAGAAGCTCGTGACAGGAAATTAAAACTTTTCTTGGAGACAAACTATTTTTAGGAAAACATTCTTTGAGATATTTGAATTTTTTTTTCAAAATATATAAGATATTTGATACCTTTATATTATCCAACAATGACTTGTGGATTCTCCAATAAAAGAAGGTCCAAAAAATGAAAAAGTGTATCTTTTGAGTTATGATTCGTCGCCCCATAATGAAAAGGTTTGTGAGATTTTAGAAAATTTTCTTACGGAACATTATAGACCTTTGGAACATCTTTATAATAAAATTCAAACTTTTTGGGGCGAGGTGAAATCATTATGACTCATCCTCTACGATTTCATTGGAAAACAGGGGATCAGAGAGATTTCACTTCAACATTCTGACATCATTTAAGATTTTATCTGTGCTGAAAATGTCAATAAACCAGAGATTTTCCTTATTTCTTTGGTACAAGATCAAGAAGATGTTTCTGGAGTATAATTTGCAAAAATAATTATATTTTGAAACCAGAATACAAAAAAAGAAAGTATTTGTTCAAATGAAAACTGATCGACATCAAGGAAAAACATTTTTGCAATATTAAAAGAAAAGCTATTTTACTTTAAAATTTTAATTTTATTTATATAGTTTTATTTAATTATTAAAATCTATTTTAGTATAATATTATTAACAAAAAAATTTCTTGTTATACAGACATTCATTTAGAAATGGAATTTTAATGAATCATCATTATCAGTAAATAAGAAAATTAAAAAATTAGTTTTTATGATTACCAAATAATAACTTCAAAATACATTATATTTAATTTTTTGATAAAAAATTTATTTTGGTGATATTGGATAACTTGTTTGATAGCGTTTTTATTACAGGAATTTTTTGGTGAAAAGATTTTATCTCTCCGAAAACCATAGAATCCTACAATAAAATTGTTATTCAACGTTAAAGATTTTGAACACACATGCAAGTTGTTTTTTTGAAATTTATTGATTTTTTTAATTATAGATAATGTTGTCCAATGGAATCTGGTGTACTTTTATTTCCATAAAGTATTATGTATTTAATCAAAAGTTTTGACTCACCAAAATGTTTTAACAATATTGCTCAAATTAAATATCATTGTTAGTCAATCATTTATTAAAATGACATTTTTAAAATTTATTGAAAGATAGTTAATATTAAGAAAATTTTAGATATGGATTAAACATATAAATATGTAAATTAAAAAAAGAACTTTGAAAATTTTAAGTTTATATGAAATTGTGAATTAATAGTATTTAAAAAACAAATTTATTTAATGATTATAATCTTAAATAATAAAAATTATTTAATAATGAATTTAAAATCTACTAAATCTACATAGTTTACATTCAAACTTGATAATGACAATGAGTTTGTCAAAATATGTAATAAAATGGATATTTGGGTTAGTTTATTAATTAAAAATAATAATTAACAAAAAAATAATTAATAATAATAATAATAATAATAATAATAATAATAATAATAATAATTATAATAATAATAATAATAATAATAATAATAATAATAATAATAATAATAATAATAATGATAATCATAATAATATTATTTATAATTATATTATTATAATAATTTTTTTTATAGTAAAATACTCAAAGTTATTTCAAGCTTCTTATTGTTAAGTAAAAAATGTAATAATGCAAAGGAAATGAAGACATTAGATTACATTAAAAAGAAAAATTACAAAAATTTTTAATTTTAATTTCATAAATATAAGAATTTTAAAATAATTGTATCGATATTTCATTTGTTAATGTGTTTTCACAATAATCCTGGAGGATTAGAAATTTTTAGAAATTTAAATTTGTTATTTTTGATAAACAGAAAATCTATGGAAAATTCGACTAATTAGTCATTCAGAGGAATTTTTGATAGAAATGCTCATTTATATAAATACATGGTATTTTATGATAAATAATAGTAATAATAATAATAATAATAATAATAATAATAATAATAATAATAATAATAATAATAATAATAATAATAATAATAATAATAATAATAATAATAATAATAATAATAATAATAATAATAATAATAATAATAATAATAATAATAATAATAATAATAATAATAATAATAATAATAATAATAATTTGAGAAGCGTAAAAACTGTATGACAAATTTAATATCGTTTTTTTACATTAAATATTTATAACTATAAACTTACTAGAAGCATTAGTGAAATTACACAAATAGGTAGAATACAAAGGAAATATCCACGGTGAAGAACAAATAAGATTCACATAGAGAAGAGTAGAAAAGTCAAATTGTCAAGGCATATATATATATATATATATATATATATATATATATATATATATATATATACACTATAAAAAGTAAATAAACTTTAATAGATAACAAAAAGCAAGAGAATATCTCAACGTAGCTCGTATAAGGTGTTTGTTACAGAGATATAAAGAGAGGCATATTACAGTAATTTAAATAATTAATCAAAACAATAAACTAAATAACTCCAATATTAATTCGCAAAATCAAATTCAGGAAAAAGATCGCGCCAAATGAAATAAAAAAATAAAGATCAATGTGTAAACAAGAATAAAGGTAAATATGGTGATTTTAAGTACCAAAAACAAAACGATTTTGTCATAGAGATAATGCTCAGAATCCTACATTAACGATTTCAAGTAGGGCTAAGGTATGTGCTATTTTGATTGACAACACAATTCAAAGCAATGATGATTCAAATATAAATCAAAAACTCGTTATTAACGACACAAGAAATTAAGTAAGATATAAAAGAGACGAGGAGAATGCAATAACCGAAAGAACATGAAAGAGGCAGTTTATTGAATACAGGCGTGCCAGTAAAAGTTATGTCAAAGGCTTATGTTGTCTGACTAGAAAATTTAAAGATGAATAAAACTGTTGAATCATTAAGAAACGCAAGTAGTAGAATGCTGGAAATGACGGAGAATAATAATTTTGAAGTTAGGATTGATCTACAGAAAGTATTGAGAATCAGACTTATATGAATAGAAGATAAAGAAGAAAGAACGAATAAGTAAGCAAAATAGAGGTTAAATTTGAGAGTCAAAATAAAAGCCCATCACTTACTGGAAACATTAAAAGGGCCAGGGAATGTAAAGTTTATCAAAATAATAAAGAAAAATGTGTTTTTATAGCAGATAAATGGGAGATCAGATTATAATTTATTATATAATTTAAATTTCATCTCTACACTCTACTCTTAATTGTGAAAAGATGAGATGTAATAAAACAATTGCAACATTCTGAATTTGCATAATTTTATAATTAAAAATGCAGCTAATAAATGATTACATCCCATAATTTTTGTCCCTTTGTGTGTAATTTTTATTATGGAGTATTTGAGTGTAGTCCATGTATGTACGCATTTTAGTTTTCTCACCATAATTATTTTTCTACTTTTATATGGTAAATGCTCTTAATTTATTGAGATGCACCTAATTCTTGACGTGATTTATTTTTTTTTACATAAAAAATAATTATTTCTTATAGTATGCCTTAATTTGTGGTTACACTGTCAGTAATCTATGATAGCTGATGTAGACTGTACCTTCTTACTCTAAAAACATGGTATTGTTAATATAATAGCTATTGATGAATCACTTTGTAATTTTATGCAACTATATACAATTACCTTTGTTTATCTGTACATTTGCAATGCGTTTTTTAAAACAATAATCAAGACTAATCGCAAAATGACAATCAAGTCAAAATAAAATTAAAATTTACAATCTTTCATTTTCAACTTTCAACTTTTTTTTGCTCAAAGTCACAGATTCGGATTTAACAAAAAATGATCTTGCCATGAGATACCAATGCCGAAAGATATTGGTACCACTCGTTTGGTTATTTTTAAATAAATATGTTATTTTTGGTAGCTTCGATATGTCTTGGAAAGGATTGCAAGGATAATTTACATCTTGGATATAAAGAAAGTTTTCATTTTTATTTTTTCTGATATAATGCTTTAATTTATTTCTTGCACTTAAAATATTGGCTTAATATGCAAAATAAATAATAAAGATCTTATTCTAAAAAATATATATGCAAAAAAAATTATACAAAAAAATTTTATACGAAATGTCCGTGGATCGGACTTTCTTTAATTTTTAAATAAAAGTTCAATTAATTACAAATCTAAAGTAATTAAAATACTGACCATTCATTTATTAAACCGACCATTTAAATATAATACTGACGAAATGACAACTGATCAGAATATACTGACTTTTTAATTAAAATACTGACCAATTAAATCTAAGCCGTATTTTAACTGTTTTAATAAATGCAATTTTTAAATAATTATTGTTTAGTCATACCGCAAACTTCAGCAAAGTTAAATAATATTTGTGGAAGCCAAAAACAAAAATACTAAATTACAATGGATAGTTCACCAAAACATAGACAGGGTAATTGCCAAGCAGATTACAGACGTTTTGCCTAAGGACCTGATCAAATATTTTAAAGTCTTTACACTTATTTGAAAAATATATAGTATCACCGTTAACAGATGGCCAGCACGGAGTCACGGAGAGGAGAATCACCAGTGATATGAACATTAAAACAAAACACAAATAGAAACTTCCGAATTACATAAATTTATAATTTCTACAATAAAATATTAAACTACTTTCATTTCTGCCTATAGCACCAAATAATGACGAGATCATTTGACAAATCAAAGCGAGTGAAATAATTTATAAAATTAAATATTAATAAATCATTTACTAGAAATCCTATTCTAATATTTTTTGACGAGAAGCTGATCAGCTTTCTGATAAATTTGCCTTTACGAATATCTACCTCCACTGAATTGACAATTCAATTAAACATTCCCCCATCTCGTGCAGCATCTTTGCTTCAGATAAACAAAAAAATAAAAATTAAAATAAGAAAATTAAAACAAGGCAAAAATTGTTTCACATTTTACCTAGAAAAATAAAATTTACGGATGAAATTCAATGCGGAATTCGAGAAACCGTAATTAGCTAGGATGAATTGTTGAAAATGTATTGTATTATCTTTCATGTCTGTTTACCATGAAATTGATATGGAAATATCACTAATTATTTATCAGCAATTTTTCATCTGCATTTTTAATTATCATTTTTTAATTATTTCAGAGTAAAGAATTAAATTAAATTTTGGAACATAAAATCTCAATACACTCTTTTATGTCTCATTGATATAAAGACTTTATTAATTTATCCACTATTATTATTATTATTATTATTATTATTATTATTATTATTATTATTATTATTATTATTTTTATATTAAACATTTGTAATTTCTCGACTAACACCAGTGTATTCTATAATAAAAAATTAAAAGAATCGTTTATTTTTGTTTTAATTAAAGAGTCAATATATTTCAAATTATAATTCAAACTCTGACACACTTTGCAAATATTATGATTATATTTAGCTGGTCATAAAAAGGAGATTCAATTGAATATTTTCTAGATATGATACTTCAAACAAACAATAAATAACAAAAAAAACAGTTTATGATTATATATATATATATATATATATGAATTTAAAATGGCTACAAAGTTAAATGAAAAAAGTACAATTGAAGTTAAACAAAATTTAACTATTTTTTAACTATTTTTTATTTCAAAAACAAATTGTCAAAGAAAGTCACTGAATTCCCGTACTGAAAGATATCAAGTCATGCCTTTCATGTGGCTTTCAAAGGCTTCTAATTGCTTATGTTCAATTTTGATTATTTTATTATTGAATATTTTGTTTGTTTCATTCCACAGTCACTAATCAATAATTTATTTCCAATTTTGTTTTAATGAAGTTATTAAAAAAAATTTATATATTTATAAGATAAAATGTTTTATAGTAGCTAATGTAAAATTAATTCACTAAGAAATTCAAATACTAAAATGTAAAAGATAAAGACTATTAACCACTTAACGTACATATTTATTTAGACTTTCCTATCCCCAAATGATAGAATTATTGTTTTGCAGAAATTTTTTACTTATCCATAATTAAAATGAAAATATATATATTGAGTGTCTTATCAACTGTTTTTCCTGGAGAGGTTGAATTAATAAAAAATCGCAAAATTGAATATCTCCTTACCAAATAATAACGATGCCAATATTAGACAAATTGAAAGAAACTATTGTAAAATATTCACATTCACTCTAAAACATAGGCTACACTATATAAAAATCAACTGAAACAGACACAAAATCCATTAAAACTATAGATATAAAAAAGTCAAAATTTGTGTAATAAAATAAGTAATAAATGTTAAGAACGAACGAACTAATTTGATACTATTTGTGACATCTATTTTGTAATAAATAAAATAAAAGAATATATTATAATTTGCCCGTGTCCAGAACGCATAATTCAAACTTATTCTGGTGAATATTACGGCCGCCCGTGTCAGAGTGGAGCGTGCTGAAATCTGCCAGCAGGGAGCTCTCGTGTCAGACCCAAGCGTGTACGTTAAGTGGTTAATAATAAAAAAAGAGTTTGTGATATTTTCTGTAAAAATATTATTTTTACAAATGTACATAAAGAAGCCCAAAATGAATAAGCTTTAGTGTTATTATTCAGGAAAAATATATTGTTTTTCAAAGAGGAAATTAATTTTTCTTGTTAAATTTAAGAAACTTTTATTTTGTTTGCAACCATAAAAAGTCAGGTCATCACCAAACCATTTTCATTGAATAAATTGAATTATTTGAGTTAAAGTTTTAGTCAAAATTAGTTCAAAAATAAAAATGAAGAATATTCATTTTTACATTCATCCACTCTCGGGAGTAAATTCGAAACATTATATCAGCTTTATAAAAATTTTCATTTTTAACCTTTCTTACGTGTCGGTTTATAAAGCTCATCCAAGTACTAGAAATATCATCATAATCATTTTTACTCTATAGCTCTTTGACTCACTTATTAGACAAAAAAAAACTTATTCATAGCTAAAAATTCTTTTATTTTAAGTCGTCTAATCCGTTGTGCAATTACCTATTGTTTTCTGAGGCCAACCAGCGAGGAAGAGATTTATTACTCCTATCGTTTTGAAAAGGAGAAACAGTTTTAAAACTAACAATATATTTGGAAATCTTGTCAAATTAAATTTATGGCTTTTTCTCAATTTAATTTGACAATATTTGTGATATAATATTATATAGTATTAATTTCTACAACAATACCCGAGAAAGGCTCTTCAGAAAACTCAAGCTTCTCATCTCATAGATAAAGTTCATTTTGGAGTACTAACAAAATTTGGAAAGACCAAAAGATTTTGGTTTGATTTTTGAAATTCTTCTAATCACATTATACACTGCATTAGGGTTTAGTTTTCTTATAGCAGTAATAACGAATGCAGTATTATTCTTTCAATTAATACTTTAAATTATTTCAATAAAATTAGCAACAAAACATGGTCACCTCCTCAATTATTAACGTCTAGAAAGTGTTTCCTATCATTTTCAGGAAGGTTTGCAAGCCGTTTTACAAATTAAACCGTTTCTCATTTTTACAAATATTGCAAGATGTTTTTTTGCACAATATTTGCCTTTATTACCACCCTTCTCATTTTGGTTGAAATAATTTGATCCAAATGAAATATAGTTTAAGTACATCTTTTTAATCAAGTGGTAACCGATGTGATGAAAATATTCTTGATGCTCGAAAAACCCTTGATTAACTAAGCAGCTGAATTTAATTAAAAAATTATTATTTTACTAAAACTGATATTTCGATCAACTAGTTTTATTTTCATTGTAATTATTTAAATTATCATTGGAAAATAATTTTGCTAAAAGCAAAACTATTTCAAAATAAAATTAATTAATTCGAATTTTTGATTGCTATTAAAACAATTAATGAACTTTAAATTACATTTTACCTGAATCTCTACGGCAAAACTTTTTAAATCGAATTCTTTTTCTTTTTTCATCACACGGTTTACATTCGCTCTCTAAGTATGTAATTTTTCAATTAATCATATTAATAATAAGTTTTATTACCAGTATTAGGCATGTCCATATATTTGGAATCTGAAGATTTCAATTATTATTTTTAAAATACAATCCGAATATTCTTACTAAGATCTGACTTTTTTGTTTGACTTGATTCTATTATATCATACGCTAAATTCAAAATAATAATAATAATAATAATAATAATAATAATAATAATAATAATAATAATAATAATAATAATAATAATAATAATAATAATAATAATAATAATAATAATAATAATATTAATAATAATAATAAATATACATAGATATTTAAGCATAGAAAAAAATTAATAAATTAACATTGTTTACAAGCTTCATCAAATAAATAGACAATTCTGGGAGTATCCATTTAAAATGTAAACATACACCAAGGAAAATGATAATTTATTGTCACATTTATGCATCTTTTTAAAGGTATTTATTTCGTTTGAAATCAGATATCAAACCTTAAATTTATCAATTTTGATGTCAGTGTTAATAGTCATTTTTAATAATATGTAAACAGTTTGGTGTTTCCTTTATAATACTACCTTTACAATAATTACAATGATAATGATAATAATAATAATATTAATAATAATAATAATAATAATAATAATAATAATAATAATAATAATAATAATAATAATAATAATAATAATAATATTAATAATAATAATAATAATACTAATAATAATAATATTAATAATAATAATAATAATAATAATAATAATAATAATAATAATAATAATAATAATAATAATAATAATAATAATAATAATAATAATAATAATAATAATAATAATAATAATAATAATAATAATAATAATAATAACGATAATAAAAATAATAGTCGGACACAGCTGAATAATTTACAATAGAATTAGTATTATTCACAATGTTGATACAAAATAATATATTCATGTCTTACAACATCAGTTTGAAATTCACTCAAGCAGACAAGAAATTGGAAACGTTTTCCTAAATTAAAAACACAAAATTTAAATAGTTGATTAATTTTGATCTGCTAATTTTGATATATTTCATTACATTTGTTTTAATATTTTAAACGCAATTTCATTCTCAGGTAATATTACTGTTATTTTTTTCATTTTAGACCTTGAGTGTGTTTGTGTGGTTAAATTTAATTTTATAAATATTTACTGGCATATTTTTATGTTTGTTATTGTAATCTTATTTTAATAAACGCTTTCGTTGCAGTTGACTTACAAAGTGTTTTACACATGTTTTTGTCGAAGTTATATTAAAACACATATTTGATAACCGTAGATCAAACTTTTAGTTCAAAGGACCTTATTTTAGCAGTTTAAACAAATTCGCAAAATGAAAATCTTTCGCAATGCTGGCTGGTAGTAAAAACGCATTTGCAGCATATTTTACAAAGTACTTTGGAACACTCTGATTAACTCTATAAAAAATGTTACACAAACTGTCATACAGCTTAAGCATTCGAAAAAATCTAATGAAATACTTAAAGCCAAAGGAGTTAAACAAGGAAGCCTACTCTCAATGACTATATTCAACCTATGCATCGAATACCTACTGCACCATACTGAGAAACCTCAGGATCAAATATGAAGAATATAAAGTAACGAAAACAGAAACGATTGAGCGTGTCATCAAAGGCCCCAGGAAGACTCATGAACACCACAGAGAATACCTCACATAGCCGGGATCAGGAAAAATGATGAACGTTTATAAAGAAGACATACTTGTGTTAAGTTGTATCCAGATATAAGGGTTGCCTGGCATTTACTGGCAAACAGTCCATGTACTGTTTTAGTTTTGATTTACAAATAAATGTTTGAATAATATCTGAATAATATTTGAATAAACAAAACTTCAAAACTGCATAAAGAAATTGCATTAAAACTGAATTGAGTGTATATTAAAATTAAAATATTTATTCAGCATGCAATATTCATTTTATGTATTATTTTGTCCTAAATATTGTATGTGTGAATTTTTGCATCTTGTATCAGTTAGCAACTAATTTATGATATGGCAAGTCGAATAAATGTAGTTTTCAAATATTGTTGTATAATAATTGTTTTTAAAAATGTTTTTCCAAATTTATATTTTTTCTCCATTATTTAAAAAAAAATTAAAAATATTTGCATTTCTCGTCTTACTCAGCTCAGAAATCTTACATAAATATTATTCGATTTTTGGAAATGTTACACTTAATGTCAATTGAATATATTATAATCTTGCAAAAATAGTATTAGAAAACTCACTTTTCACACATGGTTTCAACATAGACCTTGTTTGCAAATATCCAATTTTGCATTTGTCGCACTTCCTTCCAATAACTCCTTCCTTACAAAAGCACTGTCCTAATTTTTTATCACATGAATTTACATTTGTCGATCCAACAGCATGACATTTGCATTCTGAAAAAAATAATTAGTTAATTTAATTAAAAATTGAAATTTTCATTTTATGTATGAACGGTAGAAATTTCGGAGTATTTTAAAAATTTTAATTAAAATAAAACAAAAATCAAATATATGGAGTATAAAAATAATCTAGAATACTATATACTAAAAAGAATTTGACAATTAAAGGTCAGATAGAAGGAAGTCGTGAGTGGAAGTGCTTTGAAAAAAAAGCAAATTTATAAAATGTTCAATTAGAAAATGAAACAAATTTTTAAATTGAATACATTGATACCAATAAATTTTTATTTTTAATATTACATAAAATTCGGCTTGATGAAAGATTTTTAATTTGGGTAATTACCATTTTTAGTAAATATGTCATTTTTATTTTACCCGAATTAATTATTAATATTTATTACTTCTATTTTTAGTAATAATGATTTTATATATACATTCAACTATAATTTCATAGATAGATAAATATTCTTCACATCTAGGAACTCAAAAACAATAATAAAAATTTAATAATAATAATATTTTTTCTCCATTATTTAAAAAAACTAAAATTGATAGATTTCAATTTTTGCTTAGATGGTATTCAGACCTTGATTATGAATATTTATGTCATGGGTGCATTGGAATGACTACCCGTCATTTCCGTTCTCAAGTTCTTGATAACTGTCGACTGAAAGAATTGATTAATATCTGTGAACACAATTGATGTCAGAATTTTGTGTTTATAAGTGGATTTCAAATCCTACTTAGATTCTGTTTGGATTTTGGTTTTCAATATATTTGTCATGGGTGAAATGCCACATACATTGGAATGAACACTCGTCATTTCCGCTCTCAGGTTATCGATAAAAGTCGACTTATCAAATTGATTGATATTAGTAAACGCAATTTTGTGCTACAGGATGAAAATAAATGTAAGATAGTTTTGTTTAAAAATTTAAAAGTATTAATGTTAAGTACAGGCTCTTAGCCTTAAAAATATAGTTGAGTCATCCTGACGTCACTAAACAGTGACGTTTTTTTTAAAAAAAAAAAATAAATATATTGTGATGACGTTTAGTGACGTCAAGAAAACAATTACTAAATTTAGAATTAAGCAATTGAAAATTGCTAAAAATGGAAATGCGTCATCGGAAAATTACCAAATTTGGATTTCCGATGACGCGGGTCTAAAATTGGTAATTTCATTAATTTTTAATTAATATAAATAGAGGACTATTTTTTAGTACAGGGGCCGATAACAGAAAAGATTATTAATTGAGTCGAATACAGAAAAAACGGAGAAAACCTAACCGATACGATTAGAAACCTAAAAGTGGACCAGATTAGTTTAAATCAATTGAAGATCGTTTTTAAGAAAAAGGAAATATCGATTATTCAGAAATCAGTGCGAGAAAATTACAGGGAAACATCTGCCTAATTGAAATCAGAAACACTCAAGATAGAAAACAGATTACTTCACGGATTCAAGTGTTATTTGAACGAAAGGAACTATTTAAACCACGGCCTGAGTGGAAAATTGGAGACAAAAGAAAATTGCAAAATATTGTACCCGAAGAAAAGCTGATTTTAAAAGAAATTCAATTTTGAAAATTCATAAAACAACCTATTTCGAAAATTGCCAAATCTCTTCTGATCATACCAGTTTGAAAGGAAAATTAAAAGAAAAGTTTAGAAAACCTAGTCGTGAATTTTGGATACACTTTATCCAGAGGAATATTTTTGGTACGTTTCGTTTATTTAATTAAAAAGAAAATAACAATTAAAAGCGGATTCCTTAATCCGGCTTATAAGTAATTTAATTAAATTAAAATCAAGTAGTGTCCAAAGTAGTTGACCGCTTTCGGATACTCGGGGTGCCCCAAAATCAAATCTTACTTACCCTCTATCGTATAGGATAAGTCGTTGCGTCTGCATAGTGACCATCGACTTCTTGCGGGCCATTTGGCAGGGATCATTCGATCCAGTTATCTGTATATTCTATTAAACTACACACATATACGTTGTAAATTTATTGTTAACGCCAAATAAATTGTATAGGTAAATAATTTGTCTTTGCCTTATTTATTTGTATAGGACTGCGACCGACCTTTTTATATTTTGATTAGTTTATATTTTGAATATAATTTTATATTATAATTTTATTGGAGTCAGATAAAACGAACTGTGTTAAGATCGTAGTCCCCCACTTTTTGATCTTAACATTAAATTGAGAATTTATTAATAATTTATTTTGTTAAAATCTCGATTTTATAAAAATTTTAAAAAATAAATCTTTTAAAACTTGAAATTTATAAAAACCGAATTTATGATTTTTAGTAAAATACTTTTAAAATATAAAAGAAGAAATTTGTCTAAATAAAATTAATTTATTTTATATAGTTTCAAGTTCGAATCTGCCTGACCGTGACAGTGAGTTTGTCAAAATATATTTTAGCATAATATATATGTTGGATCGACGGTTTCTTTTATTTAATAATAATAATAATAATAATAATAATAATAATAATAATAATAATAATAATAATAATAATAATAATAATAATAATAATAATAATAATAATAATAATAATAATAATAATAATAATAATAATAATAAAAATAATAATAATAATAATAATAATAATAATAATAATAATAATAATAATAAAAATAATAATAATAATAATAATAATAATAATAATAATAATAATAATAATGATAATAATAATAATAATAATAATAATAATAATAATAATAATAATAATAATAATAATAATAATAATAATAATAATAATAATAATAATAAAAATAATAATAATAATAATAATAATAATAATAATAATAATAATAATAATAATAATAATAATAATAATAATAATAATAATAATAATAATAATAATAATAATAATAATAATAATAATAATAATAATAATAATAATAATAATAATAATAATAATAATAATAATAATAAAAGAAAAATAATAATATTAAGTTATAAAAAATTAATATTGCAACAAAATATATAAAATAATTTTAAAATCCGATGGAATATTTTAGTTAGTGAGTTTTTTGTATTTATTTAATGCTTGAACATTTGGATTTAGTTCTTAACGCACAGCTTTAATAAAGCCTATAAATGAGCAGCTTTATTTTAGGTTTCTTAACAAATTTTAATTTTTGTCATCAGAAAATGTTGAATCGCGATAGTAAGTACTTCCAAAGCTGTTGTAGGCATGAATATTCCACAGCATTTTTCAAGATGTCTATAGAATCCTTTTAAGAGTCAAAAATAGATTTGATAATACTATCTTCCCCTATCTCAAATACCTCAATTTAGATGTACTTAAGATGGCTCAAATAGCAGTTTCATTGCAAGAGTGTCTCGTCGAAGTTTGAAAATATTTCAAAATCCAAGAAACTTGCATAAAAGCTTTAAAATTGTCGTCATAAAGTTAAAGCCTGATCTGTTAATAGCCACAATTGTACGGTAGATAAACTTTGTATATTTGCTATTCTAAAGTTTGCATCTGCAGAAATTCTCAATTGCGCATTGTATATACGTGAATATAGTTGACAATTGCAAAATGCAGTAAAATGATATTAATATTTTTCCAAATTTACGTTTTCATTTTTTTAATAATAGAACGATTCTTTCTTTTATACTTTCCATGGGAGGTGCGCCATCGGTCCAGACGCTGACTAAATTACTGACACTTAACTGTAATTAATAACATACTTTTCTGAAGTTTTCAAAAATGTCAACTCAACGAGGTTTTCTAGTTAGTGTACCCAACGCAAGAAGTTCTTTATAACACTGAAAATTTAAGTTAGAGCACAAACGAAATATAAATCTTGCACTGTCAGTTTTATCAGAGCTTTCATCTAAAGCAATTGAAAAATAAACATCTGCATTGTGTATTGAAACAGGCAAATGTTTATATTCAAACGACTTTTTCTGAATATAACATATCCATTGCTTCAACAATACATTCTTCAATTATTTCTATGTCACTAAATGGATTGGCTCCTTTTCAAGTATTAATAACTATAGTGGTATTTTTCTTTGCATAAGTCCTAAAAGACGTCTGTTGATGATATTGGTGGTACGCCAAAATTGGTTTTTTACCCAGTGGTACTATAAAAATAAAGTTTGAAAACAACCGATTTATACTATGAAACATAAAATACATGTGTCCTTCTGCCTGCTTGTTACAAGAACTCCTTCCACACAGTGAACAGTAGCGACTTTATATTTGCACATTTAATTCTGGCTGCCATTTCTAGATAAACTTTGCTATTTTCAAGTTTCAAGTTTTGCATTAGTAATCAGAAAGCGTCGATCCAACATATAAATATATTTTGACAAACTCACTGTCACCGTCAAGTAGGTTCGAACTTGAAACTATATAAAATAAAGCACAAAGAAAATCGGTTAAATTCACAGGCTTGGATTTCACTGGCGATTGCTTATCGCACTGACAGCTGTATCTATGAATGTCAAGAGCGAAGGATCCCTCAACATTAGTTGATCAAATATTTTGTAAATGCCAGGTATTAAAATAAATTTGTAATAACATGATGAGTAAAATTAAATATAATGAATAAAAAATAAGATTGAATTTATTCCGAATGAATACATGAAGCTGGCTAATAAAGCTAGTTAGGCATAAATTATTTCCGATTTAATAATAAAATTAAAAATAAATTTAAAATTCCAAATTATTTTCCGGCTTATTAATAATTATTTTACAATTTAATTTAACTTAGCAAAATTTTAAATTGTATGAAAATTTACGATTTCAAATTTGTTTGAATCCATTCAAATATTCTTAATTTCATATGCAAAAGAAGTAAAATATTCTATTGAAAGAATTATAAAATAAGAAATAATTCCGATAAGATTGAAAAGAATTATTTTATAATCTAAAATTGAATATATGCTACTATGCTATTGAATATAAAAGCTTACAATTATTACTCATTTAAAAATTATTATTATTATTTTATTTTTATTATTATAATTATTATTTTTATTATCGTTATTATTATTATTATTATTATTATTATTATTATTATTATTATTATTATTATTATTATTATTATTATTATTATTATTATTATTATTATTATTATTATTATTATTATTATTATTATTATTATTATTATTATTATTATTATTAATGTTATTATTATTAATGTTGCTATGGTTATTAATACTAAAATAAAAAAAATTGTCGCGACAAATCTATCTATTTATATAATAGTTAATTCAAACAAAAGAATTTCGCACAAAATCAAATTTCATACTTAAATTTCTCATTATCCGGATCCCTAGAAACTTTTTTCGGTACTTTCGTTATTGAAATTAAATAAAAAAGATTAAAAGCGCCTGCGCAAGCGAAACTTTGAAATGAAATTTTACGACAGTCACTAAAATGTAAATATGTAGAAAAAAGTTTTTCTTTTAGCTAAGTGTTTTTGCGTAGAAATGGAAAGAAAATTCTTAAAAAATGTATAGTCGATAATTATTGTAATTTATTCAATATGCGCGGTTGCAAATTTATTTTTCACATTTTTTTGTATAGATATAGTTATAGATTAAGTTATTTTTATTATCAGATAAATGAAAATACAATTTTTACGGATTTTATAAACGCTTTTTTCAGAAAACCAAAATCGACTTTTTTAACAGATTTTCATTTTTGTCAGTACAAAGAAAGAAATTTTTACTGAAAAATTTGACAAATTTAAAAAAAATTATATTTAAAATAACACTTTCAATAAAGATTTTTTATTTTTTAAGGACGTTAGATAAGATTTAGAATAGGATGTCGCCGTCATTTGTAGGTCACCCTGTGAGCTGTTTGCAATTAGAATAGCTTAGAACAAAAATGAATTGCTTAACTGTCTTTTTGCCATATTTTGGTTTTGTAACTATCGACTATTTCCAAATATTTGATAACGACCTTCATCTTTCAACATTTGTTTTAACCCGCCAGAAGCGAGACTAAAAACGCGAACTCAAATTGCCAAACCAAAACCTTTATCATAAGATTTATCATAAAGAAGCACTTTATTTAAAATACAATTTTTCATTCTCTTTTATTTTGCAAGGTGTTTCATTGAAAAGTAAAAAAAGGAAAAAAAAGAATTTATTTTCAAAATTTGGCATTTTAGCCACATGTCTAACAAAAGTGTGCAATAATAGTTTATATTTCTTTTCTAAAAAATATAACATAAAATGAAACTCACTTTTACAAGCCAAATCATGGCTTAAGGGCTTAGTCCAATCTCTGTAGTATCCATTATCACAAAAATGACATTGATTCCCCGCTGTGTTATGTTGACATTTCCGACAAACCCCTCCACTTTTCTGTCCAGTCTTCATGTAGACATTCTTCTCAAATTTGCAGTGCTGTGAATGCAAATTACATTGACATCCTGAAAAAAAATTAAAGCAGTTAAAACACAAAATCATTGAAAATCATAAAACACATGTAAATTTTGTGCGGACAAATTAGCTCCGGAATTCATCAACATTCTCGATAAAAACATGATACTAGATGTCTTCTTTTTCGGCATTTTAATAGGACATTGACAATTGTTGTATATTTAATTGGTTCATATAATGATGTTTTAATAAACAGAATTTTATTGCCTTTGCATAATTTCGTAAATGATTACAATATTCGAAAATTTAATAATAATAATAATAATAATAATAAAATAATAATAATAATAATAAACGAGTTAAGAAAATACACAACTTCACACAGTATAAATGATAAGAAATAGATATTTACTTTTTTATTTTGATAAATAAATATATAGAAATAATATTACTTAAAGTTTTTAAGTTTAATTTAAAAAATATTTCCTTTATTCAGACGAGGATGCAACCAAACGAACTACGTGAAAATGTTTCCCATTTCTTTGCTTGTAATTTGAGTTCTAAATTTAAATTATAAATTCAATTCACTCAATTATTTCAGAATTTAACTATATAATCCACTTTTGTATTGCACATTGTAAATTGAATTCAATTGAAATAAACTAGTTGTAACGAATAACTGAATTGACTTAAAATTGTAGAAAACTAACTAAGATAAATATTTCAACTCTGAATATAAAATTTAACTTGTTTTCACCTGTTTACATTTTATTCATATTCATTTTTATACTTGAAAATCTAAAATCTGTATTTGTGGTAAATTTTAAAATAATAAAATCATTTTCTTTACAGGTATTTGATCTACAGTCTTCGTGAAAATAGGTGATATGTTAAAATTAAACAAAAAAAAAGAATTTTAATGATAGAAAAACATTTACTAAACGCATTTGTGCTTTTACCTTAATATTTGATATCTCCAAAGCTACCTACACTGGAATTAATTAAAACTAACTAAAATGTGTAAGAAATTATTAAAAAATCTTTTATCTGATAATATTTACTAGATAAAAAGTTGCCATAAAACATTAATGAATTTATTAATATTTTATGTTAATTACAAAATTTACTGAAGCAGCCATTGTTAAAATTATTCACAAAAGATCTTGATCACCACCTCATTAACTTGGTAAGTTATTCTTACCAATGTTTATTTCTTCTAGATCTTTGCGTTCACTTTTAAATTTTGTCAAAAAATATTACAATACCAATAGAAAGATGAAATATTTTAAAGCTATTTTATTTGAATGATTAAAACAAGCAAAAAGAACAAAACTAAATTTTTGTGAACGTTTTTTTAAAATTTTGTTTATATCTTGTATATCTTTTTTTGATGATATTTCATTTATTTTTATAGTAACAAAAGATCATAAATACAATATCATTGAACCGCCTCAAAATCACATCATTATGTCAATTGAACATATAAAATACTTTATTATGTCATGTTAAAATCCTCAATAATAATTATAGAAAATTCACATTTGCTACATAATTTTTCACTTTTATTAATTGATAAACCAGAAATTCTGTCGTGAATAAATTAGAATCTGTTGAAAATATTTAATTAATAGTAAATATATTTTACCGAAAATTCTTATTTGACAGTTGTTTTACAACACGGTAATATGCAAATTTTACAACAAAAATATATTGCATTTACCTATAAAATTCAATAATTGATATGATTAAAACAAAATAGAAAATAATAAATTCTTTGTTTATATCTTTTTCAATGTAATTTTCTTTTTAAACATCGCGTAAAGGAATGATGTCGTGATTAAGCAATAAACTGCTATATTTCAGCGTCCCAAATATCATATGCGATCCCTTTTAAATTCCATAAACCATTTAATTTACTTATAGAAAAGTGAACATCTCTATCGTTAACAAAAAAAAATAAGTTAACAACATAGAAATTTATAAAATGTCTTACTTCTCTTCAAATCTTTGTAAATATAATTATATTATGGGAACATTATGATATAGGAATGTTATGGTGAAAGATGGTTTTTCGTTTTAGGTAGGTGCTTACTTCTTTTTTCCAACTAACTTAAACTAGTTTTAAAGAATTTGTGGATTTAATGCAGAAAAGGATATATAAAGTTTTTTCTTTGTTGGATCATTAGAGATAACTATATTTATAAATTATAAGTATATATTTAAAAAATTAAAAAATAACTGTAGAGATTAATTATATAAAAATTATTATTAAAATAGTATTTTGAAATTAACACATTAAATGTATAATTGTAAAATGTTAAATGTTTTATAAATTTAAAATAATAAATTTAGTATGTTGATCTGAATGGAAGAATGAAATCTGTCTTTCTGAAAATATCAACATTTTACAGTGAAAAAAAACAGTGAATAATATTGGAAAAAGATAGTTTTTGAATTTCCTTGAAATAAATTATTTTGGAAAGTGTTTTACTTATGGATGTGATAAACACCAAAACTACGGTAGCTAATATGGCGAATTTTATTAAAGCGCCGAAAAATTATGAAATCGGATCGTTTATCGAAGATTTCGAAAGATATTTTCACCTGGTGTCCATTCCATAAGAATTCAGAGGAAAATTTGTGAAGGCATTTTTAATAACATATGCGATAAAGAAATTGACAAGAAACAGAACTATAGCAATAGAGTAAGAGAAGGTTTTAAAAATAGCAAATGAATTTAGTCGAAGATTTGAATGAAGCACTAAAGCACAAGAAAACGATCCCACTAATGATTTCTGTGAAGAAACTGCAATTTTACGGCACCAGTTAAATTAAGAAGAATTGCAAAGATTTTTAATTTTTAACGCAATAGAAGATCACGATTTAAAGAAAGATGTGAGAATGAAAGACTGCAAATCTGTGAGTGAAATTAGAGCGAGAATAAAAATAATCAAATGCAAACCTGGGCACCGAAAAAAAAACACATAGTCGATTAGTGAAACAGCCTAATATTCTGGATCAAACGTTATGACCAAGGCAGATTCCTAAATAACAACCAGCCAAATTTTAAACGCTAAGCATGTCAATGACAGCGACATAAGCGTTCAGAGGACTCAAATGTGAAATGTAACCAATAAATTGCCGATATTAGTGAGCAATTACTGGAATTAAGTAATAGAAGGAGATGAACAAACATACTAAACAGATATGTTCCACAATGAGAGGAAGTAATATTGAGGTTAAATATTGATGAAGGATAGTATGCATGAAATAAATGATGACTGTTTGAATGATGCGAATGTTGAAAAACATGTGTATGTATATATGATAATAAATGTAATATTGAAGTGGATGCAGATGTTTATAGTGAATGGTGGAATGATAAATGTCAATTGGATGATGTAGGGTTTGATATTAACGGTGATAAATCTGTTTATAATATTAATAACATAAATGCAATTAATGATATATTGAAATACGATAGATTAAACTTTAGGTCCAATGTAACAATAAAGTTTGATGTTTATCAGATACTGCAGCGGTCGGAGAACCGGTGTAAATTACCCCAAATGGGGTAAAAATGAAATTATTGGGGGTGATATGGACAAAACATAAAAAATATTTTCTACAAAATGTGACCATGAATCAGATTTATTTATGGTATTCATAGTCAAATTTTGTAGAAAATACAATGTCTTTTATAACATAAGCATTTGTCTAGACTTCAGCTCAATTAAAAATGTCACATAGACCAATAATTTTTATTCCAAATACCAAATAATTATTAGATACATTAAAAGAAGCTAAAAAAATTTATTTGGACAAAGGAATGAGCAAATGTTTTCATAAAACTCAAAGATAAATTAACCAAAACCCTATATTAAATCTTCCAGCTTTCTCACAACCACTTATTCTAGCTACCGATGTTAAATTCGACTGTATCGGAGAGGTTTTATCACAAATAAACAGTACTGGAAAAGAAAATGTAATTGCATAAATATCACATGTAATATCGAAATATGAAAATGGCTATTGAATGACAATGATAGAACTTCTAGCAACCTTTTAATTTATGAATCCCTTCAAACATTATCTCTATGGTAAAATTTTACACTACGTAACCTTTATTATGAAAACAAATAAAAGTTAATACACCACGGTTCTACACATGGATTAACTACTTAAGCAGCTTAGACATAGACTCTCAATATTTGAATGAAAAATAGCATTACCATGCAAACACATTTTCAAGAAGCGAATGTACAATAAATGTTCAATGTCATACAAGAAAGTCCATAAACAAGTAAATTAAAGACAAGATAACTGGCAATAATTACATAAAATTTAGAGGTAGAATTGAAAAGTAGATCAAACGAAATCAAGGAACTTATAGAAAGCTTAAACCAAAATGAGAAAAATATTTAAAGAGCGAAGTAATATTGCCAGAAGATAACAAAATCTGATTATCAAAATACCAAAGAACAGAATTTATACAATTATATAATTAAAGTGTAAAGATATGTTTTCAATAGTTTTGATAACAAAAGTATGAAAACAATGATACAGGTGATTATTCAAAATTGGGAAAATTGCGAAAAACAAAAAGCTCAAACACCTCAAACTAAAACATATGTATGTTTTACTGCGTGCGATGAAATCGCATGATGAGAATTCCGTTACTTCAATTTTGAAAAATAGATTGATACTAAAATTGGTGAGTCAAGATATATATATTTTGACAGAGAAAAGTTATTTGAATGGAAGACCCTGAACAGCTTGCTTAAAGCACATAATCTTAAAATAGTGTTTTCAAGCCCGTATCATCCATCATCAAATAAACAGATTAAAAGACAGTTCTTAACAATTAGAGATGCTATCTATATTACTATGAAAAGCAAGTCTGGAAAATTGGGTTGATTTAATACCAGAATCTAAATTTATATTAAATTCAACATTTCAAAAACGATTGGACAAACTCCATGTAAGAAAGTATTTGGCAAGCGAGTTAAAAGTAATAAAACTTTTGAAAAGTTTATGCGAAAATTTATTTTTAATGGCAAGCATTTACCAAATAAAGGATTAAATGAAATAAGACAAGTCCCTGTTAAAAACAAAGTCATAAAAATTCGAAAATATCGATATATTTAAATATTTTTTGTAAAGGTTAATTATATCAAATTTTATTAAAATTTATTTTCAAATTAACACATAAAATATATAATGTTATTTGTAAATTGTTTAAATTTAAAATAATAAATTTAGTATACTAATGTGAATGGAATGTATAAATAATAAATTATATTCTTCTGAAAGTATCAATATTTTAGAGCGAAGCAAAAAAATATTTTGTGTTTGAATAATATTGGAAAAAGATTATTTTTGAATTTTTTTGAAATAAATTTTTTTGGAAATAAAAAAAATGGTAGCTAATATAAATGATATGAATCATATGCAGAGATGAATTTATATGAATTTAAAGAATGTACTTATTGAGAAATACGGTCTTATTTTCAATATTCTAAGTATTATAATATCAATCCTATAATGCAAAGCTGAAACTTAATTTGCAATATCATTTAAATCGGTGGTTCCCAACCTTTTTAATATGTTGTACCGGTGTGTAGTAGACAATATAAGTACCTTTAAGTAAATAATTTTGAAAAAACGAGTCCTAAAAAAGGGTTTAGTTCAAAATCATGAAATATTTATTTGAATATTTAAATATAATTACATATTTAATTCACCCTATTTTTGCTATACGCTATATTTGTTGCGTACCATTGTTGTACAATTATACATTATTACCGATCACTATAGAAGGAAAAAAGTATTCGGATTGAAAAAAGACAGACAATATGCTTTGGTTTGACAATTATTACGCAAAATATTGTTTTTCTTGTTATTTATCGCGTACCGGTAACTTGATATTCGTGTACCGGTACTGGTACGCGTACCACAGCTTGGGAACCACTCATTTAGATAATTTTATTCGAGTCTGCCTATAGTCTAGATAACCGGTAAAGTATTTTAAATTCTGTGTGCCCATAGACGGAAGTTGACTCGTATGGTAATAATTCATATTATTTTTGTTTTGTTTATACAATATTGGGGGCTGTCAACATCTGGATAAGAATTATTTTTAAATAGATTTTTGAACTAAAGTATAAAGTGGTTTTATTAACAACCGCGAAAGTTTTCCGATGTTGGATTAGTGTCGGGCATCGGTCGTAGGATTTCAATGTAATACATTATATTTAAATTAGTTAATATAATTTTAACTGTAACAATATGTGTAAAGTTTATAAAATATTCTTGAAAAATAAATAAATATCACTTTTATGTTCATTTATTTTCTTGAAATCACATGTTTCATAATTTAATTATTCAAAATTAACTATTTTTATTCATTGAAAACCATTTAGGCCAATTAAAACATATTTTTATAAATCAAATATTTAAATAAATAAATTGAATTATTTCATTCAGCGGTTGCAAACGACTTTTTAACGTCAACTCCTTCAAGGAATATTCGTTTCTTCTCGATCTCTATCTTCTTACAATAACACATACACACACACACACATATATATATATATATATATATATATATATATATATATATATATAAAGATCAAACAACATTCAAACAAACAAATTGTCTTAGATCGCCACCGAATTAGAAATGTGACATTATTTCTTGGTTGAATCTTGAAACTATGTAATTGAAACTATAACATGAAAGACTCCGGTCCTATGAGTTGCACAGAAATTATCAGCTGACAGGTTGAATTTTGAAAAAAAACATCCATTCTGTTATAGTTTCACTTACTTCCTTAGCTGTGGCTATGACAATATCCTCATCTATTAAATGATTTTATTTTTTTTGTTATTTCATATATGTTAAAAATATTTTTACGTTTTTTAGTTAACTTTTTTTCTTTTTTATAATTGATATTTTTTATTATCGACCACACAGGCAGTCATCTGCCTTGCTCTATATAACAGAAGTAGATCAGCAATGACGTTTTGACATATTGTTATACTTTTTATCACTGAAACTTTAAAACTGCTATGTAGCGTTGTTACAGTAGTTATTAAATGTTCTTAGTTAGATGGATTTTTTTCATTAATGGGTGTAATGCCACATACATTGGAAAGACTTCCCGTCATCTCTGTACTCCAGATCTAGAGCATTGTCAATTGAAGGGTTTGACCAATATTAGTGAACACAATAGAGGCTGTAAAAGTGAAATAGGAATGTCTGATTTTAGAATTTTGTTGAGAAGTTTTAATAATTATTGGGAACGCGTGATATGTGAAGCATTGCTGATAAGGTCATTGGATCCAAAGATTAATGTACAAAGTGCTGTGACTACGAATGTTTTGAATGTTTTAAATAGTTTACGTATGTTAAATCATGTTTGTTTTTTTAATATTATTAAAATAATTGAAAATTTTGAATTTCATTAATTTTTTAAAAATTAGAATATAAGTCAAAATTTTAAATTAATTAAAAGTGAATTGAATATATTTTATAAATATTTATTTATTACAAAATTAAATTAATAAAAAATAATTTGTTTAAATTAAATGCTAATTCATAATATTTTTAGTTGGTTTTGAGTACCTGAAGATGATAGCTATGCTATCGAAATATATCGTACGAAAGGTTTTTTATTGGCGTTATCTTTTAATTAAATCGTTGCCAAATTTATTTAATTATTTATTTATTTATTATTATTATTATTATTATTATTATTATTATTATTATTATTATTATTATTATTAGTATTATTATTATTATTATTATTATTATTATTATTATTATTATTATTATTATTATTATTATTATTATTATTATTATTATTATAATTACTGTTGCGGTAAAATCTGTACCTAAAGTGGACCTAACAATTGCAAGTATTATTAATTTTAATTAAAACTGGAAACTTTAAAAAGGTAAGGGATATTAAATTATAATATTATTTGGTAATTTAGTTCATAAAATATGAACACAATATTCTTCCTTCAAAGTTTAGAAATTTAAAGTAAAAGCCTTTACTTACTTTTGCAACTAAATGGGTTAAGTTTAGAAGCTCTTTCCCACTGCAGATCATGGAATCCTTCTTTACATTTATCGCAATCGGCTCCCTCTGTGTTGTGCTTACAATCGCATACGATGTTACCGTCATTGTTAATAATGCATTTATTTGAGTGTCCATAACACTGACAACGACCTCCAACAGACAGATCCGACACTCCATAATAAACCTTTGACATCGACTTGTCATTTACAGAAAATGTTGACATGTTGAGAATATCTCGGCCTCTTCTATGCTTCAGTAAAAAATATTTACCATAATCAAAATATGAAGACATTTGGTCATCAAATCTAGATAGAGTAATCCGTAAATCAGTAATAGTAATCCATTTAATTAAAGTATCATTCATTTTTCTTCCAATTGTTGAACTAAATGGAAGAATAGATTCCGCCTGACCTAGATTACCATCTTTTTGCTTTTGATTCAGATCGAAACATGTTGGGGATAATGAATATTCCAAACCTTCTTGAATAGGAAATTCTTGAGTTGGAGGTAAATTAAATGCTTTCTGACAATTCTTTGAATAGTATTGCCAAGGTATCCACTTTTTACCATTGTCGTGACTTTTATAAATAGTAATAGAGTCGGGAAGCTCACTGCAAAACTGGAGTGCAACATAAAAGACTTCGAAATTCTTTTTAAAGGCAATCGAAATGTTGACATGATTTAGGCCATGCTGATTATACACAGGACCTGAAAACCAGCAGGTGTGATTAAACTGATTCAATGGATCCGTCAATGACTTAATTGAATAAATAGAATTCTTTCTGTCATTGTCACAAATAGAGCAATCTCTAAAATGGTTTGAAGAATAATATTTCCAATGGGGGCAAATATCGTCCGGTAGAATCTCTCCACAACTACTCGTGACTGTGATTTTGGCTCTTTGAGCAATATTAATAAACGGCGGAGTGCAATAATAATCCTTTCCGTGAAACTCACAAGTCGTCTGTTTATTCTCGTACAAAACAGAAATCGCCACGGAGAAATAAAATGAAAATCCCAGTAAGAGAATAGAGTTGAATAAAAAACAATTCATCAAAACCCGAATCAAAATGAATTTGATAGTAAAATATGTTAAATAAGTGCTCGATATTACGGTGATGAATAATTACAATTCAATGTGCCAAAAATCGAGAAACCAGAGACAAAATGGTGCCAATTACGAACGATTTGTCTCAAATACAATTGGTGCTTACATCCGACACTATCCAGATATCCCCAAATGACAACAGGCACTATCAGCTGCAATTGCTGCGTTTAAGTTGACAAATTACGTTTCGGATTTTTTTCCCTATTGCTTAAAAACGATATTCAATTCCGCGTGAATTCCTCAGTTTGAAAGACCACACTAAAAGTGAATATAGAAAAAAACTGCATCGAGAGAGATCGAGCGAGATAGAGCGAGATAGAGCGAGATGAACCGCCATAGACTGATGTCATCAAATAAAATAATTTGGTGATGCTGATGATTAAAGAGAGCGATTTCAATTTAACAGGCCATTTGAAATCATTTTTCACACCTTTTGAACAGAGAATTCTATAGCTGATACCCTAATTAAGTTTGCAGAAATAGCAACTGTGAATTGGCTAATCCAATTAGAATATTTGGAATAAACGATCTGGCATTTTCACTTTCACACTTTTACTGACATTTCGACAATAATTGTTCATGAATTTCAAACATAAAAATTTCGAGATAATATCCAAAATTAAAATTCATTTTTAATTTAATTAATAGTAATTAATTTTATTAATTGTTATTTAATAAAAATTAATTTTTTGATTTATTAAAAAAAAACTGTAATAAAAAATAATTTTTTATTATTGTATTAGTTAATAATTCAATTATAGTTTAAAAAATTATATATTAATGATAAAAATATATACTGATTTGAGTAATGGATGCAAACTGCAAAAAAATATATATTTCTTTCATTAATACAATTTACATCTGACAAATATAAATATAATATTTTACTTTGAATTAATAACTAATGTTTTTTTAAAAAAATCAAACATACCGGATATCAATGTAGAAAAATAATAATGAGTATTATTTTCAAGCGAAAATATAAATTCGAAAACATTCTAAATTTAGATAAATTTATATATTTTATAGCGAGTGATTTTTTTGTCATGAAACATAATACTAAAATATAAAATTTTTATAATTCTATCGATTTAAAACGTGCTCAAAATTCATGCTCAAAATGAAGAAAAACAGAAAAATAATAATTTAAAAAGATATTTCACTTTTGTTTATATCGTTAATATTTAATTGATTATTTCACCATTATTCCACTTTCCCTATCTCTTCTGTTGATCGTTTAATCCAATCTATTTTTAGTTTTATTTTTATTTATTAATGACTTACATTCAAAAAAAGTATTTATTTTTTTACTTAGTTTTATAAATTTATAAAAAACTTTCTGTCAAATCAACGAAGTACTTGAAAGATATGCAGTAGACCTCCCTGTAACCTTTCCTCCACTTAGAACGAACTTTCGAGTAAATTACTTTCATTAGATGTTTTATTAAAAATTATAAAATCTTAATCCATATTTTGTCTAATTAATTAATTTTATTTTTTTAGCCAATAAATATAACCTAGACCGAATAAATTATTTTTATGAAAATATTTTTTTAAAAATTATAAAATCTTAATCAATATTTTGTTTAATTAATTAATTTTGTTTATTTAGCCAATAAATATGATTATTTCATGATTATTCACGAAAAAACATCAATGGTAATACTGATGCATTTAAATTTTAAAATTAAAAATTTATTTTTTTCAAGAAATTTTTCAAGAAATGAAAAACGGAAAATGTGTCATTTTTCATCAATATTATTACGAATAAAAAGATATTCAAACAAAATTAAGTACTTTGGAAAATCAGAAGAAGACTGAACCTATAGAAAGAATGTTCATCAACTAAAATTTTATTAAAAAAATGATTACAAGTTTATTATTATCATAAAAAATATTCCTAAAATAATTATTGGCGTCAAAATGGAATTTGCGATAACATTTAAATTTAAAAGATTTTTTTATAAGTATTTGTTTATATTGTATTAAGTGCATTGACATTTATTAAACTTTTTATTATCATTTAAATTTATATACTTAATAATAATGATGATGATGAAAATAATAATAATAATAATAATAATAATAATAATAATAATAATAATAATAATAATAATAATAATAATAATAATAATAATAATAATAATAATAATAATAATAATAATAATAATAATAATAATAATAATAATAATAATAATAACAATAATAATAATAACAACAACAACAATAATAATATTAATAATAATATTAATATTAATTAATATTTATTTATATTTATATTTATAATATTTTAATATATATTTATCCAAGTTAAAAACGATTTCCTGTATCATCTAACAAAACTTTGCTGACACGTGAGGTACCACAGTATAAAATAAATCAGAATTTAAATATTTTTTATCCAATTTCCTCTAAAATGGAATTTCAGTCAAATTAAGACCTAAGCGGAAGCTGCTGCATTAACTTGGTGTTCTACATTACTAACTAATTGGATTATGAAAGATCAAATGTATTTTAATGTTTTTTTTTGTTTAAAACTTCAACTAACTCATAAATATTCACTTCTGACATAAAAAAGGTTTTGGAAATAAAATTATTTTTAAGATTCTTTTTTATAAATCGATTTATTAAATTTACATTCTATTTTTACGGTTTGGTATATTTGTTAAATTATCCTTTAGATTTTCTGGCAATATTTACTTTTGTTTAAATGATAAAATTAATCAAAATAAAATTCGCATAATACTTCTTATTTCCGGTAGTCAGATTTGGATTCCAGGAGCAGAGTATGTTGGAATTTTATTCCATTGTTTCCATTTATTTGAAATCTTTTAAATTCATCGCCAAGGAAATAATTTTACTTTTAAAGTAAAAGATTATTTTCTATTCACTAAACATTTTAATGGATTTTTTTTCTAAATTTTACTTTCCGAAACACTGTTTCAATAAATGTCATTTTTTCTTTAAATGTAATTTTTACTAGATTTGTTTGACATTCTTTAGCATTATTTATTTACTCGTTTTTAAACCTGAAATTCCGTTGGGAATTCAAGAAAAATTTTAAAAAGGTTCAAAAATCATTTATTAAAAATTATATTTGTTAGAATAAAAAAATCATATATATATATATATATATATAAACTAGATGAAGTAGATATGTGAACACGGATCAACAATAAAATTGATAGCTACGAAAAAAATATAATGAAAGAAAAGTGTATAATTAGGTATCAAAGGTATCAATAATAAACAATAACTAATTAATTTAATTTAATTTAATTAAAAAAATTATCAAAAATGGATTAACAAAAAAAGCTATGCAAATTATTGAAAACTGAGAAGTGTATGATGAACTAGTAGAAACAGGATGTCAGAGGAGAGGAATAAAATGCCGACACAATTAATTACAGAATCTCATGGATGTATGAAAAAACCCTTAAGTTGGAATATTTTGAGAATTATCAATTAAATTTAAAGAAAATTGAAACAAATAATGTGCGAAAGATTATAAAAATCATTTGGAAGATATCAATTTTATGTCTCTGAATGTTATAAATGAATGTCTCTCAGTGATATTTCTCTTTATATCCAACAAAGAAAACCAAATATAAAAACAATTTAGTAGTCAAAGACGTAATAAAAAACAGAATTATGATATTTCATTCATTAATTTGATTCTATCTTTGTTAGTTTCATAAAGATGTCTTTCTAACCTAAATGAACTGTCATTCAAGAAAAGATTCCTTTAATTTTCACTACAGCTATGAAGGTTCCATAGAATATGGAAAGGTAAAACCTTAAGATCTATAAAATTCTAACAGGCAATATTTATATCGTTTCCATATTATTGTTAACATCGCTAGTATCGGAAAGAAGAGAATGGAGCCAAATTGCTCACGGAAAACAATATTCACTATAAAAGTGAATAGTTGACTGCATTTTTGTATTCATATTTAATTATTTTTAGTTTAATGTTTATTAATAAATTTTTTTAAAAAATATATTTTGTATGTCATTAAATTTTCGAGGTTTCATGATTTCTTTTATTTATAGTGTAAAATAATTTATTTGATATTCAGCTGTTAAATTTGATAATTTTGCAATAAATCTAATTTCCACAGAAAAAATTTGCATTTTAATGAGCAGATCGAAACAAAATATTTCAATAACAATTAATAAACTATAAATAGTTTCATAAATATTTATCTTTGTCTTATAAAAAAAAAGATGCAAATTGCAATTGAAAAACATCTACATCTCGGTGACTGGATATTTATATACATAAAAGGCAACCAAATATTGTAATAAATATAATAATAATAATAATAATAATAATAATAATAATAATAATAATAATAATAATAATAATAATAATAATAATAATAATAATAATAATAATAATAATAATAATAATAATAATAATAATAATAATAATAATAATAATAATAATAATAATAATAATAATAATAATAATAATAATAATAATAATAATAATAATAATAATAATAATAATAATAATAATAATAATAATAATAATAATAATAATAATAATAATAATAATAATAATAATAATAATAATAATAATAATAATAATAATAATAATAATAATAATAATAATAATAATAATCATAATAATAATAATAATAATAATAATAATATTAATAATAATAATAATATTAACAATAATAATAATATATGTGTGTTTTTTAAGAAGAAAAAACTAAAAGCAAATAAAATATGTCAGCAATATTAATTTAAATTATGAATGCAATTTAAGCAAACAATAAAATCTCCTGAAAATGCATTTTGTTTAGAATGAATGCGCTTTAAAAGATTCCGGCTTTATTTATGAAAAGAATTGATATATGTTTACATTTTTTTATTTTACAATTAGTTATAAACATTTACTGATAAGAATATATTTTTCAGAAAGCATTAAATTATTATAAAAAAAATATCAAGAAATTGTTTTGTATTCTAGATTTAACGGGTTACTTTCTCTATATATCATCGGATTTCAGGCTTTCATTACATAACATAAATAATAAAAATAAATATTTAACTTCTTTAATACACAATATTGTCGCTAAATATGTAAACGCACCGGTGAAGATATTTAAGGAGCATTTACAAAAGCACTTCAATAAACATGAATTATCGATAGGCCATTGGGCAAAAAAGGAATTTTGCCCAACCCAGTAGATTGAATAATTGCGATGAAATTTTTCAAGAAAATTTTCATCAGGAATATGTTTTCATAGATTGACAGATCATAATTGCAACATAGAATGGGGACATTGTCCTTAACCCGAAGATATTTTCATGTAACCTACAATTGCCTTTTCAATGTTGTTTATAATTTCTTGAAATGGCAATAATCAACCAGATTTTTTTAATTTACATACATTTATTAAATATGACAATCTTATCGTTGAGGAACTGTGGGGAGGTATATTGAAAATCGCTTCGTTTTTACAGCAATAATCAAATTTGTGAACGTAAATAACTTTCGAGATTAACTGCTTCTTTAATTGCACTTAAATTTTTATAATAATAAATACTAATAAATAATAATAATAATAATAATAATAATAATAATAATAATAATAATAATAATAATAATAATAATAACAATAATTTTTTGAAATAATTTTTGGCGCAATTTTTTTTGATATTTTATTTAAATGTATATTTTTTATTGTAAATTTTTTCTGCAGAAATTTTTTTCGGTGGCACTATAGCCAGAGGGTATTTTTGATTCTCGATAAAAAAGCCTAAAATAAAATTGGCTTAAATCGCCTATCGATTAAATAGTCTAAAATAAAAATTGGCTTCAGTCGTCTACGGTAAAATGGTCCCACTATAGTCAGGTGGTATTTTTGACTGTCGATTAAAAAGCCTAAAAATATTTTCTCGATTTCAAACCCTAAGATAAAAAATTGGCTTAAATTGTCTATCAATAAAAAAGCCAGAAAAATATTTCTTTGTTAAAAAGCCTAAGTAATTTTTCTTGATAAAAAAGCCTAAAATAAAATTGTCTCAAATCGCCTACCACGGTCACACTATAGTCAAGGTTATTTTAAACTCGTAGTAAAAAATAATGTAATATTTGGTGACAGAAGTTTCTACATGTAAATATGGGGATAAAATAAAAAAGGCTTAAATCGCCTATCGATTAAATAGTCTAAAATAAAAATGGCTCAAATCGCCTACGATGGTCACATTATAGTCAGGGTTTTTTTAACTCGTAATAAAAAATAATGTAATATTTGGTTACAGTATTTTCTATATGTAAATATAGGCATAAAATAAAAATGGCTTATTTCGCCTATCGATTAAATAGTCTAAAATAAAAATGGCTTGAATCGCCTACGATGGTCACACTATAGTCAAGTGGTATTTTTGACTTTCGATAAAAAAAAGCCTAAAAATATTTTATCGATTAAAAAGCATAGAAATAATTTCTCAACTAAAAAGACTAAAAATATTTCCTCAAATGAAAAGCCTAAAAATATTTTCCCAATTAAAATGCCTACGATGGTCCCACTATAGCCAGAGATAATTTTTATTCACGATAAGTGTAAATTAAAGTACTTAAAGCAAATTAACGTACATTAGAGTACATTAAGATACAGTAGAGTAAATTACAGTACATTTAAGTAAATTTAAGTAAATTAAGGTTCCGAAAGTAAATTAATATACATTAAAGTAAGTTAAAGTACATCAGAGTAAATTAAAGTACATTAGAATAAATTTAAGTAAATTAAGGTGACTAGAGTAAAGTATGGGAAGTTAGGTAAGAATTTTATAAAATTATATAGAAGGTGAACAATGGGTAATTTTTAAAGCTGAAAATTTTAAAAGCAGTTACAGCTGGAAAATTACATAAGGTAATAATTTTATAAAAGTAGATAGAGGGTCAAAAGGTAAGTTACATAAGGTAAGATATTTTAAAGTAACTTAGAGTCGACAAAATTACATGATAAAATTTTTAAATAAAATGTTTAATATAATTTTTTAAATTACTGTTTTACACATGTAGATAACGATCAAGTCTTCAAAGAAATTTTTAAAAAATTATTTTTGTAAGAATTTTATTAAATTGAATTTTTGAGTTTCAGTTTTACATAGTAATGCCTAATGTAGGTAGTAGTCATTTGCAAGAGAAACCCATCTTCTTCACTCTGCAGAACCACACCTTTAATAAAAAAAATAATATTAATAATAATAATAATAATAATAATAATAATAATAATAATAAAAATAATTAAATTAAATTCATCCACTAACAGATAAATGTTAACTAATTTGATGTCAAATTATGAATACCGTTAACCCATACACATAGAAAAACCTAATTATTAATCATGGAACAGTGATTAGGTACGGTATACCAATTACTGAGAACTATACATCATTAACCAGATACTTTACAACACACTATATACACACTATGCATTTAATAACTGTGTACCTTATTCATTTAAAATCTTCGTTTAGATAAAATATACCCTTTGAACACTGATATTCAACCAACTTAACCCCCTTTAAAAATATCATTAAACTCGTTCTTAACTGAATAAATCTCTTTAAAATACTTAGTTATTGACTATACACACAAAAAGAACAAATAAATATTAATACTTGTTTACTGATCAAGAAGAATAATTGAAATCAAATCACATAAAAAGTTGAACAAAGAAATACAAGTTCAATTACAAATTTTATCAATAAAAATCTTCTTCACTCTTTTTATCGATAATTGGTGTTTCCAAATTGGTAAATTATTTGGTTGCTTAGTTACCTGGTTGCTATCAAGTGACTATTAATCAAATTCATTGAAGCCCAACCTATTATTATATTTTCTCTGAATAAAAATTTATTGCTTTGCTTACAATTTTGTATGTAATTTATTGAAATTTTGAAATTATTTTGTAAAACTTAATAGTTTTCTTAAAAAAACTTTGAAATTTTTTCTACTATTTTTATATTATTTTTAATTACACCTAACATTGAACAATCATTCTTCTATTAAATAGTACTTTCATAAATATATTTTCAAATATGAACGTCAACCTTTTCATTAACTCTTCACATGCCACTAAATCTAAAATAAATCTATTAAATGCCAACACCTTAAAAAATTAATTAGATTTATTTTTACACATTTTCTAATCTTTTCATTCCAACTCTTATCATTGATTGTTTTTCTTCTTCAATGAATAATTTCTCTCGTCGACGAATAATTTCCTTCCCATTTCAACTTTCAAAGTATATTAGGTTGTAATTGATATTTCACTTCTTCATTAAGTAACTCTAACACTTCTTATTTGTTAAAAATAATTCTGGATTCAATTCATATTTTCCACTTTTCAATGAATGTTTTTCCTCTTCAATGAATATTTTCACCATTTCAATGAATATTTTCGTCATTCAAAGTGTATTGTAAGTTTTTAATGTATCAATTGATATTTCATCTATTTAGTCGATTTGTTTAGCTTTCCCACTTTTTTTCAGTAATTTCAGCAACTTTTCCGTACTTAATATACTCTCCCACCAATATTACTTCTTCACTGAAAATTTGCTTAATAGAATATATTCTCTACTAATTAAAACTCTGCTTATTGACTTGTTATTGACTTGTTATTTTCAATGAAAATTTAATTAAATTTAAATAAATTACACCCTTCAATAGATTAGGTTGTACTCGACAAAAATAAAATAACTTTAGGCTATCAGTAAGACTTTTTACTGAAATTTTATGATAATTTTTAGTAATGAAATATCAAGTATTAGATGATATTTAAAATTTACTATTATATTTTGAAACATTTTGTGAAATGTATGGGTTTTGTTGAATTTTAATAGATTTGTTGGATTTTTAATGAAATTATTGAATATATGACGGTAAATATAAAATTTTAGAAGCAATTAATTTCTTGATAATTTAATAGATTTGAGTTAGATTTACGAACAAAATGTTTATGAAACATCTATTTATGATAATTATTTACCAATTAAAATCCAATGTGTCTGATAGATTTTGAATAGTAAATGATATTTTAATTATAATTTTATGTTCTATTTAAAAAAGTTGATTAAATCAGTTGATTTTTAAAAATATTTTAGCGAAACTTAAAATTTTAATTAATTTTACAGTGTAAAAAGGGCAATTAATTACTTTCATTTTCCATTTTAATGATTTCATGGATATCAATCACAAAAGTAGTATAATTTAGAGATTTTTAAGAGGATGGTCAGTGTGTTTATCAGTATACATATGAAAATCATTGAATTATCTCAATGGGTTGACTGGTACTTTTTATTGAATTTATACTTGATTTACTGATTAACTTTAATTATTTGAGCAATATGATATATATTTTGTTATTTTATAATAATCAGGTGAAATGTTATGTTTTTATTGACAATTTTCTAAATAATTTTAATATGTATGCTAATTTCCAGAAATGAAAGATTTATTAATTATTTATTGAAAAACCAAATTTTATTAAAGATCTATCAAACCTTGTAAAAATTATAAAACTTTGGTAATTTTAATAAATATTACTCAATCACTACTTTTTTTTACCAATTTGCTAAAGGTCTTATTTTAAAATTTCTTCAAAGTACTAACAATATTTAAAAATTAATCAGTTTTATTTAAAATTTAACAACTTAATATATTTCTCACAACTTTAATCAAATTTTATTTACCAGCTAATCATAATTTAATTAATTTGACAAAAACAAATATTTTACAACAATTAAACATACATATTTGGATTTTCAGTAGATTTTAATGGTATCTATCAGTACACAAATAACTGTTACGTATAGTTTTTTTTTTTTTTTTTTTAGTAAAGATTTTTATTGATAAAATTTGTAATTGAACTTGTATTTCTTTGTTCAACTTTTTATGTGATTTGATTTCAATTATTCTTCTTGATCAGTAAACAAGAATTAATATTTATTTGTTCTTTTTGTGTGTCGCCGGTGGGTGGGGGTATACCGCAGTGTCTTACTAACTACCTACTCGTATTCAATTTAATTTTTCAATATAACTTTAATAAACTTTGATATTTTGAAATCTATAAGAGGCCAGAATAAACCACTTATTAACATCACTATTGAATTATATATATAAACGTTCCTTCACATCCATTATAAAATTGTAAAAGATAAAGGATAAAGAAAGATAATCAGAAGAAAACCTTTGATTGTTGTCCATTGCATTCCAGATTTTCTCCAACATTTTTAACACATTGCTGCATTTAAGATTCTGTTATGATATCTAGTAGAAACTTGACAAACTATTTACTCATTAATGTCACTCCAACAGCAATTCAGCTTTTTTTCAATTAAAATTCAAGTACTCGGTAATATTCTTATAATAATAATAATAATAATAATAATAATAATAATAATAATAATAATAATAATAATAATAATAATAATAATAATAATAATAATAATAATAATAATAATAATAATAATAATAATAATAATAATAATAATAATAATATGATAACATCAATAATATTAGAAATGCAGAAATGCTATCTGGGGAAAAAACAATATAATCCATTTGTGCCTTGAAAGTCTCGTTCAGTAGCTCTTGCCTGTAAATATCGTTGGGAATGAATTTCATTTCAGGTGATAAAGTATTCATTTTATCTCAAATGCATTAAAAATCTTATTTAATCTCGTTTGATGAAAATTATTTTCTAGTTTTTCGATAGTTTTGTCAACTGAATATTTTATTGATTTCCAATAATTTATATTTATAATCTATATTAGGTTTTTTAATCTATTTTCTGACGACTTTTATTGATCTTTCGATCGGTTTATATATTTAATAAAATAATAATAAACATAATAATAATTATAATAATAATAATAATAAAAAAAAAATAAATAATAATATTAAAAAATCAAAAATTTCGGTTGGATTATGTTCTGATGTCGTTTATCAAATTACATGTAATAAGTGTAATGCCACATACTTTGGAGGACTTTTCGTCACCTATGTACTCAAGTTCTAGAGCATTGTCAATTTAAGGGTTTAACAAATATAAGTGTGCACAATAGAAACTGTGAATGTAAAAAAGTATGTCTGATTTTAAAGTTTTATTGAAAAGTTTTAATAATTTTTGGGAAGGTGTTATGTGTGATGCATTATTAATAAGATCATTCGATCCAAAGATTAATGTGCTAGGTACGAATGTTTTGAATATTTTTAAAAAAATTATTAACTTTTAATATTATTTCTATTAAAAAATAATTTAAATTTATAAAATATTTTATTAATATTTTAAACGAAAAAATGTTATATTTAATATTAATATAAAAATTTTAAAAATATTTATTTATTAAAAATTTTAATTAGGAAAACATTTGTTTAAATATATATATATATATAGTAATCCATTCTATTAATTTGTGGTTGGATATGACAGTTAAAATGTCGAAATATATCATACGACGTGTATTTGATTGGCGTTTTCTTTGAATAACAAACTTATTTAATTATTTATTAATAATAAAAATAATAATAATACTAATAATAATAAATGAAAATTGTAAAAATATATTTTAAAAACTAGTTAAATTATTATTTCGTTCATTAATAAGATTTATTCACTGTAATACAAATTTGAACAAGTCTTCTTTTCTATGTTTATCTCTGTTTCTCTTAAATGTTGAATATTTTTTCATTTTTTATTTTTTTTCAAATTGAACATAAGGAGTAACACATGTGCTTGGAATGCAATTTGTGTTTTGTAGCCTCCATCATCATAACCTTTAGCAGGGGTTTCTTAACCTTTAATAGTCGAGATCCACTCCTAAAACCGTAAAGTTTTCGTGATCCACTTGTTAAAAAAAGTAAACACTTTAATTTATATTTTTATTAAAATCACATAATGAAGCATAATTAAGAAAATGCATGAGATAACTGAGCTTGTTTTCTAATTTTAGCATTAATATATAAATGTTAGGCAAGAAAATTTAAGCAAATTATGATGCACAAAATTATTAAAGCATTTAAGTAATCTTTCGACTTACATTTTGGGATTCATTGGCCTAGAGAAATTAATAAAGAGGCAATATTGAAAAATCATTTAAATCATTAAAAAATAACAAAATATTTAGAGAAGAAAAACTTTAATAAATTATTCTTAACAACTTGCATCTTCTTATTTTGTTTTAATCTCCAATCTTTCCATTATTATAATCCTTCCATTAATACTTCAAGTTTATCATGTTCTTTTTAATAATGAAACATAAACATATAGAAGGGAGGTGGGATGGTTTAAATATTGCAACAAAGCTTATGATTTATATATGACGGCATAACTAATCTTCTGCCATTCAAAAATTTTAGTCGTTACCCGGGTTACCTAATTTGAATCTTTTCAGTACCCGAAGTTTCTTTTTTCAAATGTTTAGTAAAGTTTGTAAAATTAATTTTTAAAAGTTTGTAAATAATTTTGCTCATTTCTACTGATAAATCTGTGCAGGAACATGATAGAACAATAAGGTTTCTGTCATTTAAAAGGTGCGATTTTGTTCTTAGAAAAGAAATTCTTAGAAAAATTGGCTTAATCTTGGTTTTAGCCAGATAGGCCACGAATGTTATCGAAACTAATAATTGCTTATTAGATAAAGCTTTGACACACAATAAATAACTAATAAACGTAACGTTAAGATTTATCCATCAAAACTATAAGGGTTCCTAGATCGTCATTTTTACAATCTCCACACTTGTAGCTTGTTACCATGACCTTTGCCCTTCTTTTTCCAATTTCCTTAACATTTGGGAATGTAACTTCTGATTGTTGGGAACTTATTAATTTTACGTGTGAAAATATTGCTTGGATCAGACATCCCGCGATCTTTAATTTTATGAATTTTGCGGTTACCATATAAAGAATAAGATCAAGTTTGTTAATTAAACATTTATTTTTTTGCATTTATTTCAAATGTTTCAAACAATTTACATTATTTTTTATAAATTTCCTACAATAATTACAAATTTCAAATATTTATTACATTTTGGTCACTCAAAATAATTTATGGCTTCAAATGTTTGTAGGATTTAATTAATTATAAGTCGGTTTGCTCTTTGATTCCTCAACATACTTATCCGTATTTACCACAAAAAACACAATTGTCAATACAATATTCATTAGAAACATTCATTTACAACATTAAAATATACATTTACAACATTTAACTGAAGATTTAGAAACAAAAAAAGAATTACAATTAAGAAAAGTTAAGTCAAATAAAAAACTTAAGAAGTCATTACCAAAATGAAGGAGAGCCAGAAAGAATTATCCAGTGAGCAATCACTGGCTTTGCTGCACAAAAGGAAGTCATATACAGAGATGGTTAGAAAGCCACAACTAATTACGATTTGAAAACCAGACCAGTTATTAATACAGATCATACAAGTAATTTAAGATCTGACAATGCAAGATATGGAGACAGACAGCTTAGAGTTCAAAAATTTTGGACACTTTAAGAAAAACAAATTCGATCTGAATATCTAAATTTCAAATACAGCCAGTGTTAGAGAAATGGCCATTTTAAATATCAATGCATAAATGTTCGCGAAAAGATGAACAATAAAGACAAATATCATAACAAAAACAAATACCTTGTAGGTCATAAAAATCAGAAACAAATGAAAACATCAACGCTAGTGAATTACGATACATTGCTGGACATATGAATATGATGTACGACTGAAACCGAAAGGGGAAATTATGAAGAATCTTTAAAAGGCGAGTCTCCAGTTTCAAGGTAAGTGCTAGGAGCCATAAAGTAGGTTTAAGTAAGTTTATTATTGATGCAGTGTGTGAATTTGAATGAATGAAATTTTAAAGTTTGTTTGATGAATGAATTTAAAGTAGCTGATGATTTAAAGATGACTAACTGTCGAGATATGTGTTTTGATTATGATCTTAACAATACAATGGATAAAATTATTAACTTTGGTATTTATATGAATTGAGTAGTTAATAAAAATATAATATTGGTAAAAGAGAATTGAAATCTCATTCGAGCATTATTTATGGAAAGATGAATGGTAGACCTGTTGTGAGTTTTCGGATAGAAAAAAAAATTAATGTCGAGTGTTTACTAGATATTGGGAATACAATTATTTATGAGAATATTATTGAAAAGTTGAGAATGTCAAATAAAATTGGAAAATTTATTTTTGTCCAAAAAAATAGATCCTAGTGTCATTGTTGGAGTAGAAATGATGAATTATTTTAATATTACATTGCAAGTGTCGCATAGAAAAAGTACGTCAAATAATGAATTTGGAATTAAGTAATATAAAAGATATAGACCACCAGATTAAAACAATAATAGATAAATATTCGGTAGATTTTATGAAACACAAATGAGATGTGGGAAATACGGCTCTAATTAAACACAAAATAGTTACAAATAGAAATCTAGCTACTATTAATCCTAGTCATCAACCAATTTATATAGTGGTAAAAATTCAAGAAATGTTAAATAAATATGGAAAAAGCAGGTATTAATATTTTAAATATTATAAAAACGTGTAATTGAATATGAATATTTCAATTAGTGTATATTTTGAAGAAAAACAAGCCAGATATAAGAATAAGTTTAGACTTTTGGGCATTAAAAGTATTTTTGAAAAGTATTAAGGTACTTTAAAAAGAACTCGGTTTCCCATTTAAGTTAATCTTAGTCTCCCAAAAATGAATTAAAAATTAAAACAAGATTTTCTACAATAGATGAAAAATTTTGTTTCAACCATATGGTTTTCGGATAGCACATGCTCCAGCAACTTTTCAAAAATGAAGAACTTTTCTGAATAGAAGCAGTGCCTTAAGTTGGTTATATTCTTATAATCGCCAATAACGAAAACTATTGAAAAGAGTTCTAAAAGAATTAAAAAAGCAGGCTTAAAAATAGGTTTAGAAAAATGTCATTTTAACCTCTTAAGTGATTTATTTCGTCAAACAAAATGCGCTCCTCAGCGGCGAGTTTTGTTATCCGCTAGCTTAAATATACGTCTTGGGCATACGTATATTATACACAAGCGAATATATTTGTGTTATGCATAGTGATATACACAATTTAACTTTATGCGAATATATTCGTCTTATGCGTTTTGTAATGCATATGTTGATGACTTATCTATCCGTCATAGGCACTTAAGAGGTTAATAAACAAGAGATTTAATCTTTAGGACATATTATAAATAAAAAGGTATAAAAAAAGATGTCTAAAACATTACAGCAATCCATGAACATGAAAAACCTAAATATATCAAACGATTAGGATTGTGGAATTATTATAGAAAGTTTGTAAAAATTGGTAAGAACACGACAAAGTCTATACCTTGTGTCACCAAACTTTTATCGTTCAGGGGCTACTTATTTTGTAAAATATAGTCTGCGAGCGACTGGGAATATGAGCAAACAATTTTAGGATTTTTCAAATTTTAGAAGATATTTTTAATAAATAAAGAACAAGAATTTCAATTAAACAAATATTATGGTAAATTAAAGAAAACAAATCATAATTATACATTTTTAGTTTATGAAGAACGATAATATTTACATAATTAAAAAAGTTACATTGTAAAAAGTAAATACATCAAAAGCTTTGCCAAATAAAAATTATTAATAATAATTATATTTTTTAAGATGAAATACTTAATATCTTTAAAATAATACACTGTAAATCAGATCAGCAAATGAAAAAGCTGTTTAATTGAACAATTGACAGTTTTTCAAAATTTGGCTCATATGAACTTATGGCAATTCTCAAACATGTTTCCAAATGTAGATCTGTTAATTGCGATCGATTTTTTATTTTTATGAAATGCGGATTAGCATAAATATGTTGATTCAAAGAAGGCAATAAAACGTGCAACAATTTTCCAAATACTTGGATATTTATCTTTATCAGTTTCCAAAAATTACGATTTGAAACCCGTGACTTTAGATTAATGTCGCATTTAATAATTATTATTTATTTTTCAAAAACGTGCTAAATTTGTAGTATCGAGTAAAGTTTTAAGTTTCTGAGCTACATTTTCAACATTAATGTTGTCATTACACGGAAAGTCAAAAAACTGTCAATATCTTCTAGTTCTTTTAAGAACTTTTTATGTTTTTCACCTCTGATTTCTTTATAAGGGACATAATAATTCCTACAAAATTTGGCTATGAATCAAATTCACGAATGTTTGGCACAGCCTTTTTCAAGTGAAATCAAAATAAATCACCTTAAATAAATCTTATTTGAATAAATTAACGTGAAATATGTTTCAAAACCTTAAAAATATGTCGATATCCGATACTAGAACTTCTGGATTCACAAAACGACTTTGCTTTAGACATGGATGCAAGTTTGGAGGAGTATTTTCACAGATAAATGATAAAGAATCGGAATAATGATTGCATATTGATCAAATTCCATAAACAAACAAGAAATTTGGTATTGCATTACCAGAAAAAAGGTTTTGGCAATTTATCACTTCACTCAGTACTTCAAGCACTATTTATATGAAAAGAGATTCTCGTTAAGAACTAACCATAAAGCAACAACATTTATGATTAAGACTAAGAATCCTAATTCCAGACATAAATTATTTAAAGTTGGAATATCGAAAAGGTGAGCTACATACAAATATGAATACTTTAACGAGAAATAATTTAATCATGTCAGAAGATTCACGAAAGCAGAAAACAATAAAAGAATAAAACGAAGACGTTAGCTGTTGACGAATCTATAGAAAATGAGAAACATGAAGTAAAGTAAAAGTAAAGAATTTGTAACCAATGATCTTCATAAAGATGTGTCACGCCGGTATACGAAAATCACATGTATATGCAAAGAAAAATTTTAACTTAAATATTAATCAAGAATAGGTCAAGAATATTTAAAAAAACACTTTTTATTAAATTTTCAACTTATTCGAAATACAGTGTTGTCTTTCTATATCCTTTTCATAATTGTAGATATCCAAAATACCTTTAATGTTTCTTTTCATTTCTTCTCAAATCCTTGAGATATTTCAGAAATTTATTCTTAAATTGGTATACTTTTCTTTCGATGATTCATTCCACTATCATGTTTGATTAAGTTTTTCTAGGCCACAAAGATGTGAAGAAGTGCGTGTCTTTCCAGAGAGCAGTTTTTTCATTACTCTCGTATGTTTGATTAATTGTAATTTCTTTCTGTGTGATATTGTTTTTCTTGTTATATGAAATCTCAAAGATTTATATTTTAGCTCTACATATATGTACCGTTTAAAAATGGAGAAAGAACGATTAACAAAAAAAACGAAATAAAATTGTACTCACGATAAAACGGAAACTTACATTAATTGAGAGATTCGAAAAAGGATAATCCACGTCAAAACTTTCTGAAAAATATTGAATGGGTATTCAAACTTTTCTAGATATAGTCAAACAAAAAAATAAGTTAGAAGCGTTTGCTAGAGATTGTGATAGTTCTACAGGTCCTTCGAAACGAAAGAGTATAAAAACGTTGACATTCAAAGATTCGGATTCAGCCATACTAATATGGTTCAATCAAAAACCAGCAGAGGGAATACCAATTAGCGATAAAATGTACATGAAAGAAGCGAAGACATTTCATGAGAATCTAGGAATTAAAGAAAGTTTCAACGCCTCGTCAGACTGGATGACGAGGTTCAAACAGCGACATGGGATTCGTCAGCTTACGATTTATAGAGAACGTCTCAGTTCAAATGCTGAAGCTGCTGACGAATTCTGTGTCGAATTTCAAGAAAATTTGCAAAGAGAAAATCTGCAACCTGATCAAATTTATGATGCAGATAAAACTGGCTTGTATTGGAAGTGCTTACCAACAAAAACGCTAGCTTCGATGAAAGAAAAGTCCACTCCTGGATATAAATCGTCTAAAGAAAGAATAACTGTTATGTGTTGTAAAAATGCATCAGGAAATCATAAAATGAAACCTTTGGTGATTGGAAAAGCAAAACAACCACAATCATTTAAGGGAACTGAAATAAAAAATCTTCCCATCGATTATTATTGTCAGAAAAGGGCATGGATGGACAGGGAAATTTTCGAAGATTCGTTCAAAAAGAAATGGGTCCCAGATGTACAATCATTTTTGAAAAATAAGGGATTGCCACAGAAAGCAGTTTTGTTATTAGATAATGCTCCTTCTCATCCCACGAAAGCATATTAAAGACAAACGATGGACTTATGATTTCAAAACATTTTGCCCTTTAATGTTACATCACTGATTCAATCCATGGACCAAGATGTTATATCATCAATGAAACGTCTTTATCGTCAAAATCTTCTGAAAACTCTTGTTGAGGAAGATGATAATCTGATCAATTTTTGAAAAAAATGACGGTATTGGATGGTCTTCATGAGATAGCACAATCTGGGTCAAAAGTAAAGCCAGTAACACTTTGTCGATCATGGAGAAAGATTCTTCCTGACATAGAAACAGATTTAATGGATTAGGAAGAGAATGAAGAAAGTTTTGTATCTGAAATGTGTGGATTATTGGAAAATTAAAATGTTTTTGAAGACGTCGATAAGGAAAACATAAAGGAGTGGCTCAATCACGATTTAAATGATCCAGACTTTGAGCACAAGGACGATCCTGATATCGTTTCTCTTGTTACTCAAAAGGAAGAAAATGATAGTAATACTACAAGCGAAAAAGATACCAGTGGCTACGTTAGTCATGAAACGGCATTGAATTGTATTGAAACATTGCTAGATTACACTGAACAAAGGGAACTGAATATAATAATGTAATAGGTTTAAGAATATTTTGAAGTGAAATAAGAAATTCGTTTCTAAATTTGTGTACATATAAAAGTATAATTTTATATATATATTTTTATGTTCGTATATATGATAGAATATTATATTTTTACTTATTTGTTTGTGTTTTCTTGATAAATAATGAATATAAAAATAGTGTGTTAAAAATTTGTGTTGTGTATATGATATTATATTCAAAAATAAAATAAATTCTGATTATCCGTGACCATCATCCCCAGCATTAGCCTGGATAATCAAGAGTGCACTGTACTAATACTAATAATACTACTACTATTAATAATAATTGATTAAAAGAATCACACAAAATTGGCTCTGGACTAAATAAAAGAAAACACCATGACATAAAATTCGTAACCAAGATCTGAATACTATCAATAATTGAATTAGCTTTGTTTGATTCAAATAGTGAGGGTTGTTTTAGGGATTGTATTTTGCATTATAGAATCGTCACTGTGTTTATTGATAGATTTCAAGTCTTACTTAGATGGTATTCAGATCTTGGTTAAGAATATTTATATCCCGTCATCTCCGTTTTCAAGTTCTTGATAACTATCGACTAAAAGAATTGATTAATATTAGTGAACACAATTGTTGTCTGAATTTTGTGTTTATAAGTGAATTTCAAGTCCTACTTAAATTTGGTTCGGATCTTGGTTTTCAATATATATGTTATGGGTTTAATACCACATACATTGGAATGACCGCCAGTCATTTCCGCTCTCAAGATTTCGATCACAATCGACTAATGGAATTGATTGGTATTAGTAAGCGCAATTTTGTGAGGCATGAAACTACATGTAAAACAGTTTGTTAAAAATTTTAAAATATTTTGTTGAGAATTGTATTTAAGTTTTGTTAAAGTCTCGATTTTATAAAATTTAGAACATCAATTTTTATAAAATTTTATACAATTTGTGATTTAAAACTGCAAAATTTTTAATTTTTAATAAAATATTTTAAGATTATAAAAACAAAAATTTGTTTAAATAAAATATCTGCCTGTTCATATCTGCCTGACGATGACAGTGATTCTGTCGAATATATTGTAGCTGAATAAATAATAATAATAATAATAATAATAATACTAATACTGCTACTACTACTACTACTACTACTACTACTACTACTACTACTACTACTACTACTACTACTACTACTACTACTAATAATAATAATAATAATAATAATAATAATAATAATAATAATAATAATAATAATAATAATAATAATAATAATAATAATAATAATAATAATAATAATAATAATAATAATAATAATAATAATAATAATAATTTGAGTAGCGTAAAAACTGTATGAAAAATTTAATATAAATTTTTTACATTAAATATTTATAACTATAAACTTCATTTAATAAACATTTTATCATATGCCTTTTTATAAGATTATGTGACAAATACAATTATTATTTGTTTATATGTTACATTCATATATTAAAGGATTTTATTTTAATTTTTCATGTCAAATAATTTATTGGAATAAACTTCATCACGCACTTCACTTATCTGTCCGTTGTATAATTGAGTCTGAATAAATCTTTTTTGAATAAGAATTTTATTTAATTTTAATGCAAATACGTATTTATAAAGAAGGACAATTATCAAGGGGTTTAAGCAGGAAGCAGTAACAATAAAACAATTATCAAATGAAGCAAACAGTATGCTTAATTATGCGACAGGAAAATTAATAAATGAATTCTCGGGAAATTAATTATTATTCCAAACGAAAACGAGAGATTACTGAAAACAACTCAAGAGAACCTAAAGAAAAATTTAATTTAATATTAAACATAGTTATATTCTTTAAAAATTATTTTAAAGAAACCAACTGACATATCATACCATGACTAAACAATATACCAAAAGGTATAAATAACAGTACGTCTAGCCACAAATAAAGATCTAGTATAAAAAAACATTTATGTTTTAAACATAGAAAAAAATACTTATCTGCTTGAAATTAAAACAAAAACTATAAACGACAGTCATAAATTTTGTGCATTTACCATAGAACAATAGAAAAATAATTTTGGTGATAAAAATAAAATACAAACACACATACAGCAACCCCATACATCAAACTGTGATGGGATAAATTCTTTTATAATACAAGTTGATATGTAAATCAACTTACGGATTTTTATTTTTATAGAAAATCAATGGATTTTAACCATTTTTTGGATGATCCTATTGAGTTAATTACTGAAAATAAAATGTTTAGCTTTTATGAGGGAGGTATTAGAGGAGGTCTTACTTTTGTAGATAAACACTTTGTTAAAACTGACTAAAACAGAGAGTTGCTTTATATAGATATTAATAATTTATATGGTTGGGCTTTAAGTCAGCCATTACCTTATGGTGAATTTAGTTGGATACTTGATGGATTTGATTCAATATTATCTGATTGTTTGACTTTGAATCCTGAATCTTTTATCGTATGGATATACTCTTGAAGTTGATCTTGAGATTCCTTCTGAGCTTCATGACGCTTTGGATGACTTTCCTATTACTACCGAAAAAATGAAACCTAAGTGTTTAAAGGTTGAAAAGTTGTTGCTGACCCACTATCCTAAAATTAATTATGCGATTCATTGGCGATTATTAAAATTATACTTGTCACTTGGTGTTAAGATCACACATGTTAATTGTGCAGTAAAATTCAAACAGTCGACTATTTTTAAAAAGTACATCGACATAAACATTGAGTTAAGAGCTAAAAGTACAAATACATTAGATAAAAATTATTATAAGCTCTTAAATAACAGTTTATATGGAAAAACCGTCGAAAATCTGAAAAAGAGAATGAATCTGAGTTTTTGCACAGCGGATAAAAATCTTGTGACGTATACCTCAAAACCCACCTTTAAAAAATCGATAAAAACTGACGATGATCTTATAGAAGCGTTGTTAAATCCTTACTCGATATGTTTAGATCGGCCGAGTTATATAGATATATAACTCAGTATAAGAACTTCAGTATAAGAACTTGGAAAAATATTGTCGACAATTTAATTGTGAGATCAATATAGTTGCTGATAATACTGACTTTCTTCTTAAAAATCAAAAATCAAAAATTGTAAACTGAATATTCTTTTGTCTGAAATGGTCAAAGACAATCTTTTGGATACTTCTAATTATCCCACTACTCATCCACTTTATTCTAAAAAACTTGATTCGGTCATTGGCAAATTTAAGGATGAAAGTAAGGAAGAAGGTTATGATGAGTGGGTATTCTTTAGAAATAAATGCTGAAGCTTGTTAGGTAAATCATCTTGTCTAAAAGCTAAGAGAGTAACATTAAAGAATACTAAGCTAACACATAAATCGTACAAGGAGTGTTATGAGAAAAACTCTACCTTTTCTGTGCCTCAATTTAGAATAGGAACAAAAAAACACCAACTTTATAGTTTTAAAAATAGCAAAGTAGCACTTACAAATAGGGATGATAAAAGGTTTGGGTGGGTAAAAATAAAAGTTTTGCATACGGGCATATAAACATACCAGATTTTATAAATGATCGTTAAACGAATGAAACCAAGAGTGAAACCGAATCAAATGTTCTCGATCCGATCACTCATATAGAAAATCATGGAGACTTGATTGATATAGGCGATGTCTAGTTATCTGAGGATGAAGAAGAAGAAGAAAACGATTTTTACTAAATCAATTTGTAGTTGAAATTTGTGATTATCTTTATATGTTTTATTGTTAGTTTATTTATGTAACATTTTAATTAATTTTTAAATATTTGTTCTTTTTGTTGTTAGTTTTATGTGTTTGTAAGTTTATTTATCATTTTAATTAATTTTAAATTAATTAATTTTTATGTTATTATTTTTTGTGTCCGATGGTCAATACTGATATTTATTTGTTAAGTATCAATTTTTATTAAGTACCTAGTCTGTGTTTTGTGTATGCTTATTGTTCAGATGCTGCAGGGACTACAAGAAAAAAGAAGTTGTCCATATTCTGATAGAAAAGCTTAAGCAGATTTGTGAAGATTTAAATTAAATAAATTTTTAATTTGATGTTTATTTTTTCAATAGTTTATTTTTATGTGTTTATTTGTTGAGTATCATTTTTTATTAAATATTTACTAGGTTGTATTAATGTTGATATCATACATATTTGTCTGTAGTAGAACTACTATATATAAATATATTATTATTATATATTATTATTATTATTTCTATTATAATTAATATTTACTTTAAAATTTAAAAACATGTATAAAAAATTTCAATCTTAAATTCGAAAACTAAAATTACATTTAAAACTTAAAATGATATTCAAAATTATAATAAAATTTCAAAAACTAAAATTACATTTAAAACTTAAAATGATATTCAAAATTATAATAAAATTTCAAAAACTAAAATTACATTTAAAAAATTAATATCAAATTAATATTTTGAAAAATTTTTAAATCAATAAAAATAAATTCAAAAACTGGGCCAAAAAATTCGAAAAAAATACACAGAATCAATTATCTTAATTATTTCATTATGTAATTTAATCCTTTGCGAACTCCCTCCCTATTTTATTATGCAATGATGTGTTGCCGTAAAAGGCCACATACCACCTACTAATAAAAATTATAACTTATTTAAGAAATGTAGAAGAAAAACATCGGGACACGTAAATTATAATTAAAATATTAAATTTAAAGTTAATTATTTTTAGGTATTCAAAAATTAATAAAAAAAGATTTATCAAAGTCACGGAACAGGTAGAAAATTACAACAATCATATAAAGAAATCACCAAATTACTGTGAATGAAAAGTTTTAGTAAAGTATAAAATTTAAAGTTATTCTAACTTTAATTAAAATTAAAATAATTTTAAATTTTATATTTTCTGGTACAATTAGATTATGATTATTAATGATTAATTTGTTTAAATCTTCTTATTTTTATTTAGTTATTGTTAATGCGAATTCTAGCCTGAAGAAGACTGATCAACGGACGAAAAATATAGTGAAATGTTATATAGAACATATCATTTGTGTTTTGTAATTATTAAAACTTTGCCTTCTCTTTTTGATTATTAAATTAAAATATTATTAACATTATAGAATGGAAAAGATTTTATAAACTTTAAAATAATTAAAACTTTTTAAAACACTTAACTTTTATTTTACCATCATCTCATAAAATGTGTTCCTGTCTCACTGAATTTATATTTTTAGGGTAGTAGAAATAGAGAAAAGAAATGTACATTTCTAAACAAAGTACGTACAAAATAAAAATTCTCTAAATAGTCAATTCTCGAAAAATTCATTGAAGACATGTAAGGGTGCAGGCATATTTATTTTAATAATTAATTATATTCACAATTAAAAAAGATAGTAATAATCATATTATTTTTTTATAATCTTTCTGTCTGGGATAATTCCTTCAATTATATTTCTCTCTGAGTTTTTTATGCCTCTGCTTTTGTTACTATTTGTCTGAGTAGCAGAGGAAACACCTGGAAATTGATAAAAAATCTCCGATATTCTGTATTTATTCAGGAGATAATTTGATAATATTTTTATTAAAGTTATTTTCTGATTTTTGTTTTATTAATTTTCATAATTATATAATTTCCTGAATGAATCTGATTAATTAAATAAATTATTTGCCGTCAAATCTCACATATAAGCCGCGACTTATTTAAACATAAAGTTGTATTTCAGCTATACCCAATATTTTTGATTTACAAATAAACTATTAAGGGGAAAAATATAAAATATTTGTTAGGGTAATACTTAATTACTTTTTCCAGTACTTTTCAAAAGCACATTTTTAATAGGTGTTAAATCAACATTTAAATCAATTCTTTCTTTTAAAAACGATTTTATATCATGTAAATGTCTTTTTAAGATGTAACAAAAATATTTACACCAAAATAATGATAGTCAAGCTTGTCCATTTAACTTTCAAAAAATCCGCTTGAGTGAATTATCGTGCTGGAAATAAAAAATCAAGTGACATGGTTTTTATTGACACCTTTCTTTCATATTTCATTTGTTTAAAACAATAGAATTTAATTCGTTTTTTTATTTGTAAAGTCTATAGAAAAATATTCCGTGATAACCTAAAGAAATATTGTGCATGACCGGTTTTCATTAACACATTGATGCTTCTGGCTTCTTTCCGCTCTGCTGACTGAGGTTCACGACTTGAAAGATATAATTAGAAAGCATGTTTATCAACTGTTACATTAATCTTCAAGAAAACCGTTGACAAATTGCTCACATGGCATAAGGATCTCGATTTGAGAAACACTCACATTTAGACAGATTTTGAGATTTTTATCAACAAGATTGTTCATTAAAATCCTTTTAATTGAAGTTATTTTCACTGTATAAATTAGCTAACAATCGACTTTGGAAAAAATAATATTTCTATTTCCAAGAATCTTTTTTAACAGACTTATTCAATATTTACAAAATTCATCAAGTTTCCAGATTCACATCATTCACTTCTAAAGCATAAAAGACTCATTCATTGGCATTGTTATTTGGCAGTATTATTCGCAAGATATAAATAAGTTTTTCTTCATCAGCTTTAATGTATATACCAATTAAAATATATAGAAACACTGAAATCTATACTCAATGACCCTAACGGCTATATATTTTAATATGCTTGGTATATCAGATTATAAGAGGAAAATGAGTAAGCATTTGGGTAATTTAAATTATATGATTAAAATATGTTCATGAATAAGGTTAAAAACTCTGAGTGGATTGTATTCGATTCACGTTTATCCATTTTTATGTAATGTGTGTAATACCACGTGTATTGGAGAGACTTCCTTGTCATCTATGTATTGGAGTTCTTGAACATTATCGACTGAAGTGATTAATCAATATTAGCAAACTCAATAAGAACCATATAATTAAAATCTTATCAAAATGTTTTATTAATTATTGGAAATAAATAATAATGTGAAGCTTCGCTGACAATAATGCTGTACACACTTGCGTTTTGAATGTTAGTAAATATTTTGAGTTATAAATTGTTGGTATGTGAATAATTGTTGTTGGTTTCTATATATTATAGTATTAAGTTAAATAGTTTTGAAATTCTATTTTAAAATTTTTAAAATTTACAATTTGTTTATTAAATTAAAAATTATAATAAAATTACGATAAAATTAATTAAATAAGTTTGGCAAAGATTTTATTTAAAGAACACGATATTCAAACACTCGTTGTATAATATATTTTGACAGTTTAAATGTCGTTCTTAAAGCACAAAAGCCAAATAACTAATATTGATTATTTTTATAAATTAATCCATATTATTTTAGTTGGTTTTTTGTGACTGAAGATGACAGTTAAACTGTCGAGATATGCCGTACAACTAGTGTTTGAATGGTGTTTTCTATTAATAAATTTAAATGTTTGATAAATTTTTAAATCTATTTATTGAAAATAGTCGAAATTCAAAAATAATTGATTCTTTAAATAAAATGAAAAAAATACTTCTTAAAATATATAAAAATTTGTGTTATTTGTTTATTTAATCTATAAAATCTATAACTTTTCTAAAATGCTTAATAATAACCTTTTTCGGGCAATTTCTTCGTAATTAAAAACATTATAACATTGAATATGCGAAAACATGATTTTGGTGAAAATAAAATTGTTTGCAAAGACATTTCAAAGACATTTTCTTGCAATAAAAATAGATAAATATTATGTGTTATAAAGAAATAGTTTCTCTACAAAGAATTATTTGTTCTAAAGAATTTAACCTATAAGAACATCAAAATAATATTTTGGTTTGGATTAGATTCTATGACCAAATTTAAAAAGGGTTTAAATGAATTTTAGAATAAATTAAATTTAGTTAATTTACATTCAAAAAATGTCACCTGGACCACTTTTCTATGTTAAAGGCGTTACTTTCTGCATAATATAATTATATTAACTTGGTTACCATGGTACCGTGCTGAATTTTTCCCTTTTATTGAAATATATTATTTTAGGTTACCTTCAGAAAAGATGGAAACTTAGCTATCTGTATAGGGTTAATTATAAGTCTATTTTTGAGAATATTTTAATGTCTTCAGTAAATTGAAATATAGTGGCATATCTTGGGGGCACTTTTAATATACTAGAATATTGAAATAATAACAGAATGTGTAAATAATTTACCAAAGAAAAAAATACTGACATCGACCTACAGTAAATAAAACACAAAAAGAGATAAAACATTACTAATGATTTATTGTTCTCTGGATTGAAAAGGAGAATAAATTTAGTAAAAGGATTCCTTCAAAAATATTTCAAAAGGTAAACAATAATTTTTAATTTAAGCAATTTCTACATGAGCCCTTCTAATGAGATTCTGTTAATTCTGCCTTTTTGTCTTCAACAATTTTCTCCAATGAAATCTTGCAAATGTATTTCATTCTTAATTTTGCCAATTAAATGCTTTTCCACATATATTTTATCCATATACAATAAAATGCTCAAAATTGAAACATGAATTAATTTATTAGTTAGGGACAAGGATTTATAACCTAGATTTATTATGACAATAAAAGGTAAATTATATTATGAACTTATAATATTAATTTATAATAAAATGTTGTAATCATATGTTTAATGATAATAATAATAATAATAATAATAATAATAATAATAATAATAATAATAATAATAATAATAATAATAATAATAATAATAATAATAATAATAATAATAATAATAATAATAATAATAATAATAATAATAATAATAATAATAATAATAATAATAATAATAATAATAATAATAATAATAAAATAAAAATAATAAAATAATAATAATAATAATAAGTATTATTATTATTATTATTATTATTATTATTATTATTATTATTATTATTATTATTATTATTATTATTTTGCTACAAAATAAAAATTTATTTTTATTGATTTAATTTATGCTTATATTACTAATATTAAAACGAAACTAAACACTAATAATTTCTTTTAAAAACTAACAATAAAACTGAAATTTAATAATTTCAATGAAAATTTGTTTGAATTTATATTTAAAAATAACTAAAATTACAAAAAGTTAATTTAAATCTTTTAAGTTAAAACAATTAAAAAAGCTCTGTAGTTTCAATTACAACATACACTTTGATATTTGAAATAAAATTAATTAACATTCTTAAGTGTATTATTTCAAAATAAAATGTTAAAATTATTTATAAAATTATATTATTTTGTTGATAAATATATTTTTACCGTATATTGTGACAGATTTAATCTCACCTTCAGGTTATTAAACTAAAAGAGATTATTAAATAAAATACGTATTTATAAATTAATATAATTAAAAATAAAAATTGTTTCACTAAATATTTTTGAAATACGTTAAGTGAAAGGAATCGGAACGTTGTTTTTATGATCTTAAAATTCCGTTATAATTGCCTTAGAAACGATTCTTTCCCGAACGTTGTTAAACTATTTTATGAAATTTTAGAATTAGCTATACTTAATTTCATTTAACAAAATTTATTATTCTTACTAATATTCACTAATTTGTTGGGCTTTTGAAGATTTGTCGATAAGAACTGTCTCTCAATCCCACTCCTCGTGTTCACTGAGAACACACTTTATATCATAGATAAGTTCCTATTAAATTAGACCACCTATGAATAGCACCTTTAAACTGAAAACACAATTTAATTCGATAAAATATCGCTGATTATCCTTTCTTTTTGCTGTCCTTGTTTAGTTTTAAATTCAATTTTTCCTTAATCGACCCGCTGGCCTTCATGTTTGCTAGCTGCTCTTTATATTATATCGTTTCCAATAAAAATTTAATTATTCTTTTCGATTAAGTCGGAAGAGAAATTTATTATCGATTGGACTAATTTCCAGCAACCCACCAAACTTACCCTTGGTCGGGTACTTAGAGATTAATGAGCTCGCCTTAAAATAAATATATAAATTAATAAATATATTGTTGGGTTCCTAACCATTTTATAAGCATTAAATCAATTTATAATATTAATTTATTCATCTTCCAAATTTCATTTGTCCTCGGTTACTTTTCCCCCTAAATATATTGATTTTCACGTTTTAAATTTTTTAATTAATTTTAATTAGTTTTAATCATTTTGATTTTTATTTCTATTTTTATTTCATATAATTTGTATAACCTAAACAAAGTAGTCAATGTTCTTGAACTCGATGGGAAAAATGACGGATAGATTCTTAAATGGATGTGGCCTTATAGCCCTTTCATGAAAATTGGCAAAGGAAACCGTACCACCGACCAATGATTTTATAAAATTTATTAACAAACATATTTGCATGTATCATTTACAATCATAACTTGATAAACTTCATAGATTCGGAAAAGAACAAAATTAAAACAAATTTAAAAGATTTATCACATCTCGTTCGAAGTGACAAATAATTTACGAATGCAACATTGAAACAAAATCCAGATATTTTTATTTTTTTATATTTTATTTGAGAATTTTTAATGCTACCAAAGTATATTTAGTATCTTTGTGGTTTGGACTTAAGAGATGTAACTTTGGAAAACATTTTTCATTGGAATGTTAATAATACTATTAATAGAAAAACAAATAAATGATTAAATAACAGCAATATATTTTTTTGTATCTACTAGTTGAATCTTTTCCTTGTGTGTTGTTGGGAACTTGGTAATTTCGCTTCTTCACCCTATAAATGTTTTCATTTACAATTTTTTTAACTTTATTTAGTTTTTCAATATAATTCAAAGTTTTCGATTTAATAAACGCCTACGGCGCGGTTGAATAAAAAGGAAATCATTTGCTTTGGAAACAAATATAAGATGTAATTAAAACTTTTATCGTTAATGCCGGCGTTAATAAGGACACAGATTTTGGAAACTAATTACAAAAGAATTTCATTCTTTTTGGACTTCACTTTATTACCCTTGCGGCTTCAATGGACTTAAAGATAGAGTTTAATAAAAGTCTTTAATTTAGAAAACTAAATGAATCAAAATATGTTATTTATTTTGTAAATAAATTCACAAAATAATTAATAACTTATTAAAAATTACCTTAACAAAAGAGAAATTTAATCATAATTAAACTGTAAGTTGCTAGAAATGCGTACTAGTATGGACACTTCCGCATTCGTAATATCCGCTTTCCATTACTAATCCAGGCCTATAGGACAAATTCACTTAACTATTAACTGTAAATTTGAGCGATGAAAAGGATATGTCAAAAAAATAAGTAAACAAATAATAATAATTAAATGAGGTACAATTAAAACATATTATATATAACGATATATAAATTATAAATATATAATATAAATAAATAATAATAAATAAACCATTAACCAAATATTGAATATGAAAAATGTTTGGAAAAATACTAAAAATATGTAATGAAATAGAAAATAGTGATCTTAACAAGTTGCAAAATCTTCTAATTAGAATTCAGGAACAAAAGACATTTATAGATAATAAATACATATTTGTTTGTACATTTATTTAACAAAGCATCCGAAAGATAAACAAGCATTAATAACCGACAATATACAAATTTGCACTAAAGCGGGTTAAATAAATGTTTGTTTTGAATCATATGAATAATTTATAGCAAAAGTCATTAGAAATATTAGTGAAATAACTCACATAATAAAATAAATTATATAAATTTTATTTATGATAATTTCATTAATGCATTTCTCATGTTAAACTAATTATTATTATTATTATTATTATTATTATTATTATTATTATTATTATTATTATTATTATTATTATTATTATTATTATTATTATTATTATTATTATTATTATTATTATTATTATTATTATTATTATTATTATTATTATTATTATTATTATTATTATTATTATTATTATTATTATTATTATTATATTATTATTATTATTATTATTATTATTATTATTATTATTATTATTATTATTATTATTATTATTATTATTATTATATTATTATTATTATTATTATTATTATTATTATTATTATTATTATTATTATTATTATTATTATTATTATTATTATTATTATTATTATTATTATTATTATTATTATTATTATTATTATTATTATTATTATTATTATTATTATTATTATTATTATTATTATTATTATTATTATTATTATTATTATTATTATTATTATTATTATTATTATTATTATTATTATTATAAAATATGAGAAACAATCTTAGCACAGAAAAAAATTATTCTGTCGCCAATTAGTTTTTCTCAAATATATTATAAATATATTTCTTAATAAAAAATACATGTTTTCAGTTTTAATTAAATGATATAGTCGGTAGTTAGTGTTTTCTAATTTTTATTTAAAATTTAATTTATAAAATATTTTTGTTTACTATTTGACAAGTATTAAAAAAATTGGATCAAATGAATCCCTGCTTGAAAACATGCAAGAGATCAATGACCCCAAAGCAGCAAAACAATCTATACTAGAAAATGCAAATGGGAAAATATAGACAAACCTATCTACCTACCTACCTACCTATCTATCTATCTATCTATATATATATATATATATATATATATAATATATATATATATATATATATATATATATATATATATATATATATCTAATTGTCAGTTATGTTCAAGAACAAGAGTACAAAAATGATTCAAAGTAGCACCCAATACATTGTACACTATAAATGTAAATCGATAAACAAAATCCGATCACAATATCGATCTTATAATTTAAATAGCGATATTATATATATTATATAAATTATAAATATTACTTTTAGTTTTATTTTTTGTTTTTAGTTTTTTACTTATTTATTTTTGTTAAGAACAATAATAAATGGCTCTCACAGATTCACAGACTCCAATTTTACTGATAATTCTCATCATAATTTCTAGTGTAATTGGAGGATTAATTCTCGTTATTTGCGCTACAATTATCTGCAGATATTGTTACAAAATGAAAATGAGAAGAGAAAGAACGAAAAGGTTTTATATCATTGAAGATTTTATTAAATTAATTGAAATTATTTATAATTATTAATGATTGTTTGACTAATTAAAACAGCAGTTTGTCTGGTATAGCTATTTAAAATTCAAATTGCGAAAAAAACATAATTTGAAATATTGCTAGATATTTATGGATCCTTTGAAAACCTGCTAAAAATAAAGGAACCAAATTCTTATACGGCAGACATTTATTATAATTTTGATTTCAACATTTTTTTTGAAACTCATTAAAAACAATAATATAATATAATATAATATAATATAATATAATATAATATAATATAATATAATATAATATAATATAATATAATATAATATAATATAATATAATATAATATAATATAATATAATATAATATAATATAATATAATATAATATAATATAATATAATATAATATAATATAATATAATACAATATTGTAATTTTGTTTTTAAATAAATATTTTACTCTAAAAAAGAATATACTAGAATCTAAAAAAAAATATATATGTAGATTAATTTATTATTATTGTATAGAAAAAAGAATATGATAAACTTTTAAAACGTTATTTTACTTCATGTTTTTTGTTTTTCATGTTTCTCGTGCTATTCAGAACTGAATATCTATTTTATTTTTGTCATGTATATTTGCAAATTGGCGGAAAATGATTTTAAGATCATTTTTCGGTTTTCTAAGAAAAATTATTTTGTGAAATTTTATTTTTCATTTTAATCATATTGAGAAGCAATAGAGAGGATTTGATTTTGTGATTCATGCTTGAGGGTTTGAGTAAAAATTCATAAAGGTTATTAAATCTACCCATCCGAAGAGACTTTAAATACAATAATCTTTGAAATAAATTATTCAGAGACTGAAGTCACCTGAAATCGGAAGGAAACGTTCCACAAATCCCTGAATATACAATTCATAATGTTATAAGATTGAAAATTAAGTTTGTGAACCTAATTTGTAAGAACTTGTAATTGCAAGTAAAAGGACGCATTCCACAATAGATTTCAGTAAGTTGCTTCTCAAAGGAGTCGTTAGCTAAAGTTGAATTGAATTCACAAAAATAACATATTTGACCATAAACTGTATCAAATAAGATATTGTTGATGTATTCTACAATATTTTAGATAGATTGTTGCAAGATGATACGCCTTGCTATATGAAGCAACGGCATCCAACATAACATTTAAAAATGTAGTCTATCAGGTTCATCCAATTGTTTTTTATGTCAAAAATGTCACATAAAAAGAAAATGTACTTTATGGCTCATGAAAATTTTTACCTCCACCAGAAAAATATAAATTTACCATCTTTATTGTTTTGAGCTAAGTTATTAACAGAAAAATTATTATGAAATTATATTTAATGCGATTTAAACAAACAAAATGTTTTAATACATTTTGTCGATTAATTTGTTAATATTTAAATATAAAAACAATCTAGAGTAGAAATAGACATTCAGTTATGATAATTGTATCAAACTTAATGATCTCGTATCAGTTTCGATATTAAATAAATTTATTCTAATAAAATGAATAACAGATTTGAATTCCACTAATTAAATTTTAATTAGGAAATATTATTTATTCATATGAAATCGAATTTTGAAATTCAAGATTCAATCAACTTTCTAATTATAATAATAAGAAAGATAATAATAATAATAATAATAATAATAATAATAATAATAATAATAATAATAATAATAATAATAATAATAATAATAATAATAATAATAATAATAATAATAATAATAATAATAATAATAATAATAATAATAATAATAATAATAATAATAATAATAATAATAATAATAATAATTTGTCGGATGGATGTGAATTGAGTGTCGGTCTGGGTGATGGTAAAAATGGATATAAAAAGATTGAGCCTAAATATGTGTTAGTATTGCCGTACTCTGAAGGCTTTACAAAATACAAAAGGAAGTTAAGTAAACAGATGGGAAATTTAGAGTATAAGATTGTCTCTAATTCGTGTAAAATACGCAATATGTTTATTAATAAATCAAAAACTCCGGTTGGATTGTGTTCTGATCTCGTTTATCAATTTACATGTAATGGGTGTAATGCCACATACATTGGAGAGACTTCCCGTCATCTCTGTACTCGAGTTCTAGAGCATTGTAGATTGAAGGGTTTGACCAATATTAGTGAACACAATAGAGGCTGTAAAAGTGAAATAGGAATGTCTGATTTTAGAATTTTATTGAGAAGTTTTAATAATTATTGGGAACGCGTGATATGTGAAGCATTGCTGATAAGGTCATTGGATCCAAAGATTAATGTGCAAAATGCTGTAACTACAAATGTTTTGAATGTTTTTAAATAGTTTACGTATGTTAAATCATGTTTGTTTTTTTAATATTATTAAAATAATTGAAAATTTTAAATTACATTAATTTTTAAAAATTAGAATATAAGTGAAAAAATTTTAAAATTTTAAATTAATTAAAAGTGAATTGAATATATTTTTAAAAATATTTATTTATTAAAAAATACAATTAATAAAAAATAATTTGTTTAAATTAAATGTTAATTCATAATATTTTTAGTTGGTTTTGAGTACCTGAAGATGATAGCTATGCTATCGAAATATATCGTACGAAAGGTAAATAAATAAATAAAGTTAACCTTCAAAATATTGATTCAATCTTTATTATATAACAATTAGACATTTCTTTTATAAAATAATATTTCTTTTAGATCTCATTTCATTGTTTTTAGTCAGTAATTTACTCTTGTTCTATACAAAAACAATATTGATAACCAATAATAATATATATAATTTATTATTTTTTAATTGTTCAGTGTTTTAAAAAATCAATAAGTTGATTGAAATGTCATTGTATTTTAGAACATAAGATAAAAAATAAATATTTCAATTAAAATTATATTTTCCTATTCTAATTCTAGTAGTATTATTAATAATAATAATAATAATAATAATAATAATAATAATAATAATAATAATAATAATAATAATAATAATAATAATAATAATAATAATAATAATAATAATAATAATAATAATAATAATAATAATAATAATAATAATAATAATAATAATAATAATAATAATAATAATAATAATAATAATAATAATCAATTTATTTTAATGAACTGTGTATGATTGAGACATTTGAGGTCTTCTTCTGACATGAATCTCTCTATGAATCACAAAATAAATAATTAAAATGATAAAACAAATCATTTTTACTTAAAGCTAAATATAAATAAATATGATGAGAAATAAACTTTACAATTACAGACAGGATGGCTGTTTTCCTTTAGTTTTGCCCAAAGTTAAGTTTATAAGTAATTTTACAAGTATATAAGAAGTCCCCTTTAGCAACAGATTAATTTTTGTTAAAATTAGAAACTTTCTTTCTACAACATTATATAAGAAATAGAAAAAAATATTTTATTTAGAGTTTCATTATTTCTTCGTTGAAAAATTCAATAATAATAATAATAATAATAATAATAATAATAATAATAATAATAATAATAATAATAATAATAATAATAATAATAATAATAATAATAATAATAATAATAATAATAATAATAATAATAATAATAATAATAATAATAAATATAATACTAATAAAAATAATAAAAAATAATAATATTAATAAGAAACATAACGTGATTTCCAGTACAAATCCCAATAGTATACTAGTTTCGAGCTAATGGCTTTCATCAGTACTATGCGGGAGGCGCTCAGATTTATGTTCGCGCCAGGTAGGTGTAAAACAGTGCCAAGTTAACACTGTTATACACTTATCCTGATACACTGGACACCAAATCAGTTTGCAATGCTTGGCTTCAAGGCAAGAAAAAAGATGAATCTTTATTTTGAAACCTTTTTCTTGAAATCATAGTAGATACAATCTTACCTCTGCGCACTATAAGTGAAACACAGAAACTGGTTACAAGCTATCAAACTACCAAGAAATAACAACTTAAACTTGATTTATTCACGAATGTCTTATTTTAATGAAAGAATAATAATAATAAAAAAATTACAATAATTTGCTAATCTTTCTCTTAATATATTTTCTAGAACAAATTTAATTTTTAATAAATAATAAACTGATATTTAATAAAATCTAAAAATTCACAAAAGGAAATGCCGTGACAGTGCCCAACTCTTATCGGTAGATTATTTGACATTTCGAATTTTAATGCATTTTTCATTGTTCAAGTTGTTTTCTATGTTCCATTATGCCATAGTTGGCATTGAGGATTTGTGCATGCGTGAAATTGCGAAAATATATGTGAAATTCTTTAAATTAAACAAGAATGTATTAATTGAAACCCGTTTTAAATAATAAATGAAATGCAAATTATCTCTAGAAATAATAATTTCTCGACATTTACGTGTATTAGAGTTGATTCTCGCCTTTATATTTGATGTCGAATCGCGTTTTAATTATTAATTCAACTCTGTCAAATATTTAGAATTTTATCTCCAAAACTCTCAGAGAGTATCTGCTAATCAATTCTATTATTTTTGGCAAAATTTTAGATTTTTTAATTTTGTAAAGTTATAATGAGTTAATTTTAAAAAAGATTTATTCACGGTAAATTTATTTTTGTTTCAAATAGTTTTGAGAATTGTTACAATTTTCAAAAATCATAAATATACTTAGGTTTATTGTTAAGATGCTAAAACTAATTAAATAATTACTAGAGCGTTTATCAGCAATAATTAGAAAACTATAGCTCTAAACCATTTAGAAAACCTCCCGAGGGCTTTGTTTGAATTTAAAATTAAGTTAATAATTATTAATAATTTTGATATTTAATTTATTCAAATTTAAAATCATAGGAACTGCGGTTATAATTTATTTTAATATAAGTTAATAATAATACTAATAATAATAATGATAATAATAATAATAATGATAATAATAATAATAATGATAATAATACTAATAATAATAATGATAATAATAATAATAATAATAATAATAATAATAATAATAATGATAATAATAATAATAATAATAATAATAATAATAATAATAATAATAATAATAATAATAATAATAATAATAATAATAATAATAATAATAATAATAATAATAATAATAATAATAATAATAATAATAATAATAATAATAATAATAATAATAATAATAATAGTAATAATAATAATAATAATAATAATAATAATAATAATAATAATAATAATAATAATAATAATAATAATAATAATAATAATAATAATAATAATAATAATAATAATAATAATAATATTTATTATTAAAGTTTTTATAAAATATTTTAAATTTTACAAATCAATTGTTTTTATACACATTTTTTATGCTGAATATTCCTTTAGTATGCTCGCCTGATATTGTAATTCTTAGATTTTGCTTTTTGTGAGTAAAATAAAAGTTATTCTATTTAACCTATTTTTGTTATACTGAGTAAAAAAATTCATTTCCTTTTAATAGAGCTTGATAACATCTATTGAATCATGTTCAAAAATATTTCCATCAAAGAAATTAAGAAAATTCAATACAAAATAACACTAAAGCTGAAGCTAAAAAGCAAAATTGTGACCTTGAGTCCGATAGAGATAAAAAACAAAAGAAATTATATAAAGATTTCCCATCAAGAATAAGAGGATCAGTGTAATATATCAACCCTTATATATTTCCTAATTGCATAAAATATTATAAAAAGCTATATATTTTCCTAAAAGTTAATTTATTTGTAAAATTTCCTACGAGATTATCTAATCCCGGAATTTGAATAATAAATTCTCCTAAGAAATTTCAATCCTTGAATTTGTTTTACTATATAATTGATAAGCAACGAGATAATTGCGAAATTTTAAAATTAAGTTTTGAGGATTTATTTTCCTCTCTTTGTCGGTATTTGTAATTATCCTTTCATTGTTAACGCTTATATCCCAATTCTAGCATAGGTCTCCCGGTTATCGCTGGATCTTAATTAGAAAGTTTCATTGTCTCAACTTCCCATCTGTTTTTATTGGATCGTTTTTAATTATTTTTCCGAAAATAGTTTGAAAAGTTTGGATTTTTTTGTTTTTCTAATTCGAAAAAAACTTCATTAGCTTTTTGTCGAAAGGAAATTACTAGTTTTACTATGAATCTATATGTAACTATTCCCACATTCTATGGGGCAGCCTCATATTTCATTATTTTCATTAGCTTGCAGTAATTAAAGAGCACTCAAGAAATCCTATAATATAAGAGTCAATGTTAAAATGATACTCGGAGAGGTATTTTCTTTCAGTGACTGAAATCTATTGAAAATGAATAATATAGGGGGAGGTAGTTAAATTTAGTGGTTATTGAAATTATACCACCACGACACGTTTACTCAACAACCATGTTCAATAATGACAAATTCCCACACGATGACACCATTTAAAGAACTTTCCTTCATTAACTTAAATTCAAAAAATTAAATTATTAAATATTCGTAATTGGGAAATATAAAAGCATAAGAGGGTTTTAAAGCCGTTGACAGTGAATGATGTCTAAATTCTAAATTTTATCTTTCTTTGGAGACAAAAGCAAACCCATTTAAATAATGGAAAAGGAAAAACAATTTTATGTATTATCTATAAAATTACACATATTATAGCTAGGAATGTTAGATCATGAAACTGGAAAGCTGAAGAAATACTTATGAATAAAATGGAGTCAAAATCTTTAGAAGATCAAGATGAAGATATTTAAAAAACTTGAAAATTATTATAATTTATTGATAAAATGTCTTGTGGCAAGAAATAAATTCATACATATTTAAATTAAATAAAACATTTTAAATTTTAAACAAAATTAAAAATATTAAAATTAATACTTTTAAAATATGTTTTCTTTATAAGACAAATTCGTTTTATTGTTAGCAATTTATTAAAAATAATTCAAATACAAATCCTCAAACCTTGACCACAATTCAAACCAAATTTTAAATTTTACAATTCCGCCAAAAAAACTAATACACATTAACAACATAAACAACATACAAACTAAAAAGTAAATTTTACATAAAAAATAAAATGAACTTTAATTTCAAGATTCAACAATTATTTTTATTATTATTATAATTTTTATTATTACTATTACTATTATTATTATTATTATTATTATTATTATTATTATTATTATTATTATTATTATTATTATTATGATTATGATTATTATTATTATTATTATTATTATTATTATTATTATTATTATTATTATTATTATTATTATTATTATTATTATTATTATTATTATTATTATTATTATTATTATTATTATTATTATTATTATTATTATTATTATTATTATTATTATTATTATTATTAATACTACTAGAATTAGAATAGGAAAATATAATTTTAATTGAAATATTTATTTTTTATCTTATGTTCTAAAATACAATGACATTTCAATCAACTTATTGATTTTTTAAAACACTGAACAATTAAAAAATAATAAATTATATATATTATTATTGGTTATCAATATTGTTTTTGTATAGAACAAGAGTAAATTACTGACTAAAAACAATGAAATGAGATCTAAAAGAAATATTATTTTATAAAAGAAATGTCTAATTGTGATATAATAAAGATTGAATCAATATTTTGAAGGTTAACTTTATTTATAACTTTATATATAACTTTATTTTATAATAAGATTTAATAAATATATCAATAAAATATTTTTACAATTATATTGGTAAAGAATTGTACCCAATTTCAAATTGAATCTGCTATAAACAGAAAGATGTTAATAATATTTGCGGAAAACGGCATAAATTATGAGAAAATTAAAAGAAACGGATATTAAAACAAACCGGAAATGACAACACCTGTTTAACTTATAAATGATTATTGCCATTTTCTGTCCTGAAATACAGTTATCAATGTTCCATGCTTATTCCTAAATATGTAAACCGATTCTTATATATATTTTTTAATATAAAAAGTTTTGTCTTTGGACTTAATAAACTGGATTCCAATTTTAGACATATTTTAGTAACAATGTATTGATTATTATTATTTTAATTATTATTTCTAGTACATTAAGCCGGTCCTTTGACCGTCTGAGAAGACTCATAAAGTTAAAGATTTTACATGGTTTACTAACTACGCTTTGCCATGTAACGTTTTACTGAAATCATTATATTGAATCATATTAAATATCATTTGAACTATACAAAACTCACTTGACAAAATAATACTTTTACATTTTACTTGATGTTTTATATGCTAAATAATAATCCGTTTGTCAGTTTGTCTGTATGTGTGTCACAACACAAAGCTTTACTAATTTAAATAATTTTATAATTAATTATATACTACTGGCTACAGTGAGTAGTTTAATTTTATTTTGGTCTATTTATAACTACCGGTAGCCATTAATATATATATATATATATATATATATATATATATATATATTTAATTAGAATAAAATTATAAATTAATTTCATTTAGTTAAAAATTTTCAATAAAGGTTTGATAATAATTATATTTAACAATATTTGTCTTCTGACACACAGACAAATAGAATTGTAGATTATTATAAATATTATTTTTTTTATTAATATAATTATTATTTATGTCCTAATGTATCAATTTTTTATGAACTGTTTTTGTATTAAAAATTTGAAAGAAATAATTAATAGAGTTGTCATATACTTTTAAGGGCAAATAAAAATTTTATCATTTATGAAAGGAATATTTCATAATTTTTTTTAGTTTTTATATAATCATTGTTTTATCAGATACAGAATTAGTAATTAAAAAATTCTCCAATGACTTTTTGAAAATTTATATTTATTATTAATTATTAATGAATTTTATCTTTAAACTTCAAATTGATAGCAATAATGTATCCAACGGTTGATGTCTTCTCAAATACAAATGTGGTATTTTTTGAGGAATAAATTATAATTTTGACTCCATGGGGTCACTTGTCAATAATTTTGACCCTGAAACATTGAAACTTTATTTTTATAACATAAACTTTACAATATTCATACAAAATGATTGCACAAAATAAAATATTATCAGTAAATTTAAATATTATTTAGCGAAGTCTTCCTATGTAAGATTCTCTTCAGTTTCAATCAAATTAGTAGATTAAGTCAGAATAATCTACGTAAAAATCTTCTCTGGAGTATTATAGATTGCAAGACTTTGTAAAGAAGAAAAACAACGAAAGGTCGAAGCTTATTTTAGAGTTAGAACAAGTTGGAAAGGTCTTTTGCTTATGATTGAACACTTTCTAAAGCCTTGTGGATAATAGCTTCAACAGGAACTTGTTTCTTCAGGAAACTCCACTTTATTTTAAGCTGATATACTCGTGAAGTTCTGTTTCACTAAACGTAGCATTAAAGGTAATCCTATTTCATTCTGGATAAAGGAATATCTAAAGAAGGCGTAAAGAAGTAGTGGTTTCTCCAAATGGTTTCTTCACTAGGCATATAGAAACCTGCTAAAGAAAAGATTTGTTCAAAAATGTAATTCAAAAGATCATATTCCAGCGGCAGCAGCAATAAACAATGGGATAAATTCTAAAGAAAATAATCGTGACCTAATTTTTAAATACTTGATAGAACTGGAAAGATTTGAGCTATCAAAGAAAGGTTTACTGTCTTTAAAACATTTTGAAACTAATCTTCAAAAAACTGATAATTCTCAGCATTTGTTTGATACACTTCTTACAATAAATCCGAAAAGCTCTGAAGCTGAAAGATAATTTTCTATTTTATTATCAAAATTACGAGCAAGAATGACAGAACAGACTTTGAATCTCCTTTGAGTCTTGAGAAGTTGCTTTAGAAGAAAGAATATGGCTTGAAAATAAACGATGACTGTACTTTTATATACATACATTTTTATATATATTCCTATGATTATTCATTTAAGGATGTGTAATATGGTGTTACTTTAAATTACCCCCCCCCAAATTTGTTTTTTTATATTTCGGTTATTTTCACTCAAAGTAGTTAGAACCGGTTTTCAAAGGTTCATGCATTTTGCTACCGTACCAAAGATTGAATTATTTATAATCTTTCAAAGTCCCATTGTTTTCTTCCCCGTTGAATGGTTAAAATGTAACTATTATAATAATAATCATACATAGAACAATGACTATGAATTTTTATTGTTATTTTAATATTTCTTGTTTTAATCAACATTAAGTTTTTACACAAGATTCCTTAAAAATACTTTTGTCTAAAAAATAATAAAGCAACTCTTCGTTTCTATAATTGAATTAATCCTTTTTTATAATATGTAAATTTATTGTACCATAAATCATGTGTAAATATTTATTTTTGAAATTGTTTTTTTGAAATTTATATTTTGTATTTTATTATGAGTGATAGCAAATAAATTTTCTGCTAATTCAAAGTTCATTGTGTGTCATTAAAATTATACATTTTTCTAGTTGGTCCTATAACCACCAATGTCTTTTGGCCTTTGGCCTTAAGAAGGGTAGCAGTAAATAATTGTGAATAATTATATAATTATCAAAATTAAATCCTAATTTGACACATAAAACAACAGTGAATTATTATTAATGAAAATTATTGTTTTAAATTTCAAAGCTTTAAAATTTTAACCAGTGATATTAATTGTGATTAACAATGTGAATATTTTTTTTCTGGTGAAGCAATTTCATAAACAAAACTTGAGACTTCACATGCGTCATCATCGAAGGTGGTAACTCTTATTTTCCTTGCAATAAGGATCTTCATCAACAAATTCTAAAACTATGCGAGTAAATTCAGGAAGTCAACTTTCGAAATCTTTAATTGTTTTATTACTCGCATTCCAAATGCTATGAAAAAGGCGCGTGTGGCTACTCAAAGGCCACTGCCAATCGGTATTGGTATCCAAAAAATAGATATTATTTTGATATAATAATTGTCCATAACTTCTTTCCACTCATCTAAATTAAATTCCAAATCTTGGAAAAATTTTCTTAATCGTTTAAATAATTTATTAATATCAAATTTAATTTTTGGTACGGCCTTTAAATTTTAAGGAAACATTTGAAAGAAACATTCATAATTCAACGAAAATTAAGTATTGAGCTTGATTTTGTATAAGTAAAAGTAATCAAACAATTCTGATGGAATAAGACATAAATTGTTTGCTTTGTTTGTCTGGTGGGTAAACAACAAAATAAATAAACAATCAACTCTATAAAACTGCTGACCATCAACTTATTCATTAATGAAATTCTAGTTTGAGTTTTTATTAATAAAAATAAGATTTATTTATAAAATCAAATATTAATTAAAAATAATTATATAAATTAATGTTATAAAATTTAAATAACCATTATTTTATTAAGTTTGCTGTAAGCTAAAAGTGTTTTAATATTAGAGTTAATATCTAATAAAGATAAAAAATAAAGGTGTAAAGAAACTGAAATATAAAAAATGAAATATACAAATACACTTTTGTAGAACTAATTTGACATTATATCCTGACGGGTTAACCGTCATCTTAAAAGCATAAATGTTAAAAACGTTTTTAAAAAATTAATAGGTAGGAAGGAAAATTGGCTTTGATTGGTTTGATGTTCGCAGACAAGGATTTTTTCAAACTTTCAAGCTCATCACTGCATTATCCACCAGCAAGAACTTTGTTCAAAATTAAAAGATAATGAACTAAAAAAAGTAATGGATGTTTTGAAGATTGTAAATTTTATTTGAACCAATCCTTTGAATCACAAGCAGTTCAAGATAATGTTAGAATAGTATGACAGTAATTGCAACGATTTGGTCTTACAAACTGATGTGCGTTGGCTGAGCAGAATAAAAATTCCTGTCAATATTTTGGGACTAATTGCAAAAGTTAAACTTTTCCTTGGTGGGAAACGCAAGGAAGATTTCTTATTTCAAGACTATTATTCTTGATTGGCATCACACATTACCTTAAAAAGCTGAATTTGAAATTGCAACAGACATATCAAATTTTGTCTTCTCTGATAAAGGAAATTAGTGTGTTTGAATCAAAGCTTGACTTATTTATGAGTCAATTGCAGCTATCAAATCATAACCATTTTCCAGCATTTTCCAAGGTAGCACCAGAATACCAACATGCAATTAAAATTGAGCATTTTGATCAATCACTGGAAATAGTGCAATTAGATTTTTCCACTCGTTTCAAGAACATTCGCAATTTGACTCCTCTGTTGCTTTTTCTTGACAATCCATTCACGTGTAACATATAAGTTGTATCAACAAAGATGCAGTTATTAGGAGGAGGTGTAGGGGAAGTTCAGCTGGAAATTATTAAACAGAATCAAAGTGTCATTCTTCAGGATAAACACAAGGAAACAAGGAATGATGTATGTTTCTTCAGACCAGCTTCCAAACATATTTAACTGTTGTAGGAAGGTATTGACTATGTTTGGTAGCACCTATGATACATGGGCTATGTATCTGAAGCTGGATTTTCGGTAATGACCAACATCAAATCAAAAAAGAAAAACTTGTTGACTGACGAACATTTAGAAAACCTGATGAGAGCAGCTGTAACTCAATATTAGCCACAAATTAAAAAAAATTACAAATTTAATTAAAAGTCAAATTTCTCATTAAAACAATAACTTTTTAAACGTTGTAAGCACATTCTGGTTTTTATTTAAAATTAGTTAAAGTTACATAGCAGAATTTTAGATTAAATTTCTTACCATACTTCAACATCTCTAAAATGCATTGATCAATGATGACACTTCTCCAGATCTTTATTATACTACAAAATAATTCTTTATATTATTACAAGAAAACAAAAATGGACTTCTTTTTGTTGGCAATGCTCCGAACTGTATTGGGGAGGTTAATGATCACTAGCTGATCCGTGCATCACATGGCCGGACGCTTGTGGTGACAATCCTTCACCCATATGCAACCCTTGGCATCTTGAAAGTTATTTAAGTGGCCCATTGTGTCAAAAAGGTTGGACAGCACTGGTCTATGACTTTTGCAGAAAAACTGACTTATGAAATCATTGATAGTGTCTGATGAAGACAATTGAAATTATGGAAACCCATTAATATTTTATTTTTTAGATGTGTGTTCTGATATAACATTAAAGTCTGAAAGGAATTTAAATATTTTAATTGTAATTTTAAAATTTACATCGAAACTTTGTCCAAAATTATTATCTAATGACATATTTTTATGACTAGAATTTATTTAGTTATCAATTTAAAATGAACAATGAATTGGAATGCCATTATATTACAACTAACAGCCATAATGAAAATAAATGAAATATCAGAAGTGCGATTATATTAATAAAATATATGGAAAAGAAATTTCATTCTGATCTAAATTAAGTTTGTCCATCAATGAAATCCTTGTCCATTTATTTTGTTCAGTAAAGGCTACTAAATAATTTAAAAAAAGTGATTATAACTTCAAAGAATAGACATATTAAATCTAAAAAGATACTCGTATTGGACTACATGTGTTACAGACTCACTTCTTTATGTGACCTATATAGGCATATACTTATTGAAAACCCCTATTTCAGGATAAAAGTAATTCAGACTCTGTATCCATTTCTTTTTGTATGAGTCTCAGTGTTTGAAATGCATGTGAAATTGTAAGTTATATATAAATAAAATTAATGACTACCATCTATTCAAACAAATGTGCAGAGAGATTATAATCTAAATTAATATTAATTTATTATTTTAATCTAACGTTGATTTCAAAGCAGTTGCGACGAAACAATGTCAAAGAGCCAGTCAACAATCACGATTTATAGAAACCGGAAGGCTTCTCGGATTGATTCAGTAACGGCAACAGAAGTAGATGAGGAAAGTATTACTGCATTAGTTAAAAAGTACAAAGATACAATTGATAAAGACCACTGTGGTAAGTTTATTTTGTTTGTTTGAATCAATTGTATTATTTAGACTAAATATAACATGACGACAAACAGGAAATGCACCGTCTACAACTTTATTAATTCGAATCTAAAAGTTTTATTGAACTCTGTTTTTGTTGCTTAATTGAAATTATTATTCTAATTTTTAATGTCATATAATAGACTGTTTTTAATTGAATAGAGCTCGTTAAAAATGTATTTTGAAAACTTCATATGTTTTCATTTATCTGGAATAATTTGATTTTGCAAAATAAACGAAATAAATTTTTATTTATTATAAATCGACAATTTGATATCTCTCATTTTCTTTCACTTCTATATTTCACCATTTATTAATTTAATTAATTTATTAATATTGTCTCATAAAAGTAGCAATTTTTGAGCTAACTGGATAACGAAATTCGTAATAATAATGTTCATTTGACATTTAATATAGGAATTTGCATTTATGAAAATGACATTTAAAAGTATTAATTTATAATTTAATAGTGTTTTATTTTTATTAAATTGTTAGTCAAACAAACATTTTACGATGTAATTCGATAATTTTCCTTTCATTACCAGATTGGTTGAAAAAACTTTTATTATAGATTTAACAAATTAAGTTTATTAAATTTTAAAATATTTTATAATATAATTTAAATAAAAAGAAAACGCTAATAAAACACTCTTCGTATGATATATTTTGACAGTTTAACTGTAATGTTCAAGAACAAAAATAAAAATAAAAATCATATGAATTAACTTATATAATTTAAATTATTTTTATATTACATAAATATTCTAATAATTAAATACTTAAATATTTAAATACTTTTAACTAAGTTTTAAAAAAAATTTATATAAATATTATAATTTTTATCTATGAGATAATAAAAATTTTAAAATAATGTAATATTTTATAAATTAAATTAAATTATTTTAATAATATTAAATTTTTATTTAATGTTTGGGAAAGTTTGAGTTTAATTTGGCAAATGAATGTGAATTGAGTGTTGATCTAAAAAATATATTAAAAATGTATAAAAGAATAATGAGCCTAAATTTGTGTTAGTATTGCCGTACTCGGAATGTTTTGCAAATTATAAGAGGAAGCTAAGTAAACAGATGAGAAATATAGAGTACAAAATCGTCTCTAATTCGTGAAAGCCTTACACTGTAAGGTATGCAATATGTTTATTAATAAATCAAAAACTCCGGTTGGATTGTGTTCTGATATCGTTTATCAATTTACATTTAATGAGTGTAATGCAACATACATTGGAGATACTTCCTTTCATCTCTGTAATGGAGTTCTAGAGCATTGTCGATTGAAGGGTTTGACTAACATTAGTGAGCACATTAGAGGCTGTAAAAGTGAAATAAGAATGTCTGATTTTAAATTTTTTTTAAAAAAGTCTTAATAATTATTCGGAACGTGTTATATGTTAAGCATTGTTGATAAGGTTATTGGATCCAAAGATTAATGTACAACATGTTATGACTACGAATGTTTTGAATGTTTGAATGATTCAGTATTGCTTTGAAAATGATGATGACAGTTAAACTATCGAAATAAATCGTACGAAGAGTGTTTTATTAGGGTTTTCTTTTAATTAAATCATTGCTTAACTTATTTAATTATTTATTATTTTAAATAATCATTTATTTTTCAATGCAAACTATTTTCAATAAATTAAAAAATTTTAAAAAATTTCTTTTTATAATTTTATACTTCTAAAATATTCAAAAAACATTTGTAAATTAAGTAATATGTAAATAAGTAATGTGTATAATTTTTTATTAGTTTGATTAAATATCAATAAAATGTCTGTTTTTTTATGATAAAAAATATTTAAAAATAATTTAATTCTAATTTTTAATTGTTTTATAATTTTAAAATGTTAATTCAAACAAAAAAAACTATTTAAATTAATAATTTTATAGACATTGACTAAAGATTCCCGCTATATGTTTTTGGGAAATTTTTTACATTATTTTATTTGAATTTTTTCAACTCAATTTCTTAAGTTAGTGGAGATCTAAGAATTTAAATATGACTGATTGCTTAAATATTTAAAATATTCTAAATAAAATTAATTTAAAAGAAACAAATGAACTATTTTTTTTTTATTTTACAGTCTTTAATTCTATGAAAGGATAATCAATCAGTCAAAAAGAATCCTATGAATTTATAATAATTTTAATGAATAATAAATTAATGTTTACACGAATGTTTGGGCCCTGAGTGTAGCTTGAGACGGGATTAATGATAGAAATGTAAGAATCGAAAGGGATAATTAATGGTTTGCGTTGAAGTTGAAGCATAAATTATTGATAGTTGAATTTCTGGTATTTTCCCTTGTTTTTTATCGTAATTGTTTTCTACTTAAATTAATCTCTATTAGAATGAAATAGAGCATTGAGAGGGTAAACCAGTTATCTAATAGCTTTTTAGGTACTTTTGCTGCTTTTGTACCAAAACTATTCCGAAGTATTTTAAAGCCAGAAAATCCCTTCAATGACCTCTGATCCTGGTTTGGAAAAATTGAAATGCAATACAGTAAATTTTATCTATTTATGGCATAAAAAAAATATAAATAAAAGTGTTAGGTCAATATCGTTTAAAAGTCGGTTCTCGCTGACTCCTCGTGTTCTTTATATATAAATGAAGAAAACCCAACACAGAACAAATTTAATCTCAATACACCACAATTACAATTAGTTATTAATTTGCACCTTTCATTCTTCGATAATTTATTTTTTGGTATCGTGAGGTAGGAGACCCAAGGATAACATTTTTCTGGCACGATAATTTAGTAAATGTTTACTTGTTTTAACTTTTGACCGCTACTTTGCTGGTGTTGAACGTATTTCATTGTTAACTCTCTTCAACCAAATTGACAATTTCTGTTTTATGAGTTTTCCTTTTATAGTTTTGATCAGGCAATTATTAAACTTTTATCTATCTTCTCGTCAACATTTGTCCTCTACTGACACTGTTATCTAATGTGGTAAACCTGAAATTCGATCATAATAACAATTTAATGTTCTACTTGGTGACCATTTTGAGTTTCCATCTGGTCTTTAATTACCCCGGATTTTCCATTATCTCTCAGACTTCCTATTGACTCGTGTTTTCCTTTAGCTCGGGGTTTCCATAAGTAATTAATTAATTTTTTAATTAATTTGTTTTTGCGCTCTACCTTTTCCTGTTGACTTCTAACTGAATTTTCACTATAATATTTAGATTCATCTTTTGATTTGGCATTCAACCATACCGCTTTCCCCGGTCAATAATTGATTTTGCACTTTCGTCACTTTTGGTGATTTTTATTAATTTTAATTGTGTTTCATTGTATAACCCCAACAAAAGGAATAAAAATACAGCAAAATTATTTAAACTACTTTTTGTAGATATTTACAAAAAGATGCAAATTTGATATTTGGGTAATTTACTCATCAATTTAATTTTTATGGAATGAAAATGAGGCTGCTATGTTATTAAGTAATTAGCTCCAAAAATGGGGGAAATTTAATCACTTTTCTTAGTAAGGGTTACGGGGGATGGAATGGTCAACTGTAAAGTCTAAATCAATGCAAAAACATGACAATTTGTATTTCAAAAACCTGAAAAAGGTTATTTATTTTTCTGGAAAAGTCTCTGTAAAGTCTGTCATTGAAGCACAAATGACATATTTTTTCAGTTGATTAAGCCAATTTAAATTCGATAAATTTCCTGTGAATTAGCCCATATATTATACACTTCTTTAAAGCTAGAATCTGAACTTAAACGTCTGCCGTAGAAATCTTTTTACCAAACAAAATAATAATTTCCATGATTGAATTTTAAAGTGAAAAATTGACTAGGAATGGGTGATGAAATTTAAGAGTTATTGGTATATTTTAAAAATATAAAAGGTTTTCATGTTAAAAGTGAAAACATTTAAACAAAATTAAATATTTGTTATTTTTAATAACCAGGTAAAATTAAATTTTACGGGAACATTTTTTACATGATAAACTTTTAAAATATTCAAAAAAAAGGCAGTGCCCATATTTGGTGTTAAATAGAAAAGACATTTAAAAAAGACAAAGGGCTAAATAAAGTCAAAATAAATAAAAAAAAATCAAAGTTAATCAAAAAGATGACCAATTTTACTCAAACATGAATAAAAATTTTCTAAATACTCTTCATATTAAATTTTTTCAGTGACAAAGACAAAGTAATAAAATAAATTATATTTATGTAGAAATATAGATTTATTATTTGTTAAAAAACATATTAATGATTAATATTATTATAATTTTATTTATTTTTATTAAGATATCAGTAACTCAACCGGATCAATAAAGGAGCTGTTAGTTTTCAATATTTTATTAATATTATTATTATTGATATTTTAATTATTATTATTATTATTATTATTTAAACTTTAAAATATTTTTTTGTCAATCATTTATATAAATGCCATGGAATTCGTCATCAGTGGTAAAACATTCGTATCCTTTCGTTACAAAAATCATTGCAAATTACGAGTCATTGAAAAGAAAATTTGGTTCTCAAGTAGACAGTCCTATCATGACTGAGTCAAACATTGGTTAACGTAATTGTATGACATTTTTGTTTCGTCTATCCAATGTGTTTTGCTATTATGATGAGCAAAATAAAAAAGCCTCAGTTACAGAATTACTCCAATGTGAAAAAGTGCTTTGATAAACACTGTAAAACAGAAGATGGAGTGATCGCTGGTGTGGAAAGAAGTAACAAATGTGCAGAACACGCCATTAAAATACTGGGAGATATATTGCCTTATTGTAAAATTGATGAAAAGCTCAACCAGAAATTTATTCTAACAAATGGCATTTCTTTATCTTGAACTCGGTGACTATTTTACTGTCAATGTACAATGTATATCACCACACTTGAGAATTTTGAAATGTTTTCTATAATATTATACAGTTAATTCGAGAGTTATATATATATATATTTGAAATTGATATAAATGTTTTTTATTTCAATATAAATTACATTCAGAATATTATAAAAGGTTTTAAGTGAAAAATTATAAACGTTAACTGGTGTCAGTAGTGACATTTTTATTGTCACGAAAAATCCAGAAAAAACATAAAAGTAAGCATTTTGCTTTTCGGGAAAAAGTGAAAACATTTAAAAAAAATAGAAAATTGAATTTCCAAATATCATTTTTGAGGAGTTATATTTTTTCATATTTTTATTCAGAGATTTGTAGTATGGTTGAATTCGTTTCAAGACATTTTTCAAAGAACAAATGAATTATTCTTTGTTTTGGATTATATTTATTTAATTTTCTTATTTTTTGGTAAATTTTATTTTGATATGAAACATATTTATTAAAACTTTCTTAAAGTTGTTCACTGTATAGCATGCCTCCCAAAACCATAGTTAAATTCTTATTGTTTAAATTACATTTGAAACCATCACAAACGCTTTCATATAATTCAAACAGTTTGTTTAAATGCTCATAAAATTATGAAAAAACAAAAGAAATAGGAAATCCAAATTGTATTGAAGTGATTTATGTTCTATTTCACAGAATAGCAAATGAGTTGCTGCCAGGACAATAATGAGAACTTGAAGCGATTGTATATTTCAAACATTTCATTTTTCAATGACTTTATGTATATGAATGATTTCAATAAATTTGATAAAACAAAATTTCCTTTGATAAATAAATAACTGTTTGTAGCACAGTGGCAAATAGTAATGCCACCACAAATAACTAAGTGATAAATATATTTGCCACCGTGCATGCACTCGCAATTGTTTTCTTAAACTTTAGGTGATATTATCATACAAGTATAATTATAAAATTTTTAAATATTTTTTCCTTTCTCCATAAACTGATGTTAATTTAATTAAATTTAGTTTTCCTTAAAAATTAAAAATAAAATGTTATGCCAAATAAAAGGTTAAATAAACATTCTAGTGATTTAATTACAAAAAAGAGCCTCTCACACACGTTTTCGACATTTTTCATGTAATCCTCATGTAGGATATAAATAAACTAAAGATATTTTATTTAACAAACAAGTTACTCAAATTTTATTAATTTTAATTTATTTTTTTTACTTTAATTTAATAAACGAGATCCGAATACAATTCAACCGAAATTTGTGACTTATTAGTAACCATATTGTATATGTTACAGGAATTAAAAATGTTCTTATAATCTAAATTTCCTAATTGCTTACCTATCTTACTCATTTAATTAAATTTATTATATTTAAAAATGATTTTATTGTTTTTGTTTTAATTTAGAATTCATGTTTTAAAATAGATTATAAAAACGGTGAAATTACTTTTCTTCTAAACATTTGTCTTTTCCTCATATAATACAATATAAAATAATAATAACTATAAAAATGTAAAAATTATTAAATATTACATATATATTAAATACCAAAAATGTAAGGGAATTGTTTTGTAAGGTGTAACGCAAGAAAATATGCAAAAATTATAAAAATTTTAATTTATCTTAACATTGCCTTGGAGGAGTTGTATACCTATATATTGCATACCTATTACATAAGCATTGAACCGTAACCAATAAGAAAGGTGAATAGCCAACAAAATTTGATAGATGCATTATAACATACAGTTCTTGAGAAAAGTTAGTGGAGATTGTAAAAAGAAAATGAAAATAACATTGGCATTATTTCTAAGTGTCAATAAATATCAACCTAGAAAATGAAGAAACACAAATACAGAGATCAGAAGAAAAGCAGAGATTTTTGGAGAAAACTATAAAGATGAAGAAACAGTATCCCAGGGATTAAAGAAACCAAACCGAAATTAAAGCAAATTGATACAAGTATTTCGAGGAAATTCGATTGAAGAAACAGTTTGGTGATCATTTATTATGACCATTACTCACCATGTAACGTAATAAGTCCTGAGTTTTGAAAGGTGAAATCTTTGTTTTATTGTGTCAGCAAAACCTTAATCACTTGTACTTATGAGTGACTATTAAATATTGAGAACCTTGAGAACTTGTCATTGTTTTTAATAATCCAGATATGTTTGGAGTCAGATCAATAATTGTTAATTTCACATATTACCAATAAATCCCACCAGTATTTAATGAAAGGTAAATATTAAAACATTAAGTCAAAACTTTCTAAAATTTGGTCATTCCGATAAACCAAATGACAATGTTTGAGTCTCAACATCGAGATTTTTCATGAAATAAGTCACGTTGGTAAATAATCGAGTTTAATACTTAAAAGTTTCTCTTGGATATCTTTAGGAAGGTTGACAACATCTATAGATTAATGTGCTCAATATGTTTTGTTTTATATTATTTATGTTATGAATAAAAGTTTTACAAAAATTTATAATTTATTTAATTTATAATTTAAGTTGTGAGTAAAACTATCAAAACTGAAATAGTTTTAGTCGAAATTTGTGTTCAATTTTCAAAATTGAGTTTTAGCAAAATTGTTTTTTCCTATCCATCTGAAAATAAGAAATATGCCATTTTATAAGTTTTTTCTCCCTAAATACCACCCCAAATTGATGAGAAAGATTGCACATTTATACTAATGCATTTCCTGTTGTATTAATTACTAATTATATTTTTATATAACATATAGTAAATACTGAATAAATATATTTGTGTCAAATAATAAACGAAATAGAAATTAAATAATCAAATTAAAAACTTAAACAAAGAAATAAAATTATTTTAAAATATTGGAGTAGTCAAGTAGTCAAAACAATAATATTATATTTAGAAATAATAAAAAATATTTGAAAGTGGGAGTGAAATAAATAAAATAAAATTTATTTAGTAACATATAAAATAAATCTTTGTTAAATCTTTAGTTAATATTGACTTTAAACAATTTTTAATTCTTTGTAAATATCACTTAAATTGTTTTCTGAAACACCAAGATCAAAGGTGATCCATTAGATCAGTGGTTATTAACCTTGTAAGTGACAGGATCCTCTAGAATTTAAAAGTAAGTTCTCGCAAAATAAAGTTACCTTGACAAACTTGTTTATATTTCTTTAATAAAGAAATTACATCAATCTCATCATAATTTTTCATTAAAAATCAATAATAAATTTACATATACAAAAGTGTCTAGATCAAAAAAAAATGATTAAAAAACTTTACAAAAATTAACCCTGCATATTTTGTTTTTGGGTAATGAAATGAATAATTACGTCAAAAATACATTTTTCCAAAGGTCACTTAAAATATGTTTTGTATTTCTAATTCCAAATTCGGATCCCATCACCGGTTAAAAATCACTGTGTTAAATGACCGACAAGTATCGCACGGAATTATACAAAATATATTTATATAAATTGCTAATAAATAAAGAAAACGTTTGACTTCTTGCGTTAAGTAAAAACTAATGACATTCATAATTTAACCTAAATAAATTCTTCATATAGGAAACTGACTAATTTTTAAATTGTCTTTTTTTTACTTCTAGCTTTATAATATTTATGATGCTGTTCATTATAAATGAAAGGAAATATAAACACGACTTATTAAATATTCAAATTTCGAAAATTTATATGGAAATACAATATAATTATTAGGTTTTAATTAAATATTTATTATTTGAACGATAAATATAACATTAATTATTATTATTATTATTATTATAATTATTATAATTATTATAATTATTATAATTATTATTATTATTATGACTTTGAATTAAGTAAAAGAAAGCGGAAATTCAACATATATGTTATACTACAATATATTTCGACAGACCCATTGCCTTCGTCACGTAGATTCGAACTTGAAACTATATTGATTTAAAATTTCTTCACTTAAATTTGTAAATTAATCATTAAAAATTTCAATTATTTAAAAAATTTTATTTAATAAATTTTATAAAATTGAAATTTAACAAAATTTTAAAAAACGTTTAATAAAATATTTCCAAACTTATAAACAAAAACATTTTACATTTTTTTTGATCTTGCAGCAGCAAATTGCGTTTACTAATATCAATCAATTCCATAAGTTGACTGTGATCAAGAATTTTATTTAATAAATTTTATAAAATTGAAATTAAACAAAATTTTAATAAACGTTTAATAAAATATTTCCAAACTTATAAACAAAAACATTTTACATTTTTTTTGATCTTGCAGCAGCAAATTGCGTTTACTAATATCAATCAATTCCATAAGTTGACTGTGATCAAGAACTTGAAAGCGGAACTGATGGGCAGTTATTCCAATGTGTGTGGCATTGCACACTGATATATAAATATCCATAACCAAGATCAAAATGCCATCATTTTTCTATAAAAAATTTTCAAAATTTCAATTTTTAATTATGTTATATTTTGACTTGAAATAAAACAACATCATATTGTCAATATCCCATAACGTTTCAACATACTGACCATATTTTAAACCTAAAAAAACGGGACAAAAGTATATACTTTTGAAAAATGGATCTTTACTTAAAACTGCATTTTTAACTGTTTCATGTTTGAAATATTTTTGTAATTAAATGCGTATTTTTCACTTGAATGAATTTTCTTCAACAGTTTCAGAATTATCCACGAAAATATTATAAAACTCAACAACAATTTATAAAATTATATTTTATTATCGACATACATTTTATTGTATCGACACATTTTATTCTTATCATAAAACTCTCATTTATAAAAACTGTAACTTTGATTTTTTTTATTTAAATATAATTTTCATGAATTTTCACAACACAGTACAAGCTGGACAAAATCGGGACAAATGTTCATTTTATGTTTCCTATAATAGTCTTCGTTTAAAATCATTTGTTATACCATTTTATTGATCTATAGTCATATGAAAATGAAATGAAAATATTCAATCAATGGTGAAGAATAGAAAAATCTTTAAGAATTCGATGAATATTTTCTTTACAATATAAATAAAAATAAAACATAATTTTTTTGTAAATTAATTTTCTCCTTTTATAATATTATATTATTAAATGTGTATTTACTTGAAGATGTTCTGATTTTCTTATTATATTAGTTTGATTTAAAATTTGAAGCCCGGCTTTTGATTGTCATTTCTGTCACGATTTCCAACGCATTGACATAATGACGGCTTAATGTAGCTACGGATTTGTCTAGGATCATTGTCAAGTGAAAAATATCTCTAAACAATAGTTTTAAATCTCATGTTTATTTAACAAATTTATTTTATAAATTTAGAGCATCCCCTTTTCAATAAACTCAATTTACCTTTCTGTTTTTAATATAATAAAATTACATTTAATTATCCCAAGCAATCTTAGCTAATTGGTGTTACCCTAATCATTCCGAGTGAGTAGTATTGTCTCAATGATCCCTAAAGATTTGGGACAATAAATGTATAATTATAGATAATTATTCTCAGTATAAAAAGAGAGCACAAGTTAGACGAGTTGCCAGTGGGTCGAAGAAAGTTGGAAAAGAGAATTTGATATTAAGAAAACCAGAAAAGGTCAGAAACTGAACATAAGCAAATTTAAATCAATTATAACTAAATTAATGTGCCAGGTGAGGCGATATTCCATTGGGACATCTGGCTCTACGTTAAGAATCAAATAATGATAAAATAGTACAAATATTATGTCAAATTGTAAATTTGTGATCGAGATTAATAAACGTATTCTGTGTTGGGTTTTGGTTATTTGATATAATAAAAGGAGCACGAGAAGTCAGAAAATTGACCAACTTGAAATAAAATACCCAACATTTTTAAAAAAATTTACAATTTAATTTTTTACAGAATTAAAACAATTCGCAGAAAAAGTCATTTTACCTTAGAATTTAGAAATGACAAAAAAAATATTTCAAAGACATTTTTATGGTTTTCAAAATTCCATAAAAAATGATTTACGCTTCTCCTTTCATCAAAAAATTATCAAACAAGGCAAATGGTACATTAACAATAATTAGTGAGCATAACATATTCTTGAGAAATTTCAAAGCTTTTCAAATATCCTGTTCCATTTTTTTCCAAACTTTTTTTAATTTAGTTGAAAATTATTTGAATTGATTTAGTGAGAAATTATTGAAGTGATTTCCTTGTAAATTTTGAATTGATATTCGATTTTGCTTACTGAAACGAAGGATGAAATTTCTGTTGTTGATTTGAAACTGAATGCTTATTTTTTACTGAATTAAATGAGCAGATAATAAAGATCGATATTACGATAACTAGAACGTCACTATGCTTGGTCAGCCAGCTCATTATTTCGGAAATACATTTATAAATAATTGTAAATATAAAGTAATTCAAAGTAAAATAAATAAATGTTAGAAAATAAAGTAATTAGGGAAAAATTAATCTATGTGTATTAGAAAATATTCGATGATTAATCAATTATCTAACCAAGACACTGAAATGTTTGTACAATAATAATGATAAGTAAGTATACACGTGTATGAATGATTTGTATCAGCAGCAAAATCTTTCTAGATTATGAACTTGAAAAGTGGATAAAAAATAGTATTTCGATTTTATGCTCAGATTGGGATTTAATTAAATACATATTTCACATAAATGCTAAAGGTTTTTGAGTGATTTTAAATTGATCAAATTTTTATTTTTATTCATAAATGCAAAAAAATAAACTTTCTTTCTACAAATCATAATAAAAGAATAATTTATTTAAAATTTTACTTTTCAGATTTAAAGTTATCACGCCAACAAAAGACATCAGTAGTGCTGATATTTTTAATTCGTGTGAAAATAATAAAGCAACCACGAAAGACATATTAAAGAAGGACTCATCTTGTCAAACGTTTATTACATTGGATGACATTCTTTATACTCAAAAGGTTCTTACTGTAAAAACGGAAATAACGAATCATAGTAATGATAGAGAACCAAATGAAGAATCTTCTCAAAATCAAAAATCGAATAACATGTATCACATTGTTCCCCCAACAGATTACAGGCGTAATTCTCAACATTTGAGACCCTTCGATACTCATTGGGGTAGTAATACTTTATCGAGAAGCTTTGATTTGATGCCTAGTCAAAATATTTCAAATGAATCGAGAAAAACGTATAGTTTTGATGAATGTGAGACGAATCCACAACCAAAAGCGACCGTTATTAGAACAAATTCATTTGATAACCGTTATCCCATGAAACAAACTGATAAACATTCACTGATTTGTCGAAAACAAATATCTGTTACATCCGGCCAAAGCTCAAGAACTTCTTCAAGTATCAGTACAGTTTCAATGTCACAAAACTATCATGAAAACAATATATGCAGCATTCCTAACAAGTATTCGACTATTTATACAAGAGTAAGGTCTTGTTCTAGATTAGGTAAAGACATTTCATCTGTCAATTCCTCATTCAATAGCAGCTCAGAGACAAACAATTGTATAATTCGTTCTAATCATGAAATAAATAGACCTATTGTGTTAAATAATTCTGTTAATCCTTGCCGACGAAAATGTAATTCAGAACGGTCCCCAGTAAGAAAGGTTTTTGTTACCAGGGTAACATCAAAATCGCTTGAATCCAGAGAAAGTAACTGGCAACCAGGGGAAATGTCTGAAAATCATATCATCCAACGACCAATGTCAAGTAATAAATTTGTGGATCGGTACCTACAGAAACAAAATAGTGAATGCTATCCTGGAATAGCGAAGTACCCGAGCAGTCAATATAGACAATCTCAGGTCATGAGACACAAGTCAATGGATATTTCTAAAAATATAAATGACCGCAGCCGGAGTAAAACTAATAGTTATTTGAGAAATAATTCAGAACTTGAAAAGAATCAAATATCTATTGAAAGCGAAGAAACATTGGATCGAAATGCTGAACCACATTTAAGTAGGATTGGCTTGGTAAACATATCAGTTGACAATTCTGAACATCAGTTCAATAACTATCAAATCATACCCGATTTAGTGAATAGTTCCGTTAAGGATGAAAAGAGTTTCCGAGATTCAGTTCATAAATCGAACAGAAATCCCTTTCAGAATCTTTGTCGATCGAATACGAGTTTGGAAACATCAAATCATCTTGCAACTTCTGCAGCAGCAAGACGACGCCAATTTAGTCAAGAACGACGAAGAGTTGATCCAAACAGAAAAGATTCAAAGGGATCTTTATCAAAATCAGTTTACGATGATTTCTCTTCGTTTATGTTAGACAATTTAGATGACAGAAAAGGCAAATCTATGATTTTTGATAGATTTTTCAATTCACAGATCATTCCAACTGATCCTATTGAACCAAAGTTTAATAAAATGCCATCAATACATTACTTTAATACAGAGTCTAATGAAAATAAAGATACTAAAACTGAGGAAAATAGACAAGGAGACTTTCGATGCCAAAATCGAGTGCCATCGAAATATTTCCGAAGTAATAGTCAAAATCAAGATACGCCCGAAAGGTGGATTAACCAATCACAGGCGTTCAATGATTCTCGGTCAAACTCTCATTTAAACAATGCAAAAAATCCTATTATAAATAGAACTCAAAGGTCTAAACATGATATTTTATCCAAATCAATCGACAGAACCATTCCAAAAATTATATTTCCAGACAATGAATAAGAGTGTGTTCATAGGTTATATAGTATTTATATATAATTAACATTACATTATGTTTTGTCTGTGTGTGAACTTAAATTTGTGATGCGTTCGCTCGATATCCGTGTTATCAGTGCTACTATGAATCCATTACTCTATGAAATCGATTTCTATAAACTATTCGAGATGGCATTTGTTTTTGTTTATAATAAAAATGCGTATTTTCTTATTTATTTGGCATATTTCTGTTAAAACAATTTGACGTTTACTACAGTTTTTAAATTGATGTGGTGTAATGAGAATGTCAGTTTACAGCATGGAAATTGTAAATATGTAATGGAAATAATTTCAAATCCAAAATATTTAAAACCTTCAGAAACCTACTTTTTCAATTTATACAAATTGAATAAAGTAAATCTGTATAAAGCCAGAGCCTTTTTAGCCATTTTTCTAAGGGTGTCAGCAAAATGAGGACGTCCGTGAATGTAATATAAAAACTATATTTATTTAAATTTATATATATATAATAGCCTTAAAAAATCAAAGTTTTCAAGTTTTTAAACATTTTTTCATATTTTTTTAATGTTTTTATTTCATTGAAATTGTTTAATTGAATTTTTTCATGTTTAATAAGAAAGGTTTTAAAGAATTTATGTTATTTTAATTTACGTTATCGAATAAGTATGTCTATTTTATTTTGTTATATTTAATAATATTTTTATTTTTTATTATTTATATCTATCTATCATTTATTATTTATTATTGTTATTGGATTAAATCTTACCTTTAAAATTAATAAATTTTTTTATTTTTGTTTTTGAAATTGAGCGTTTTATATTTTTTAAAATAAAAAATTTGAAAACATTTTATAACACTCTATATATTTCTATATTGAAAACTAACATATACAGATACTTCTAAAAGCTTTTGTGACTTTAAATATAGTAGAAATATGAATAATGGTTTGCTTTGTAGATCTCGGCCATTATCTTCTACTTTTGAATAATCTAACAAAAGTATACAAAAGCTGATTTCTCTTTTGAATAAAAATTCATATTCTAGGACTTTTTTAGAAAAACTTTTTAAAAAACCATTGATCACTTTTTGATTACGTTTTATAAAAACAGTGGAAATTATAGTCCACCTAATGATAGTGAACCCATAAAATTTCATGTTTTAGTAATTTCATATTTGGCAGTCTTTAAAAATTTTAAATTGTCTCTAACAAAATCATTAGGCAATTCAACTGTATTTAAAATAGTGTCAAAATCATTAAAAACAAATAAATATGTTTTGTAATAAATCTCAAACCCCAATAGGTTTAGTTTCTGATCTAGTGTATAAATTTTCATGTAATGAGTGCAATGCCACATACATTTGTTAGGCTTTTGCGATTAAATCACAATCCCCTAAAATAAACGTTCAATCAGCAAAAAATTTATTGAGATTATTTAATTAAATCATTATATCATTATTGTTTCCGTTTATAGCATTTGATAAAGATTATGAGGAAGAGGATAATTTCCTCGAAATATATTTCGTTTTATTTGGATTGCTCGTGTTTTTAATACAGAATTGTAACTTCTCAAGAAACCATTTATGAGATGAATTATATATAAACAATGAGATGGTTTTATACTTTACTGTATTTAGCTGGTTTATTGTGGTGATTAATTAAGATAATCATCATAAGCAAAGGGACAATCATTAACTAATCTTATATTAAATTTTAAATCAAATTGTTGCAATAAAGAAAATCGTGACAACCCTGAAAGACTTAATTGTTTTTGATAAAATCGAAAAGTGAAAGAAAAAAGTTCTTAATTCAAAATAAAATTGGTTATCCGGTCAACTGGCATACAGTTGAAAAAACCAATGCTGAAACGGTTTCTTACAAGAGCATATAAACCATATCGTATTAATGATCTTTGGAAAATGAATTTAATAGAAATTACTATATTTTTAAAATTAACAAAGTGGAAAAGATTATTTTAAATATTTTCAAAAATAATTTCAATTCATAATATCCCAAGAAACAGATTTATTTCATTAAAAAGAAAATTCTTAAAAATAAACATGAAATGTTTACTTAATAATCAAAATAATCTTCTTGAAGAATTGACGTAGAAACATTTTAAAATTCAGAAATTTAATACTACTTTTGATGCAAATATTTTCTAACTTATATTTAAGTTTTTTTATGAATTTTCGTATTAAATTTAATTTGTACAACTTTTCAGTTATTATAAATTATTTAAAGGCATTTCTTTATAGTTTATATTATTTTTTTTATTTTATACTGTTAAATAAAAGTAAAATAAAATAAAAAATTATTTAAATATATATTTGCAATATATTATTGGTTGTCATTTCGGACACTTATCGTATATATTAGTGTATAAGTCGAGAAATTTAGTTCTAAATTTGAGGACTTCTTTTTCAATTCGAATTACATACGGGTCATACAAAAATCATATTTATTTTTTCCCAAAAAAACTTATGGAAAATGAGTTTTTTAATCGTGTCGCTTTTAATCAAATTAATTACTTTTAATTAAATTATTGAATTCAAACGACAAATTTTTTAATTATTAAGAAATTTAAATTTAATTTTTTAATTTAAAATTCATTATTAATAAAAAAAATTTAATAACCAATAATAAAACCAGTAATCTGCAATTATTCATCAAAGAAACTTATTATCTACAATTATTTTATTTCAAAATTTCAAAATTTGAAATTGAAGAGTGAATACAAAATATAATTCATATTAAAAATGAAACGAAAAAGGAATTCGTAAGAATCTGAATTTAAATTACGAGTAATGGCAATTCAAATGCTGCGAAAGAGACTTACGTTGACGAAAACATTGTACGAGATTGGGGTAACAATAAAAAGGAGCTTTCTAAAATACCAAATACTAATTGTGAAAGAAAAGAAACGATTCTGATTTAAAAACTTAGATTAATGAATGTGTTTTGGAAATATTTAAGAGGAAATCTACAATGAACTTTTTGATGATTAATAAAGCAAATCAAACTTTATTTATTTAAAAAAATATTTTTAGTCAATATATTTTTGTCAATGTTTTCTGTCAATGTTTGTGCAATAAAATTTTTGAATATTATATTATTTTTGATCTAATTTTTTACTTTGATTTACAGGCTGGTTTTCAATTTTGGACTGGCTTTAAATTTTCAATTCAACTTATACACGAGTAGTAGTGGAATGTGTCACCGCTAGATCATGTCACCGCAGGATCAACCCCCCGGGGGAGTAAAAATTTTTTTTTCTAAGTCTAAATTTTTAAGACAAAGACCATGACTCATCCAAGTTCATTGGATATGACATAATAATTTTTAAAGGTCATTAAAAATTTTCTCAAGGTCATATATTATTTATAAAAAATTTTAAATTTAAAATTACTACTTATTTTTATAAGTAGTGTTTTAATTATAATTATTTTTTAATTTTAATTTTTATTAATATTATTATTATTATTGTTACAAGTTTTTATTTATTAATATTATTATTATTATATTTATTATTATACTATAAATAATTTATAATAAAAACAAAGTCATATACAACAAAAACTTTTATTAAAAAGAAATAATTCGACTATAGTAATATTGTCGAAGAGCTTTATTCAAAGCCCATTTTACATACTTCCGATATCTGGCATCACAGCAATGACATCCATCACCACGTGGATATTCAGGCTCCATATCTTTTAACATTTTCTTTTGCTTGACATCCCATAGGAACTCATCGATTACGGAAAATATCCATATAGATGTATAATTAAAGACCAAGTCTGGAATTATTGATGTTGGCTTATCCTTCAATATTTCAGGTATATCTGGATAATAGAAGTCCAGACGTTCTTTGATAACTTTAAAATAATCATCTACAAAACAAGTAAAAAATAATAAAAAATAAAATAAAAATAATAATAATACATTACCATAATGTTCAATTTCGTTCATTGATTGAACTGCGTTCGGTACAATAACATCCATTATAATGATAAAAATTGAAATAACAATTACTTTTATACTAATTTAAACCAATGAGAAATTAAACTCACACACAACCTTTTAGCTATAAACAATAAATATTAATTTATATAGATTTGAAAATGAATAAAGAAATTTTATTAATAATATTAGTTTTTAGTGTTTTTAATATGGCTAAATCAATTGTTGTAACCGTTCAAGGTAAAAATTCAACAAGATGCGTATGTCCTGATACAGCCGTGTTGATGGATATTTTGTATATGATAGATAGGCCTAGATATTTAAAAACTCCAGTCAAAAGATTATCCGAAAGAATGAGTAATTTAGAAATTCGATTTGAACTCACATATGAGACTTTAAAAAGAGTTCGGAACGCAATATATGATGATATTCTACACTTAAATCGGACAATAGGTATTATCAAAAATGAATTAAGAAAATCAATATATAAATTGAATGAAAATCGTAAAGTTAATGAAAAAATGATGAATCAAGTTCAATATAGTATAAAATTTTATTCTAATAAAACAACTGATCAGTCCAATCGTATAATGAAAGAAGTTCAACACCCGGTTAACAAATTGAAAGAAGTTCAACACAATGTTAACAGTGGCAACAAATCATCATTGTCATTTCCATTATATATTTTTACATATTTTCTTAAATAAAGACATTGCAACTTAAATGCAATGTTCGTGCATGATTCTGATTGGTCCAATAAATAAGCTTACACTTCCAAATATTTTTGCAAAATGCCAGAAACTAACTTTTTTTTATAACTTTGTTGAATGAGCTGGTTGCTAATAATGGAGAAGAAGATGATATCATTAAAAACATAAAATTCATGGTCAACCGTACAAACAAAATAGTAGAAGACATCCCATTTGATTATGAAAAAATTCTCAATTTGGCAACATTAGAGAGAAAGAAAAATTCATTCCAATCAATATTTAGTTATATGTTTGATGAAAATAATAAATGGATGCGAATAATAGTAGGATTGATGTATATGAAACATATGATATTAAAATCCGGATCTGACCATGAAAATTAATTACAATGGTCTATAGAGGTATATTACTTTATATTGTTATTAATTTATCAGTATTTATGTAATAGAAAAAAAAGTGATCCATGGGTAGAAGCAAATGGTGGATGGATAGCAATTATTCAAGTTGCCGCAGAAGCTAAACGTTCAGATATTTATATTGCAAATTTTTATTAAAACTATTAACAGTAGCATCGGTTTTATATATATATATGTAATAAAGTTTATCATAAACTTTAATAAATATTTCTTTGTTATTATTATTATTAATAAAAAACTACATTTTTTAAAGATTTATTTATTATTACATGTACATGCTTCATCACCACAATATTCTATCATTATATTTTCTATGACATGGTCAACACAAGTCTTAAGTTCGTTAGGCTCAACTGAATTTTCAGTAGGGATTTCTTCATCATTAATAATTTCAGTATCTTCATCCTTTACAATTTCTTCATTATTAATAATTTCAGTGTCTTCATCATTATCAATTTCTTCATCATCATCACTGACATTCTGAATCACAACATGAATTTTCTTTACCCAATGCTTCAACTAGAGTCAACATATCTCTAATTTTTACACCGGTTATTTCTTCGAGTTTATCAAACAAAAAATTTATTAAATATTCTAAACAAAAATTAATTAATTATTTTATATTTTATATTTTACCTTTTTCGGACATCATTTTTTTAAACTACTTTAAAACTAATTATTATTTTGTTTATAGAATATGTTGTATAGAAAACAAGATCTGTTTAAATGCATTTATTAACATCCACTTTAAACACTAAATATAATTGTGAAAGTCTTGCAGTAATAATTTTCCAGATTGGAGAAAGCACATCATTTTGATCAGCTTTATATCCTTGGATTGTTATTGTTAAATACCAGTTTTCCTGTTCTTTGAAACCTATCTCTGTAAATGCATCATAATATCTGGTATATTGACTGGTGAAGAATGCATTTTCATTGCATTTTAAATTCGAATTGATCTTATTGAAAACCGTAATGTCCTTAATATCTATCATTGAGAGTGTCCCAGCAAGAGATTGAAATTGAGTTCTATTGAGTTTGACTGGATTTACCAATTGCATATTGATAGGCTCCTTTAAAAAATACATTTTATAATTGTGGAACATCTGAACTGGTTGGACACTGATAGCATTGATTTTCATGGTCATGTTTGATTTATGATATTTATAAGGTGATGAAGAGCTTTTAAACCCTTGCTAGATACTGATTAAACAGAATCATGTATGAATATTGCACGGTTATTGCATTTTATGTGTGCCTCGATTATTTCTATATATGTCTTAATATGTCAAATTGTTATTACTATATTATTGTAATCCCTAATATTATAACTATTTAAAAAATTAATACTATTAAAACCAAACAAATACTAATATTATTACTATTTGAAAAATTAATACTATTAAAACTAAACAAATACTAATATTATTACTATTTAAAAGATTTCTACTAATAAAATCAGACTATTAAAAAATATCGAACCAAAACAACCAAATAAAACATTTATTTCACAAAAAGTTTAAATTTACAAGTATTTTGAACCGATTTCACTAGACACCACTCGAAATACCTTTGATATCTGAAATTGAAACAACTGCAATCCAGAATACATTGATATTCGGGTTCCATATCCTTCATTTTCCGATCAAGCTTTACATCCCATAAAGCTTGATTTATGATATTGAATATCCAAATATTTGTCTCGGTGTATACGAGATCTGGAACCATTGATTCTGGTTGTTCTTTCAGAATTATTCGCATTTGAGGGTAAAAGAAGAACAAACGCTCTAAAATTACTTCTTGATATTTATCAGTAAACGATGAAATTAATAATAATAAATAATAAATTTACCATAATTTTCAATTTCCTTCTTTGATTTTACTGTACTTTTCATCTGCGTAGTATTTTCCATTTTAAAAATGAAATAAAATGAATAACCAAGTTGTTTTAATCCCTCATTAGCCAATCAGATATCGACCAATCCAGTGATTTCATTGTGTAAGTCTGTAACAATATTTTTGTACTCTAGATTTCGCAACCCTAATATGACTATTTTCCCACTGACAAACACGTTAACACACATTGGGTTGTATTTTAAAAGCCTCGGTGGAGGAAATAATTCTGGTTCGAACATACAAAGACATTTTGTTGACATGTTGTATAGATTGATAGAATGTCCCATATCCATGGTAACCGAAATTGACTGTATTTTAATATCCTTTATTGTATATTGTAATTTATTGATGTCTAAAGGTTTCTTGCATCCCATGATTCTGCATTTGCCGGATTTGAAAAATATTATAGGGTATTTTCCACTCCTATCAACAATTTGCTGGGGTTTACCAGTCGAAAGTTCCTTTATAATTTATATTTGATAACACAATTAAACAACAATGAAATATTAATCTATAATATTAATCTATATATATATGATTTTTAGAAAAGTTCATAAATTATATATTATAAACAAAAACCTATAATTATACAAATTAATAATGGAATTAAGAAATAATGCGGTATATCAAATCGTCTGCCAAGTGGTAGTGGTAAAACTATGTTTGTGTGTAAATTACTGAAATCTAATTTATTCAAAACAAAATTTAACAAGATTTATTGGCATAGGGGTGCAGATGAAGAACATGGATTAACTCAAGATAATTTCTGTTAATTGAAAAACATTGAAAATAGTAAAGGGTTTCGATAAAAACTGGTCAAGTCGTTTAAGGAAAGGTGATGTCATCATTATCGATGATTTGTATCAGGAAGCTAATAAAGAAAAGGATTTTAATAATTTATTCACAAAACTCAGTAGACGTGTCGGTGTTATTGTGATCTTTATTACTCAAAATCTATTTCATCAGGGTGGCGCACATCCAACAAAAAATTTAAATGATCAATATTTAGTTATTTTCAAGAATCCTAGAGATGCAATAGTTACTGATTTTCTTGCTCGACAAGCATACCCTAATAATCGTAATTTTCTCATCTGTGCATTTCAAGATGCTACAAAATCACCACATGGATATATATTTTTTGATTTATAACAACAATGCAATGATGATTTACGGGTAAAAACAGATATTTTCAATAAAGAAGGTGCCATGGTTTATAAACAAAGTTGAAAACATTAACATGTAAAAATGTTTATGAAATCCAAGCTTAAAAATATCAGTAAAACTATTAAAAAGAAAATAAAGACTGAAAAAGTTCCACCAAAAACCAGTTATACACCATCTAGAAAGCTAATAACCGAGAATTACCCTGCAATGAATCTAATTTCGAAAAACATTATTAAAAGGTGTAATGAAGAGTCAAAAAGTTAAAATTTTAAAAAATCGGAGGAGTTTCCCATATTTTAATGCATTGTTAAAGGCTTCGAGTATGAAAAGAATGTCTATTTTACAATCATTTCCAACTTTTGTTGTCGATGATTTACTCAAAATTCTATTAAAAGTAGTCAGAGGTAAAATTAAAATAAGTAAATCTAAAAAACTAGTGTTGAATAACCATCGAAAACCTTTGTTATCGCTTGTAAATAATAAAAATCGTAAAAAAATGAGAAAAATCATATATAAACAACAAGGCGGTTTTATCGGAGCAATGTTACCATTAGCAATATAATTATTAGATGGATTACAATAAACGATCAGACAATCATTACCTAATGTTAAAATTAAAATTGAAATAATCTTGTTGTAATGGAAAAGATTTGGACAAACCCAGAAGATGAAGTAGGTTTCTTTGGAGTGGCAAAGTTAAAGAAAAGAGTCCCAAATTCGAAAAAGGAAACGCAAAAGTGATTGTCAGATCAGCTTGCATACAGTTTAAACAAATCGATGCGGAAAAGATTTCCAACGAGAGCTTATAAGACATTCGGTATTAATGATTTATGGCAAATGGATTTGATGGAGATGATACCGTATTTGAAGATTAACAAAGGTTATAAATATATTTTAATGTGTATTGATGTTTTCAGTCGTTTTGCCCTCGATGTACCAACAAAGACAAAATATGCAGAAGAAATATCTAAAGCAATTAATAATATAATTAAAAATGGGCATCCGGATAACTTGCAAACCGATTTAGGTATTATTATTAGTAGGTAGATGTGTGCCATCTGGCGCACTTTTTGGTACCCCCCCCCTTAACAAAAACAAAACAAACTAAAATATAATGTAAACACAAAAAAAAAATACAAAATAATGAATAAGAACAAGAACGTATATAGGTATACATTTATTAATTTAATGAACAGTTGACTGAGCTGTTGGATGATCTGTTTGATAGGCTGTTGGATGTGCTGTTGGATGTGCTGTTGGATAATCATGTGGAAAATTATTATTTCTATTCATTGTCAGTCTCAATCATATAATGACCGTATGCCAGGCTTACATTCTTTTCTACCCAAACCCTTTTATCCTCTTTGTTTGTTAGTGCAACCTTTGAAGTTTTAAAACTATAAAGTTGGTGATTGCTTGTACCAATACGAAATTGAGGTACAGAAAATGTGGAGTTTTTCTCGTAACAGTCCTTATAAGATTTATGAGTTAACGTTGTGTCCTTCAATGTGACTCCCTTAGCTTTTAGGCATTTTGATTTTCCTAGTAAACTATAGCATTTGGGTCTAAGGAATACCCATTCATCATAACCTTCTCCCTTACTTTCGTCCTTAAATTTTCCAATGACCGAATCAAGTTTTTTAGAATAAAGTGGATGAGTAGATGGATAATTAGATGTATCCAAAAGATTATCCTTAACCATTTCAGACAAAAGAATATCTAGTTTACAATTTTTAATCTCCAAGAAAAAAGAGTCTGTATCTCCAGCGACTATATTAATCTCACAATTAAATTGTCGTCGGTATTTTTCCAAGTCCTTATACTGTAGCTCGTACATTCGAAGTTTGGACAAATCAAGTACCGATTGTCCTATATAACTTGGTCGATCTAAACATACTGAGTCTGGATTTAACAAAGCAGCAATTAGATCATCAGCAATTTTGATACTTCTTTGAAAAGTTGGTTTAGAAGCATATGTAATCATCTTCTTTTCTGTATTACATAATCTTAAATTCATTCTTTTTTTCAGGTTTTCGACAGTTTTACCATACAAACTATTATTTAGGAGCTTATAATAATTTTTATCTAGCGTGTTTGTACTTTTTGCTCTTAACTCTGTATTGGTATCAATGTAGTTTTTAAAAATAGGAGACTGTTTGAATCTTACAGCTCGATTCACATGAGTAACCTCAACACCAAGAGACAAGTATAATTTTAGTAAACGCCAATGAATCACATAATTCTTTTTTGGGTAATGAGTCAATAACAATTTTTCAACCTTTGAACCCTCAGGTTTCATTTTCTCAGCAGCAATAGGAAAGTCGTCTAACTTATCGTGAAGATCAGAAGGAATTTCAAGATTTACTTCAAGAGTATACCCATACGACAAAGATTCAAGATTCAAAGTCAAACAATCAAATAATATTGTATCAAATCCATCAAATATCCAATTAAATTCACTACAAGGTAATGGTTGACTTAAAGCCCAACCGTATAAATTATTAATATCAATATAAAGCAACTCAGTGATTTTGTCAGTTTTTACAAAGTGTTTATTAACAAAAGTAAGACATCCACGAATACCACCCTCATAAAAATTATAAATTTCCATGTCTTGCAATAGTTCAATGGGTTTATCTAAAGTTATTAACGCAGAACTCCAAGACATTCCAGGAATACCAAAATAATTTAAAGGCTCTAAACTATTATGAGCTATAGATTTCGCCCGAAATTGTTGGAAAAAGTCAGCTAAAAGAAAGCAATCGAGTTTCAAGTATATCATCATATAGTCAAGTAAATTTACACATTTAGTTTCAGTCCAAATTAATTGAGCTTTCTCATATTCAACTTCACTCACTCCTTCCCAGATTGGAGGCAGTTCATAAGTATTTTCAAGGACCTCTAAACTAGTGGCAAAGTTGTACGGAAAAATACCTTTTTCATTAACAATGGTACCAGTAAAAACAGATTTTGTTAATGGTAAACTAGTCAAAGTTTTCACAGCCCTAGCTAATGAGTCATTAGCAAACTGGTAAGAGTCGATAAAACGTATTCTAAGCTTACCAACATATACCATAAGGGATAAGAATTTTTCACTGCTAATTGGAATACATGATAAGTTCCAATTGGGAAATTGATTTATTCCATACTTAAGGATATGATGTAAGTCATACCCACGTAAATTATGAAACACTACAGGTAATAATTCTTTGATGCTCCTATTAACATTACAACTTTTACATGCTGGGCCAATATACTTTCCTGTAAAATGGTCATGGTCTCTAACCTTATCTACTATGTTCTTATTACACAAATAACAATATTCACAATTATCAAATGAATATTCTTCGTCAAAAGTAAGTGGTAACATTAGCTTTTTCCCATTTTCTTTATAATATGGTAGCACAATGTTTGTTCCTATATCTGAAACCTTCTTCAAAAATTCATAAACACAGTTTTGACCAATGAAATGATGGTAACTTGTCATACCAGTGAAGTTGTTGATTAATAAGAGTCCAGCAGAAATTGGCAAATGTTTTTGAAAATAAATGTCATCTTTTGGTAAAATAGATTCAACATCTGCATAGATAACGAAAGGAGGTGTTATCGTTTTTGACCAGTTTTTGAACTCCAAATATTTATCTTTATCTTTTGGTAATGTATATAGCGTAGTACCCAACTGATTTTTCTTACATAACTCTTGGTGTTTTTCAAAGGATTTTGGCTTACGAAATCCATTTAAACAATTTTCACACCATTTGCAACAAATTCGAACATTACAATCATTGTTTTTATGACAATTCATCAAGGATTGTAAATTAGTTACTGCTGTATAATGATATTTTTCACCCTCCTTTATCAATAATAAATAAATTGGATCCACTCCAGTTACTTTTGTTCGGTGAATTATATTTAAATATGGATGCTTCATTATAAGTTCTTCTCTATCCTCAAAATTTTCGTTATTATAAATCATTACATTAATTGCTAAACCAGGATTTTTCTTCTCAAAAGTTGGAATATCACACAGTTTCATTGGCATATCGTTAGGATCGTATACCAAGTCATTCATATACGGTAAATATTTTCTTGGTCTATTTCTATCTTTCTTGATTTTATCAGACTTCAATACAGCCAAAACACTTATATGAAACATAAATTATCGGTATTTTGTACGTTAACTATTGCCTTTTTTCCCATTAGAGCTTTAGGTGTTTGAATATAACTATGTCCAGATAACCTAGATATATTCGAAACTTTGGTTACTTTGAAATTTACTTCTATTATTCGGTTTATTTTCCAACTACTTCCTAATTCTGTTCGTTCAACAATCTTTTCATTTATTTTCTTCATACCCTCATCAAGAAAAGTTGTAGTCACTGAAGCAGCGCGATTTGATATACTAACTACTTTGAGTTCCCCATCTTTTTCAAATTCTACTTGGACTCCAAATTGAACTTTTGAATGTTTCATTTCATTTAATGTAATTTTTAATTTTTCCAAAAGAGAAAATGGAAGAACTATTTCCTTAACATTATATCTTCCGATGTTCACTTTTATAATTCGATGTGAGCGTAGTAAATCATATTCAATTTCTGGTTCAACAATAATGTCACTTAACCCTAGTCCAATTTGTAATTCATCTTTAATAAATATTTTTTCAAGTATTTCAGATTTTATGGTGCTTTTTCGTTTCAAACTGTGTTTAAACAATGATTTTTTATCTGTATAAAATTGAGTCAAGTGATTTTTATGGTCATTATAAAATTTAAGGTACGGGTCAGAGGTTTGGGTCTGGCATACAGGACATATATAATAATTATTCACTTGATAATATCGATTCATTTTATTGTGGCAGTTGTTATCATGGCTTGTAGATTGACAATACTTCGGATAAAGATTACCTGAAACATGAAAAAGTTAAATAATTCTGATTGTAATAACAAAAAACTCACATTTAACATTTACAGTAGAGATATTTTCAAGTTTGGCAAAATTTGTTTCGTAAAATATTCTATCATCTATGTTTTCAATGTGAACATTTAAATCATCTAAATTAAAAATAATTAATAATTTAAATAAAAGTAAAAAATTACCATTTTTATATTCATTTCTTTCATTACTCGATCTTGAATCTTGAATATTAAAAGTATCTAACAGTTAATAATTTAAAAATCATTAAAAATTATCAAAAGATTACTTGTATCATATTTTTATCTTTTCATAATTTAGTTTAAAAAAAAATTACATTTAAATTTCAAAGAAAATAAATGTATAGATATAAAATAAACTGATGAGTAGGTAGTTAGTAGCACACTGGAACCTAAAAAAAACATAGGGGGAGGGGGGGGTATGTAATAGCGGATTAAATTTCGGATTATCTTGATTACATAATGATGTAATCAAGATAATTAATTTTTGTGTGTATTTTAATTAATTTTTTTTTTGTTCCAGTGTGCCACTAACTACCTACTCATCAGTTTATTTTATATCTATACATTTATTTTCTTTGAAATTTAAATGTAATTTTTTTTTAAACTAAATTATGAAAAGATAAAAATGAAAGAAAAATTTTAAGAAATAAATTTACACTGAATAAATTTAAAATTAAATTTTATAAACTCAAGCAAACAAAAGTCGGTCAAATGCGAAATTTGAATTAATTTAAGCAATACATTTTAAAATTTGAATAAACTAACAAAAACTACACGTATATTAAGTATTAAGGCTTGACATAATTCAAAATGAAATCAATAAAATAAACAGTAAAACTAGTAAAATCAATGAAAAATAAAACGAAACAAAAACATAATAGAATTGTAAAATTAATGAAACTTAATCAAAATATAAAATTATTTTCAGGGAAAACGTATAAAATTGAACAATAAATCTTGAAACTAACACTGATATAATAATAAAATTTTAGCGAAGAACCCTAGAGAAAGTTAAAATTGAAAAAACTCTCTAATTAAAATTAATTTATTTGGATAAATGTGAAATTTGAGTCATGTACACAATCGAGTTGTATGGGAAGCCCAGGAAAATATTAAAATGAATTTATTTAAATTTTCGAAAAGTGTCGAGTACGATGCCGAACAATTGTTTTATTTTGGAATTGATTATATCAGAACTTTGGGATCATTGGTGTAAACTAATTGAAATATTTTTTTTTCGAGAATATATAAAAACTGAGCTATGTAGAAGCTAATTGTCATTGTGCCAAAGAAACGTTAACGAGTACAAGTCAAATAACAAACAATCTAAAGGTTGGTAATAATAAAAAGAAAAGAACATACATATTAAAATAAAAATATTTGAGTTCGGAAAAGGTAATTTCTCTCAGGGTTACTTACACCCATCAAGTAATTAGTTAACGAGAAAAAAAAACTGAAAATAGTTTGAGTTTTGTGTTGAAAATCAATAAACTTCATCCCGTTTGTACTTTTATTTAATACAGCGACCTACGAGGAGTCAAAAATTAACTGACTTGTTAAATAATAATAATCCAACGAACAATTTGATTTTAACATTGTTTTTAATAGAAAATTTTGGAACTTATTCTAAGAATTTATTGAGAAATATTTCGTGAACTATAAATTAAATGCTTTAAGCTGAAATTTTTTTTTTTGATAAGTTGTAAATAATGATTTATTTTTAAAATTAAATTTAGCTCTTCGTATAATTTATTTTTAGAACAGAATTATTAAAATTTGACAGACGTTTAACACTGGAAACTTTATTTTAAAGTAGATTTTTAAGACTTGACAATTAAATAATAACTTTTGAAAATGAAATTAAATCAATGACTTCTAAATTTAACTTTTTTTTTATCAGAGTTTTAAGTATTAAAAATAATGTAATAGATATAGGGTCAACAAATATAAATCTGATTTACTTAAGTCGTAAATTATTATTATTATTTATTGAAGCCATTAAGTGAATAAATACATGAGTTATAGGGCAAAATTAAAAAATTTGATTGACATCGTGAAAAAAAAAATGTATCAGATTAAAATTAAACAGACATTTTCATGTAAACATATTTCTACACAATGAACCAGTGTTTAACTTAAATAATTCTGTTAAGATTCTTAATAAAATTACCTAAAATTTACAATTAAAATAATTATTGTATATGATTGAAAATTTGAATTTTCGTAGTTGTACACAAGTGATTTATTTAATTCAATCAGTTGAATTCATCTTATTTTATTGTCAATGAAGAACTTTCTCAAATTAAAAAATTTTTATAAGCAATTACGTAAGTAATATATTTACATTAGTACTTGTACTTTCGAATTTTATTCTGTGTATAATAAGGTTATTTTTGCATAAGGTAATTATTCAAAATTATTTTCATTATAAATTGAAATATCAAATATAGTTATTTGACAGGATTTAATTATTAATTCTTTTTATAATAATATAGTAATTAAACTTCAAAAGTATAATTGTTTATTTTACTTTTAACTTCTTTGTAACACAATTTTTAATTATTATTATTTTTCAAAGAAAATTTCAATTTATTTTATCAATTAATTTTTAGTGGTGATACAAATTATTAATATAATACTTAATTAAATATAAATTATAAATTCTTTACACAAAATTAATAGACAATAATTATATTTTTCAAATTTCTCAAATTAAAAAATTTTTATAAGCAATTACGTAAGTAATATATTTACATTAGTACTTGTACTTTCGAATTTTATTCTGTGTATAATAAGGTTATTTTTGCATAAGGTAATTATTCAAAATTATTTTCATTATAAATTGAAATATCAAATATAGTTATTTGACAGGATTTAATTATTAATTCTTTTTATAATAATATAGTAATTAAACTTCAAAAGTATAATTGTTTATTTTACTTTTAACTTCTTTGTAACACAATTTTTAATTATTATTATTTTTCAAAGAAAATTTCAATTTATTTTATCAATTAATTTTTAGTGGTGATACAAATTATTAATATAATACTTAATTAAATATAAATTATAAATTCTTTACACAAAATTAATAGACAATAATTATATTTTTCATTTTGTAACTTACTCAAACTAATTTATTAAAAAAAAAAAAAATAATAATAATAATAATAACTTTTATGATGTGACTATCATATTTTATTGATTTAACTTGATATGAATCTTTTCCACGTAACTATAGCAACCTATGTTATTAAATTTTATTTTAAAAAATTTAGTTTTCAAATATCTTAGTTACATGTTATTCAATTAATTTCTTTGTAGGGAATCAACAAATAACTTATTGCATATGTATGTATTTTTGAAAAATTAATCGATGAGAAATAAATCAATAAGTATTTTCATTTTGTACTTTACTCAAAATAATTTATTAAAAAGTTAATTTCCCGATGTGACCATCATATATTATTGATTTATCATGATATTAATCTTTTCCATCTAATTATAGCAACCTGTGTTATTAAATTTGGTTTTCAAACCTATTAGTTATATTTTATTTCTCTGTGAGGAATCAACTAATAATTTATTGCATAAATATATATATATATATATATTTTTTGAAAAATTAATCGATGTGATATAAATCAATAAGTATTTTTCATTCTGTAATTTTCTTGACATTAATGATTTTCATGAAACTATAGCAACCTATGTTATTAAAATTCATTTTCAAACATATTTATAATTTATTCAATTTAAATTTATTAAAAATTTCAATTTGGATGTAATTTTTTAGTATAAACAATCGATTTTAATTAGTATAAACGAATGATTTTGAGGTATAAACAATCAATTATTAATTAAATTATTATTAAAATATTATCATAATTAAGTTTACTTTTTATATATATTTAATTAACTATTTGTTTTTTAGTGAATTATTGCTATACATATAAATTTTGCGTAGCTATCAGTCACGAAGATGTTCACTACTGTGAACTTGTTACATCATCATATTTCAAGATAAATGATGCTGGTTTCCTTGGTTATGTGTGTCCAGAATGTCTCACAATAACATCTGGTAGATGGTCAATGTTTTTACAAAAGCACGGGCATCACCTCAGACAATTCGGAGAATCGAAAAGTAGTATTGTTGCCAAAAGTACGTGTATGTATAATATAACTAACTATTAATTTTCTTTTTTTTTTAGTATTGTCAAAGAGGACAACCCTTCAAGACACTTTGCATATTGATAAATATGATACAAGTAATCTTTTGATAATTTTAATGATTTTTAAATTATTAACTGTTAGATACTTTTAATATTCAAGATTCAAGATCGAGTAATGAAAGAAATGAATATAAAAATGGTAATTTTTACTTTTATTTAAATTATTAATTATTTTTAATTTAGATGATTTAAATGTTCACATTGAAAACATAGATGATAGAATATTTTACGAAACAAATTTTGCCAAACTTGAAAATATCTCTACTGTAAATGTTAAATGTGAGTTTTTTGTTATTACAATCAGAATTATTTAACTTTTTCATGTTTCAGGTAATCTTTATCCGAAGTATTGTCAATCTACAAGCCATGATAACAACTGCCACAATAAAATGAATCGATATTATCAAGTGAATAATTATTATATATGTCCTGTATGCCAGACCCAAACCTCTGACCCGTACCTTAAATTTTATAATGACCATAAAAATCACTTGACTCAATTTTATACAGATAAAAAATCATTGTTTAAACACAGTTTGAAACGAAAAAGCACCATAAAATCTGAAATACTTGAAAAAATATTTATTAAAGATGAATTACAAATTGGACTAGGGTTAAGTGACATTATTGTTGAACCAGAAATTGAATATGATTTACTACGCTCACATCGAATTATAAAAGTGAACATCGGAAGATATAATGTTAAGGAAATAGTTCTTCCATTTTCTCTTTTGGAAAAATTAAAAATTACATTAAATGAAATGAAACATTCAAAAGTTCAATTTGGAGTCCAAGTAGAATTTGAAAAAGATGGGGAACTCAAAGTAGTTAGTATATCAAATCGCGCTGCTTCAGTGACTACAACTTTTCTTGATGAGGGTATGAAGAAAATAAATGAAAAGATTGTTGAACGAACAGAATTAGGAAGTAGTTGGAAAATAAACCGAATAATAGAAGTAAATTTCAAAGTAACCAAAGTTTCGAATATATCTAGGTTATCTGGACATAGTTATATTCAAACACCTAAAGCTCTAATGGGAAAAAAGGCAATAGTTAACGTACAAAATACCGATAAATTTATGTTTCATATAAGTGTTTTGGCTGTATTGAAGTCTGATAAAATCAAGAAAGATAGAAATAGACCAAGAAAATATTACCGTATATGAATGACTTGGTATACGATCCTAACGATATGCCAATGAAACTGTGTGATATTCCAACTTTTGAGAAGAAAAATCCTGGTTTAGCAATTAATGTAATGATTTATAATAACGAAAATTTTGAGGATAGAGAAGAACTTATAATGAAGCATCCATATTTAAATATAATTCACCGAACAAAAGTAACTGGAGTGGATCCAATTTATTTATTATTGATAAAGGAGGTGAAAAATATCATTATACAGCAGTAACTAATTTACAATCCTTGATGAATTGTCATAAAAACAATGATTGTAATGTTCGAATTTGTTGCAAATGGTGTGAAAATTGTTTAAATGGATTTCGTAAGCCAAAATCCTTTGAAAAACACCAAGAGTTATGTAAGAAAAATCAGTTGGGTACTACGCTATATACATTACCAAAAGATAAAGATAAATATTTGGAGTTCAAAAACTGGTCAAAAACGATAACACCTCCTTTCGTTATCTATGCAGATTTTGAATCTATTTTACCAAAAGATGACATTTATTTTCAAAAACATTTGCCAATTTCTGCTGGACTCTTATTAATCAACAACTTCACTGGTATGACAAGTTACCATCATTTCATTGGTCAAAACTGTGTTTATGAATTTTTGAAGAAGGTTTCAGATATAGGAACAAACATTGTGCTACCATATTATAAAGAAAATGGGAAAAAGCTAATGTTACCACTTACTTTTGACGAAGAATATTCATTTGATAATTGTGAATATTGTTATTTGTGTAATAAGAACATAGTAGATAAGGTTAGAGACCATGACCATTTTACAGGAAAGTATATTGGCCCAGCATGTAAAAGTTGTAATGTTAATAGGAGCATCAAAGAATTATTACCTGTAGTGTTTCATAATTTACGTGGGTATGACTTACATCATATCCTTAAGTATGGAATAAATCAATTTCCCAATTGGAACTTATCATGTATTCCAATTAGCAGTGAAAAATTCTTATCCCTTATGGTATATGTTGGTAAGCTAAGAATACGTTTTATCGACTCTTACCAGTTTGCTAATGACTCATTAGCTAGGGCTGTGAAAACTTTGACTAGTTTACCATTAACAAAATCTGTTTTTACTGGTACCATTGTTAATGAAAAAGGTATTTTCCGTATAACTTTGCCACTAGTTTAGAGGTCCTTGAAAATACTTATGAACTGCCTCCAATCTGGGAAGGAGTGAGTGAAGTTGAATATGAGAAAGCTCAATTAATTTGGACTGAAACTAAATGTGTAAATTTACTTGACTATATGATGATATACTTGAAACTCGATTGCTTTCTTTTAGCTGACTTTTTCCAACAATTTCGGGCGAAATCTATAGCTCATAATAGTTTAGAGCCTTTAAATTATTTTGGTATTCCTGGAATGTCTTGGAGTTCTGCGTTAATAACTTTAGATAAACCCATTGAACTATTGCAAGACATGGAAATTTATAATTTTTATGAGGGTGGTATTCGTGGATGTCTTACTTTTGTTAATAAACACTTTGTAAAAACTGACAAAATCACTGAGTTGCTTTATATTGATATTAATAATTTATACGGTTGGGCTTTAAGTCAACCATTACCTTGTAGTGAATTTAATTGGATATTTGATGGATTTGATACAATATTATTTGATTGTTTGACTTTGAATCTTGAATCTTTGTCGTATGGGTATACTCTTGAAGTAAATCTTGAAATTCCTTCTGATCTTCACGATAAGTTAGACGACTTTCCTATTGCTGCTGAGAAAATGAAACCTGAGGGTTCAAAGGTTGAAAAATTGTTATTGACTCATTACCCAAAAAAGAATTATGTGATTCATTGGCGTTTACTAAAATTATACTTGTCTCTTGGTGTTGAGGTTACTCATGTGAATCGAGCTGTAAGATTCAAACAGTCTCCTATTTTTAAAAACTACATTGATACCAATACAGAGTTAAGAGCAAAAAGTACAAACACGCTAGATAAAAATTATTATAAGCTCCTAAATAATAGTTTGTATGGTAAAACTGTCGAAAACCTGAAAAAAAAGAATGAATTTAAGATTATGTAATACAGAAAAGAAGATGATTACATATGCTTCTAAACCAACTTTTCAAAGAAGTATCAAAATTGCTGATGATCTAATTGCTGCTTTGTTAAATCCAGACTCAGTATGTTTAGATCGACCAAGTTATATAGGACAATCGGTACTTGATTTGTCCAAACTTCGAATGTACGAGCTACAGTATAAGGACTTGGAAAAATACCGACGACAATTTAATTGTGAGATTAATATAGTCGCTGGAGATACAGACTCTTTTTTCTTGGAGATTAAAAATTGTAAACTAGATATTCTTTTGTCTGAAATGGTTAAGGATAATCTTTTGGATACATCTAATTATCCATCTACTCATCCACTTTATTCTAAAAAACTTGATTCGGTCATTGGAAAATTTAAGGACGAAAGTAAGGGAGAAGGTTATGATGAATGGGTATTCCTTAGACCCAAATGCTATAGTTTACTAGGAAAATCAAAATGCCTAAAAGCTAAGGGAGTCACATTGAAGGACACAACGTTAACTCATAAATCTTATAAGGACTGTTACGAGAAAAACTCCACATTTTCTGTACCTCAATTTCGTATTGGTACAAGCAATCACCAACTTTATAGTTTTAAAACTTCAAAGGTTGCACTAACAAACAAAGAGGATAAAAGGGTTTGGGTAGAAAAGAATGTAAGCCTGGCATACGGTCATTATATGATTGAGACTGACAATGAATAGAAATAATAATTTTCCACATGATTATCCAACAGCACATCCAACAGCACATCCAACAGCCTATCAAACAGATCATCCAACAGCTCAGTCAACTGTTCATTAAATTAATAAATGTATACCTATATACGTTCTTGTTCTTATTCATTATTTTGTATTTTTTTTTTGTGTTTACATTATATTTTAGTTTGTTTTGTTTTTGTTAAGGGGGGGGTACCAAAAAGTGCGCCAGATGGCACACATCTACCTACTATTATTATTAATATTATTATTATTATTATTATTATTATTATTATTATTATTATTATTATTATTATTATTATTATTATTATTATTATTATTATTATTATTATTATTATTATTATTATTATTATAGGTCAGGAGTTTTACAATAGTAAAGTTAAGTAAATCCTGGATCGTCTCAAAATAAATCATTACTGTTTACATTTTCAATACAAAACGGCTCATGTTGAAAAATTTAACCGGACATTGAGCGATAAATTGAAGAAATATTTCCTTCATCAAGGTAATAAAATATAGATAAATGTATTGCCGAAAATACTTATTAGTTATAATAATTCATCACATCGAGGTCTGAATGGTTCGAGACCCTTAGATATCAGCTCGAAAACTTTAGCTAAATCAGTACGATCTTAAAAAGTTGTAAAAATTGCAAAACCAATATATAAAGTTGGTGATCACGTTAGAATTAGTAAAATATCTGCTTCACCTTTCATCAAAAATTTGTAATTGGAGTGATGAGGTATTTGGAATTACTAAAATTAATACTAAACAGAGTCCTGTAATGTATGTTATTAAAGATAATGATAACAATGTAATACAAGGGAAATTCTATGAACAGGAATTACAAGTTCTTTCCAAACCTACAGTGTTCAGAATTCAGAAAATATTGAAAACTAAAATGGTGGATAAGAATAAACAATACTATGTCAAATGGCATGGATATCAAAAACCCTCATGGATATCATCAAAAGACCTAGTAAAGTGAGTTTCTATACTATTTTACCTAGCAATAGTTGCCCACTAATCCATCCGGAAAATCAAGCAAGTAAATTTATGGTTGATCTTTAAAATCTTATTTATTTACATGGAAATTGTGAAGTTGCTTTGCAAGACTTTACATTTGTGTACAATACATTCCCATTTTATAGTCAATGTAAAATCAATTACAAGAAGCGTGTTCCCAAAAAATGTAGTGATATTTTTTCAATCAATAATGTTGAACGATATTGTCATATTTCAAATCAGATTTTAGATGAAAATAGTGGCATGTTTTTCAAAGATGGATTGAATTTTTGTTGTGATTTAGTCCATTTACAATAAAATTTGAAAGTATTGATGATGCCAAGCGAATGGGTAGTGATAAACTTAACATTGTAGTTCCTGGTACTGAATACCTAATGCGTTTCAAAACTTTTATTGATATCGGTCCTGTGAATGAACACATCAAAATATCTGTATCATATATTAATGAGGTTGAAGATACATCATGACGTTTACTAATGATTTATATATTGAAGAGTTAAATAAATATATTTCATTCAATTGTTTACATATATTTAAAACTATTGAAATTGTTAAAGATGAATTATGTAAATTTAATCTGAATAATAACATTTGTGAAGTTACATTTGATAAAAATTTGGCAAATACATTGAGATTAGATAAGCAAACATATTGGGAAAGTGCTTTAGGTGTACGCAAACTGAAAATAATAAAACTTCATAGACAAATGTTCATATATACTAACATCATCGATCCTATAATTGTTGGTGATTCTTTTGTTTTACTATTGAAATCTGTTTGGGTTGATAAACATGACCAGGATGAATTTTTCAATATAAATATTGATAATCCCATGTATAAACATCATGTATAAACAATATCGAAATAAATATTCGTGATGATAGCGGTGAATTTATTGAATTTAGTAAAGATACAAAAACTCATTTGACATTACATTTTCGTAAATTAGATGGTCAATAACTGTATTATTAGTATGTATAGTGGTAGTCAAAGTGGTGGCGAATTACCATATTTTATTGGTAAACAGTACGGATTAGGATGAATGAGAACTCTTGGTAGATTTGCACTTCCTATTCTTAAACGCATTGGTAGTTTTGGTATGAAAACAGCTAAAGATGTGATAATGAACGAGCAGAAAATATTACCATTTCTGAAATCAAATGCATTATCCGAGTTAAGGAAAGTTCTACTTAGTGTTGCAGGTATGTTTCAAAAATAGGCACCGTCATCAACTCAAAAACGAAAAAGACATCATAAACATATAATCAAACGAATTAAAAGACATGGAACTATATTTCAAAAATGATTTTCGGTAAATCTGAATTGTGTTTATTTGATACACCGTCTCCCATGGCAGTAATTGAAATGGGGTCCTTTGAAGATGTATTCCCGATGAATTCTATTATGGATAGTAGAACTGATATTGAATTTTATATTAATGGTTCCCAAATTGAATATTTAGATTTGAACGATACATTGTTAACTGTTCAGATCAAAGTTGTAGATAAAGATAGAAAACCGTTGGGTGAACCTTGTGATGTAATACCAAACAATTTCTTGTTTCATACACTTTTTAAAGATGCAGTTCTCGGATTTAATAATATCAAGATTGAGGGTGGTAACAGTACATATATTCACAAAATTCTAATGGAAACTATTATAAATTACAATAGTGATACTAAAAATACTTGTTTAACTCCTATTGGCTATGGTAGTGATGACGATAGGAAAAAGTGGATTAAGAATTCGAAATTATTTAACCATGTGCTCATTATTACAACTCGATCATATGGATCAACCAGGTGTTAATGTACACATTATATTTAAAAGATCAGAGTCTGCATTATCACTAACAAATTCTACTACAGCACCAATTCTTCAATTAGTTGATGCAAAATTATTGGTGAGAAGAGTTCGTGTTGATCTCTCTGTATTAGCCGGTCATCAAATATGGCTTAATTCTAAGCATGCAATATTTCCAGTGAAAACAAAGGAAATTGTTCAATTTGCTACTGCTAAAGGTGCAGCTTCTTTCTATAAGGAACAAATATTTGGAGATAGAAGAATGCCCAATTTTAAAATTTCAAAGTGAATATCAATATAATGGATCATACTTAACATCGAGCTCAATAATCAAAACTTTTGGTGTAACATCGTTAACTTTATAGAAAAATAGTCATTATAGAGAAACATATACTCAAGATTTCGATAATGATAATTATTGTGCTAGATATATGCAGAGTATAGTGAGAAATATGGGTTATTTGGATAAAAACCTTAATTGTGGTATAACTCTTGATGATTTTAAAAGCAAATATCCATTCTTCGAACTGGTGCATATTGTAATATATGGAGTATTTGAAAATGAGGTTCAAATAACTGCAAACAGAACCGTGTTGGTTTGAAAATGTTGGTATAAATGTATAGATACTTTATGATAATTTGTCATGGAGTAAGTATTTCATGTATTATTAATATTATTGATGTAGTTCTGTTCAGCTCTATCGAAATGGTAAGCAAATACTAGAACATGATTTTTAGGGGTTTTCTCTCTTGATAAAATTTCATATTTACGTATTAATCAAGCCATAATCGTCAATACTCAATCATCTCATCTCGGTGGAGAACATTGGTTAGCAATATATATGAAATCTAGCAAGATATCTGTATTTGATCCTATGGGTTTCTATTATCTGGCTTTAATGGTTTCGAAACTGCAAACAATGGGTAAACCTATTGTGTATAATAAAACTTTGTATCAAAAACCATGGACCTTAATATGTGGTCAACATTGTTTAGCCTGGTTATTATCCAAGCGATTTGATGTTTAATAAATGTATTAATGTTTTGTTATGCTTTATTATTATTATTATTATTATTGTTATGTTTTATTATTATGTGTTTAATTAATATTTAATTAATGTTAACAAAGCCAGTGCATGATTTACAAAGACGCTGCATGATCATCACGTGATTTACAAAGCCAGTATATGATAAGTGCGTGATTAATAACAATGAACACATGCATACACACTCAAGACTGTGTGTAATTAACAAAGAAATCACATACATACTTTTGTTTGTATGTGATTTACAAAGAACACATGCCTACACAATATAGGCTGCATGCGTAAAAATCTTTCACCTATGTGTGTATTGCTAAAATGTGATTGGCTAAATCCTGAAATATTATTCTCTTTATAAACATAAGCAAATTCAAAATCTGTCACAATTAATTCAAAAATTTCAATATGGCAGGACAAAATAATATTTTAAGAAATCTTCGGACTTCATTCATTGATAATTTTTATTTTTTATTTATTAATATTAATTTTTTAGTAAATTTCGATTGGTTTGATGTAACTGAAAATGAGGATCTTTTGAATTTGGATGACGTTTTTGGTAAAAATTTATTTGTTTATTAAATGATTTTATTAATATTCTTTTAGTTCGTAATAATAATGTTGAAACAATTATTATTGAAGTTACTCCCACTTCTATTAATGAAGATGTTTATGAGGTTATATCTATCGGTAAGTTTAATATTTATTTATTTTCAAAATATAGAAAAAAATATATTTTAGATGATGATGATATGATTCCGGCAACTTACCCAATAATTATTTTGGATGATATAATGGATAATGTCCCCACTTCTATTGAGGATGACGATTAATCTGATGATGATATTGATGCTGATTTATGTTAGTAATTTATTTATTTTTAAAATTTATTTAAATATATTAATTTACATTAATTGTATTTTTAAAAATTTAACAAATTTAATATGATAATAATAATAATAATAATAATTATAATAATAATAATAATAATAATAATTATAATAATAATAATAATAATAATAATAATAATAATAGTCTGCAGCGAAATATTTTGAAAATGATATTCATTTTATATGATAATAATACTTATTTTATTTGATAATAATAATAATAATAATAATAATAATAATAATAATAATAATAATAATAATAATAATAATAATAATAATAATAATAATAGTTTGCAGTGGCATGCAGCTATTCACCCTATCATTTGAAAATCTATATCTGTGTATAGGAAACATTTATTATTATACAAGTCTTTATGTTATAAACTTGCATAATAATGAATGATTCGCGAATGTTGCAATAATTATGCAAAACAAGTGCAAAGCCATATCTAATACATTTGACTATATAAGAATTATCATTTATTATTATACAAGTCTTTATGTTATAGACTTGTATAATAATGAAAGATAAATTTATGAAATATTGTAAAATAATTATATAATTTTTTCTACAAGTTATTTAATTTATTATTATTTTATCAGGTAAATTTTTCCCAAAATAATGCATGATATCAAAGAATCATGGTGAAATATGTCACCAAAAAATTTAATTGCATCAGGTTTTTTATTTGCCCTGTAAAAACATCCCAGCCCATAAAATATAAAGCTTTTTATAACATTCACAAAGACCATTTAGATTCATTTAAAATAAATAAAAATGATCTGTTTCGTATCAGTAATAAAAATAATGTAAATATTATGAATATTAAAAATAATAATAATATACGCCCAACAAAAATAACTAAAAATAAAAGACTTGCTGAACATAGGACATCTAAAATAACAAATAAACTTATAAAAAGTGAAGTTATCGAAATCAGTGAGATGCAAATGGTGCCCACACTGCTTAAATGGTTTCAGTCTGGATAATGCCTTTAATAAACATGTAGCTCTATGCGCTAAAAATCAGACGAGTACAACCCTTTACACATTACCCGATAACAAAGATTTAAAATTTGAAAATTATTCTAAAACCATCACCTCTTCCTATGTAATTTATGCCGATTTCGAGTCGGTTTTACAACCTCATGTTAGACATCACCAAATTCATATACCTAGTTCAGCAGGCCTTTACTATTAAAAAACTACACAAAAACACAGCAATATTTCCGTGAAAAGGCCATTGCATACAATGGTCTTAAACCTTTAAATTTCTATGGTTTTTCTGGAATGTCATGGGCGTCAGGTCTTATGACATTGGATGAACCCATAGAGCTTTTGCTGGACATGAAAATGTTCAATTTTTACGAAGGAGGAATACGAGGAGGGTTAACATTTGTTAACAAATACTATATTGCTTCTTCAGGGGACACCGAATTGTTGTATATAGACATAAATAATTTGTACGGTTGGGCTCTTAGCCAATCTTTGCTGTATGCTGATTTTGTTTGGGTGTATGATGGTTTGGATGATGTATTGAATGAGTGTATGAATGTTGCGGATATTGAAACCCTTCCATATGGATATACTATGGAAGTTGATATTGATATCCCTGAAAATTTCCATGAATTTTTAAATGACTTTCCGATTGAACCGGAAAAGATGTGCCCACCAAATTCAAACGTTGAGAAGCTAATGCTCACGCATTATCCCAAGAAGAATCATGTTCTTCATTGAAGGCTTCTCAGGCTTTATATTTCGCTTGGGGCTAAGGTTGTGCATGTAAATAGATGTATAAAATTTACACAGAAACCTATTTTTAAAAATTATATAGATAAAAATACTGACTTGCGAGCGAATACATTCAGCGAGATATATAAAGATTTATTTAAATTATATAATAACAGCTTGTACGGTAAATTCGTTGAAAACCTTAAGAAGCGAATGAATTTGCGACTATGTAATTCATTTGAAAAGTTAATTACATATTTTTCTAAACCGGCATTCAAAAAAACCATTGAAGTTTATGAGAATCTGTTTGTCGCGCATCTTAATAAGGATATAATATGTTTGAATAGGTCTAGTTACATCGGATAATCAGTACTAGACCTATCCATATATAGAGCTGCAAAAGTATAGAACTATTTATAATTGTGATATAAATTTAACGGCCTGTGATGCGGACAGCTTCTTTTTAGAGATAAAAAATTTAAAATTAGATATCTTATTAAAAGCGATGATTTCGGATGACCATTTAGATACATCTAATTATGACCCCTCTCATCCTTTATATTCAAGACGACTAGCATCCGTTATAGGAAAGTTTAATGATGAGAGTAAGGGGGAAGAGTATTTTGAGTGGGTTTTCTTGCGCCCTAAATGTTATAGTTTATTGGGAAAAAGTCGACTATGAGGGCTAAGGGCGTAAAATTACCAGGTACAAATATAAATCATCAATCATATTTAGATTGTTACAATAATAACGAGATTATATCTGTACCTCAGACTAGAAAAGGGTCCCGGAATCATCAGATTTTCACTTTTAAAAATAGTAAAATAGCGTTAAACAACCACGTGATAAGAGGGAATGGGTTGATAAAAATGTTAGTTTTGCTTATGAAAACTATAGAGGACTTGATGCAATTAAAAGTGGTCATAGTATTACAAGAACACAGCAATTTCAAGATATATTCAACGAAATTCTGGCTCCTGAATGATCATCAATTTATCGGACGGACAATTATGTGAATTTTGTATATTATAGAAAAAATAAAATTGTACATTTACTTATTTTATTATGTTTTTGATTATTTTATTATTAGTTGCTTTTTATATAAAGGGTTATAAAACATGTTCACAATAGTTAAAAGTAACTTGAATAATATTTCTTTAAAAACATAGCATTTATTACATTATCACAAAATGATACTCATCAATAATTATATCACAACTTTCAGACCTATTAGAGTTTTTAAAACTCGATGAACAAATAATAATATGACCACATGGCAAATATAAAATATTGAGTTTATTAATTAAACAACTTGAACATATAAGATATTGTTTTTGTATTTCATCCAGTTTATCCCTGATTTTTAGTTCGATTTTATCTGCATTATCAATGTAGGATTGAATAAAATCTCGATATTTGTCAAACCTGAAATCCATGCTTGACAAATCTTAATGCTGGAAACAGTTCAGGTTCGTGAATGTTTTCTGTTTTGGTAAACAAATCATTCAGGTTGACTCGACAACCCATGTCAATGTTCAAAGATAATGATTGAATTTTCAAATCTTGAATCTGATATTTGAGATCACCTTCCTGTAGTAGTCTCTTACAACCCATTATCTTGAATTTTCCACTCTTGAAGAATAAGATTGGTTATTTTCCGCTTCTATCCACTACATGCTGAGGTTTTCCGGTTGGGAACTTCATTCCCGTTACTTGTATACACATTAGGTAACCGATAACTAGTTACCGAACAAATAAATATTTGGTTACTTACCAACAAAACTTTAAATAAAAGTAAACCAATAACAAGAAATACAAGTAAAAATACAAATTTATTAATAAAATCTTCTTCACTCTCTTTCACATCATTAATGCTTCTATATCTGTAAATTATTTGTTTGTTTAGTTACTGAGTAGTTAGCAAGAAAAATTATCTTTTTTGAATAAAATTTTGTATTTGATTATTGTATTTTATTGAAATCATTGAAATTATTTTGTAAAAGTCAATACGTTTTGTCAAACACTTTTCAACTATTTTTTAAAAAGTTTATCTAATGTTGAACAATTATTCTTCTATTAAATGTTATTTTTCATAAAAATATTCATTTAGATAGTATTTACCCTTTAAATAACAATATTCAACCGCCTCAACCCCTTAAAATATCAATAAACGTGTTCCTCATCGATAATTTCCCCTTAAAATACATGATTATTCACTATAAACCCAAAATGTTACCAATAACTAGTTACTGAACCAATAAATATTAATAATAGGTTACTGACCAACAAATGTTGAAATAAATCACATAAATGTTTGAACAAAAGAAATACAAGTTGAAATTTTATTAACTTCTTCACTCTTTTATCGATCATTGATCTCTCCAAATTGGTAAATTTTTTGGTTGATTAGTTACCTTGTTGTTATATTTACTTGGTATCAACTTCTGAATACTGATAACCCATACACAGTGAATAGCTCATTGATTAATAACTGAACAAAAATCACTAGGTATTGTATACTAATAACTGAGTACTGTACAACTCACTATATACATGCTAGGCATTGAATAATTTACTTATTTACTAAAATGTCATATTGAAATAATATTTACCCTTTGAACACCGATATTCAACCAACTTAACCCACTTAAAAATAAAATAAAATTTTCTCTCAATCATTTCCCCTTAAAATACTTTGTTATTTACTATGCACACACTCACAATATGTTATCAATAACTAGTTACTGAACAAATCAATATCAAAAATTGTTTACTGACCAAGAAATCTTTTAATAAAAGCGCATAAAAATTTGAACAATCAAAAGAAATACATGTCAATTACAAATTTTTTTTAACTTCTCCACTCTTTTATCTATCCTTGATGTCTCAAATTGTTTGGTTGCTTAGTTACCTGATTGCTATCAAGAAACTATTAACCATTGAAGCTCAATCAATTGTTGTATTTTCTCTGAATAAAAATTTATTGCTTTGTTTACAGTTTTGTATGTGATTTATTGAAATTTTGATAGTTTTGTTAAAAAACGTTGAAATTTTTCTACTATTTTTGTAATATTTTTAATTGCGTCCAACAATAAACTATTACTAAAAGTTATTTTCAAAGATGAATGTCAACCTTTTCATTTAATTTTCATATGCCCCTAAAAAAATTAATTGCTAACTCATCAAAAAATTACTTAAATTTATTTTTATAGATTTTCTAATCTTATCACTTAAACTATTATTGTTTACTGAATGATAAATTAATTAGTAAGTACAAGTAGTGGTTAATCTAATTGCTAGTGAAAAGAAACTTGATTAGAAAATTATACTTAAATTAATTTCTCAAAACATATATTACTTTCATTATACTATGAATAAATTTTCATATATTTATTGAAAATGATTCGACAACTTATAATTAATAACTCAAAGATGCTAATGGTTTGAATAAAACTGATAGAAAAAAAATTAATATCTACCGCATTATAAAATCAAATAATTATCAACTACTACCAAATATGTTTAATTTCTGATACCATGCTTCAATACATACATGAGTTCTTGTGTACTGATATCACTTACTGAAAACCCAAATTTTTAAGACAAATGTATGTGAATGTCTATTAGTCTTTGTAGAAATTATTTTTATTAAATTGTGGTTAGCTGGTGAATAGAATTTGATTAAAGTAGTGAGAAAGACGTAAATTTTAAATAAATTTGATTAAATTTGTTTATTCTTTAAATAAAATATTTTAAAGAAAGCTTCAACATAGTAGCAAATTGTAAAGAAAATAGTACTTATCAATTAAAAAATTAATTAAATTAACTAAGTTGTAAAATAATTGAAAAATTTATTAGGTCATTTTTTAAAATTTTATAAGATTGTAAGGTAATTGTTCTAGTTACTTGTTGAATGAAAATTAGTGTATGTTATCGACTGCTTACAGTATTTAATTGTATAATTTCCGGATAAATAATTATTAAATTCTCGATTCCTGGAAATAATCGTAAATATTTAAATTATTCAAAAAATTGTCAATAAAAATATAAATAATAGATAACAAAAAATTTTTAAATACTAGTAAATTTTAGTTTTTCATTTAATAACAAACATAATAATAAAATCAAATAAATACTTACTTGTATACAAATAGTTACATGAATCAATCAATTTCTTAGAACTTAAATCTTATCGATATATTCTGATTAACCTTAAATCAATGAAAAGTAACAATTTTCCTAAATATTTTATAAATTCAACCAACTCAATCCCCTTAAAAATATTATAAATTCGCCTCTCGACCAATCATTTTTCTTCAAATGTCATTTTTCACTCCATTATACCAACTATATTCATAATTTTCATAAAAACCTATCAAGTAGATAATATTTACCTTTTGAACACCGATATTCATCCCAGTAAATTCCTTTAAAAATATTATAAATTCCTCTCTTGACCAATCATTTCCCATAAAATAACACTTTCCCCTATTTTACCAACTATATTCATAATTTTTTCTAAAAATCACCTATTAAATAACGATATTTAACCGATTCAACCCCTTAAAAATATCAAAATATCTGTTCTTAATCGATTATTTCCCCTTAAAAGATCATAAATTCTTTTCTTAGCCAATTGTTTCCCCCTAAAATGAAATTTACTCTCAACCAATCATTTCTCTTTAAATGACAATATTTCAAACTATATTCAATATTTTTCATAGAAATCACTGATTTATATCAATATTCAGCCGAAAAAAATTCTTGAAATTATCTTAAAATAAAATTCCTCTCTTGACCAATCAAATTCCCTTAAAATTATCATAAGTTCTCTTTTAACCAATCATTTCTCTTTAAATGACAATAATTCCAGCTATATTCGTTATTTTCATAAAAATCACCGACTTATATCGATATTAAACCGAATAAATTTCTCGAAATCCCCTTAAAATAAAATTCATCTTTTGACCAATCGTTTCCCCTTAAAAGATCATAAATTCTCTTTAAATGACAATATTTCAAATCTCTCAAAAGATTTACACACATATTGACATACTTATTATTGACATGCTTGAACCAAGTAAAATATTTGCAATCTTATAAATTCAACCAATAAATATAAAAATTTAAACATTGTTAAAAATAATTAAAATTTTAAAAATATAAAAATTGAATTTAAAAAAATTGTTTTTGATGTTTTGTTGCTAAAAACCTCAAGAGGAGAAACAGAGGAGAAACATGTTTTGTTTTTTAAAATAAAATTCTCAAACTTAGAATTACCACTAATTTAATATTTATTATTTACTAAATTATTTGTAAATTATTATTATAATTATAAAAGACCTCTCCATTCCATTTCACAGAATCGCAATTAACAATAAAACGTAATAAGGAATCGATTTTTCAAAGAGTAATTATAATTTTAATTTTCCAAAAGAAATCATTAAATCACAAGAAATTATTTTTGAAACTAAAAACAAATAATTATTATTTTTGTTTTGACATTTATAAATGGTTTAATTAATAAATATTTATATTTTGGTTTGTTGTTGTTTTAAGCTGAAGTTTTATGTAGCTTATGATTGATGGTACAATAGAAAAATAATTATTGTATTATTTTGTTTTTATAATCATTTGAATTTTTTTCACACTTAAATGGATAATAAATTATTCAATAAAAATTTTCCTTTTATTGCCTCTTTCAGCAGGAGAAAATCAGTTAATGACATAGACTTGGGTTGAATTACTAAATACTTTGTTTAAATATGTATATTTAATTCTTAAAACTCATAACCGAAGAAATGTCAAAATAATTACTTTGCAATCTGTATTTATAGTTATTTTTAGCTCTAACGACCAATCAGAATTATTTATAATTTATTAAATTAAATATTGTGTTTAAATTAAAAATTTAAATATTAAGATTTGTTAACACAATAATAAATTTCTTCAAGCAGCTACGATATTTTACTCAAAATAGAATTTTGGTTGGTTTTTAAACCTGATGGTGGACAGTGAGTAGTGTATAATGAGGACTATGTCCCGTGGATATTTGACTTTATAAAAAGAAAAAAAAGTTGAGACCCCCCACCTAAAAAAGTTTATTTTAATTATTTGTTTTAATGAAGTGATGATTTAATATTTTGTTTAAATTTTCAAATTTTAAATTAAATTTTTTTTTAAATTCACGAAAAAAAAGCAGACGTATTTTTACCCGATTAGAAAGCCTAAAAATTGGCTTAAATCGCTTGCGATTGGTCGCACTAAAGTGAGTGGTATTTTCGAATAAAATTGGTTTAAATAGCCAACCGACTAAAAAGCCTAAAAATATTTCATCGAAAGCTTAAATATTTTTCTTCATACTTAAAAATTCATAAAAATAAAATTGGCTCAAATCGCCTACCGACTAAAAAGCCTAAAAATATTTCATCGATTAAAAATCCTGAATATTTTTTAAAATTTTTATTTTTATTATTATAATTATTTGTTTTAATCAATTCAGTAATTTTATATATTTATTTATTTTTTAATAATATTATTATTAAATTTAATTGTTTGTTTTAAACCAGTCAATAATTTTATTTATTTATTTTTAATAATATTATTATTAAATTAAATTGTTTGTTTTTATGAAGTGAAGTAAATAATTATTTATTATTTTTTTAAATTATTTATTTAATATTATTATTTAATTAATTATTTATTTAATATTATTATTATTATTTTTATTTAATATTAATATTATTTTATTATTATAAATAATTTCTTTTTACTTTTTTTATTAATTTATTTTTTTTTAAAAAAATTTAATTTTTCAATGTAAAAAAATATTGATAAATCATTTTGAATTGTAAAAATAACAAACTTTCAATCCATACAAATATTTTTATTGACAATAAAGATTAAATAAAAAAGATTAGTTTTTATTTAAAATCAAAAATATCCGATTAATATGCTTTACGAATTTCGGCCAACAATATATGGCTTGTTTGGTCACATTTGAAATCGTGGAAACATGGACATCCATTTGAACATGTCAATCTCATACTATCTTTACAAAAAATGCAATTTGCAACACGTCTGTCACCAGATCCCTGAACGTTGTCATAGTGAATCTCGAAAAAGTTCTTCAACGTTAATCCCTGTGAAATGATAAATTTTTGTTGTGAGAAATTCTGGTGCGAGATAATCCAACGTATTTTTAATTCTTGGATAAAGTTCCTGAATTTTCTTTAAAATTACTTCAAAGAGATAAACTAAATAATAAAATAAAATACATATTTAAATATACAAGATTTACCTTTTGACATTTTTTAATACTTAATAAATTAAACAAATTCAAACAAAATATTTATTAATTTATTAACATAGTTATTTCTGATTTAATATTTTCCACATAATCATTATAATCAAAAGATTTTAGTCCGAGTATTACTAGTTTCCCACTTGAAAATATATTGACACATGATGGATTATATTTTTGAAGACATAATGCTGGAAATATTTCTGGTTCAAATATACAATTCTCAATTCTTTGTAATTTATATAGATTTATAAATTTTCCAATATCGATTGTTACAGTGATTGATTGAATTTGTAAGTCATGTATATTATATTTTAAATCCCAAGTTTTTAGAGGTTGCTTAGATCCCATTACACGCATTTCACCTATCTGAAAAATATTATCGGATACTTACCGGATCGATCTACAATTTTCTGTGGTTTTCCAAATGATAATTTCATATCATGTATAGAATATCTTCCTTTATAATTTATGTTATTCAACATTTTCAAATAATTTCAATTCAAGTAATTCTAAAAATTAAAACAAATATAAACAATTAAATAAATAATTAATAATAAAATGAAATTAAAGAATGATGCAGTACATCAAGTAGTTGGACCAAGTGGTTGTAGAAAAAACTTTTTTTATGCAATTTATTACAATCGAACTTATTCAAGTCGAAATTCATAGAGGAGTTGACGAAGGATATGGACTTACTCAAATCAATTCTGTAAATTGAAAATGACCATAATTAAAGGATTTTATAAAAATTGGTCATCTAGATTACATCAAGGCACATCAATGTGCAAAGTGCTGTGACTACGAATGTTTTGAATGTTTTTAAATAGTTTACGTATATTAAATCATGTTTGTTTTTTTAATATTATTAAAATAATAGAAAATTTTGAATTACATTAATTTTTTAAAAATTAGAATATAAGTGAAAATTTTAAAATTTTAAATTAATTAAAGTGAATTGAATATATTTTATAAATATTTATTTATTACAAAATTAAATTAATAAAAAATAATTTGTTTAAATTAAATGTTAATTCATAATATTTTTAGTTGGTTTTGAGTACTTGAAGATGATAGCTATGTTATCGAAATATATCATAAAAATAAAATTGGCCGAATATAGTAATGCTCAATCTATTTGGGAAGAAACCAATTGTAACTCTTTACTAGATTATATGATGTTTTACCTTTTCTTTTGGCTGACTTTTTCCTGCAATTTCGTTTAAAGTCCTTAGCTCATAACCGATTGGAACCACTTTACTTTTATGGAATTCACGGTATGTCTTGGGCATCGGCTCTTATAACTCTTGAAGAACCAATTGAACTTCTCACTGACATGGAGATGTATAATTTTTTCGAAGGGGGAATCCGTGATGGATTAATCTTTGTTAATAAACATCACGTAGTATCTGATGACAACCCTGAACTCCTTTACATTGATATCAATAATCTCTACGGTTGGGCTTTAAGTCAACCATTACCATATGGAGATTTTGAATGGGTTACTGATTCTAATCAATTAAATAATTTAATTAGTTTTTTGAATAAGGATCTTGAATCACTGTCATTTGCTTGAAGTAAATTTAAAAATCCCAACATTTCTTCATGATAAACATAATGATTTTCCAGTACCTGCTGAAAAGATGTGCGCTCTGGGTTCTAACGTTGAGAAGTTAACGCTAACGCATTATCCAAAGAAGAATTATGTTGTTCATTGGAGACTTTTGAAGCTTTTGGTTTCTTTGCAAATTAAAATTACACATATACATAGAGCCATTAAATATAATCAAAATTCAATATTTAAAAAGTATATAGACACTAACACACAACTTAGAGCGCAATCAACCAATGACTTAGATAACAACTATTATAAACTTTTAAATAATAGCCTCTACAAAAAAACCGTAGAAAATCTTAAAAAACGAATTAATTTAAGATTATGTAATTCTGCAAACAAATTAATTAATTATTGCTCAAAACCAACTTTTCGGAAATCATTTAAAATCGACAAAGATTTGGTATATAGGGTATTTTTTAGTTATCATTTTGTAATTTTATTATTTACATGTTTATTCGATTCATTGTAACAATAATTTTAATGCTAAGAATTATTTTTTAAAATTTTTTTAGAAAATGTGTTTTCAGGTTTACATATTTAAGCATTTGGGACATTAATTTAGAGCAATTTCAATTTTAATTTGGAATAATATAAATGTCTTCTATTTTTCTTTTTGTCACTCAATAATATTTAAAAGTATGATTTACTTGTATGGTTCACTACCATCTGCGGTTTTAGGTATCTCCGATGAGCTCTGGGAACGATCCCTCGAGTATACGGCTGGCCTACTGTGTATATTTCTGAAAATTTATTTCTTTTCAGTTTATATCATTCAAAATTGAATCAACTATATTTATTATTTCAAAAATAAATTCATTTTTACATTGGTTTTTCACCTCTGATTTCTTTATAAGTGACTAATATTTTCTTCACAATTTGACTATGAATCAGATTTATTTAAGGTATTCATAGTCAAATTGTGTAGAAAATATTATTTTTACATTGACTTAGGAATTAGAATTAAATTTTACCAGTTGCGTGTTGAAAGTCTTTTGAAATTCGGGCGGAAAGATCTATTTGATCATGATCTGAATAAGAAAAAATGTTAGCGTAAAGATTAAATAAATTCTGCTATTACGGAAAAAGAAAATAAATTTCTTTAGAAGAAACGGCAAATAAGATATTAGTCATTTGGATTTAGTAAAATAGAAATTATTCATTCAAAACGAAATTTCATCTTTTTTTGTTAATATTTGAAATCTATTTTTTTATCAAAATTTTTTATTATTTATGTTATGATGAAAAAATTAATTATTCATTTTTCTTTCGTAATTAGTTTGTCTGAAAATAAGGAATTGGAAGATTTTTTTTAAAAATTTTATGGACAATCGAATTTCCTATTGTCTATAAAAGAGATTTAATTGCGCAATTTTACAAGTGATATTAGAAATAATACTAAAACCGTAGCGGACTTGTGCGAAGGATTCAGTAAAGCAATATCTCGAATTATTAAAGGAATGGAAACAACTTAAATCGGCAATGCCCATAACCAATTTAAGTTAATATCATTATAATATATTAATAAAATTTTGTAAGTCATGGGCGTACGCAGGTAAAATTTCGGTTGGGATTTTTAAAATAAATTTTGATTAAACGGTTTTATTGTTGTTGTGTATATATTTATTGCACATGTAAATTATAAACTATAAGAAAAAATTACATCAGTGTATTTTTACGATGTATGACATAGAAATGTCTAAAAAAACCTACAGCATTTTTTTAATAAATGAGTAATGCTTTGACATATCATTATTAGTACAAATTAGGTTAAAAATTGACAATTTAAATATTATTCACTTTTTTTTTCAAATTTTTTAGAGAAATAAAACGATCTCAAATTGTCTTTTTAAGGAAAAAATTGCGATATATTCACTTCAAATGTTAACATTGAAAGTTATATTAGAAAGGAATATATCAGAAAATAAGGATATAAAAGGATTCGTTAGAAATATTTTCCAGTATCAGCAATGTTACAATCGAGAAAAATCATTGTAAAACTGTTATCGCAAAAATTATTATAGGTGTTAGAAACACAGTTTTGTAAATATTTTATATCAAATTTTGTTTTCAAAAAGCTACATTGGATTCAAAAACTAATTTATATTGTCTTGAGTGAAATTGGCTATTTGCCATATAAATCGAATTTACTGAGCGTTCGAGTGACTCAACCTAAAACTAGATTTTCCAAACAAGCCCTTGACTGAATTCTGGATTCCACAATTTCTGATATAGCTTTAAATTTTGTTCTGCCATTCAACACCACATATTTGTGTGAAATTACTTTTTCAGCTTTTAAACATAATTAATGCCAATATTGTTCATCGCTAAAAAATTTTAAGTTCAGCAGTGTCAAATATGGAACTGTTGGGCTCAGAGCCAAAATTAAAACAAAATTACAAAACCAATTTAAATAAAAAGGTGAAAATTGTAAAAGTTAAAACAAAAAAAAATTAATGTCGTTTGGAAATTGTCAATATGGCTGCTGTAACATAAGCACGCACCGCAAGAAGAGACCAAAAATAAAATAAAACATATTAATTAAAACAAATTAAAAATATAACAAAAATTAAATAAAACAAATAATTAATTAAAATTCGGAAAAATGCCTACAGATGCAAAAAGAAACATACGAAAAATAAAATAAACTGCCAAAACCTTGCAAAATAAGGTTTAGAAAAAACACAGGCAGAAGAGGCGACCAGAAAACAAAATATTGGGGTTTAAAAATAATATTTTAAGAAATAATAATAAAAATAAAATCCAACAATAAAATATTAATATTTCAAAAAATAAAGAAAAATATATAAAAAATTACAAAAATATTTTGAAATAAATAAAATAATTAAAAAGCCCTAAAAATGGCGAAAAATCGCCCATTGGTCGCAAACAGGCACAAAAACACTATATATACGGCAGTCATTTTCATAATTTTCAGACATTTTTTTCAGTCAGGTGACTACTAGAAAAATTTTTAGACATTCTTAGACAAACAGTGAATCACTTGTAGTCAAAATTTTTATGCCAATTTATGCCAATTTTTCCAATTTGGTTGCATGACTGTGGATTGTAAGTATTGTTTTCTTGTATAAATATATATTTCGAAGTCTTGTTACTTTGATTTTATTCTGGATGGTCGTGGAATCTTTTGGTGCCATTGACAAATTCCCCTAAAATCTTATTTATAATAAGTATCGCAATAGCTTTCGATGGGACGGACTGTGTGCCGGCTGGTGGATTAAGTTCCCTAGTTGTGCTCGTGGGTCGCGCCTCATTGAAACCTCGGCAGTCCGCAGTAGGGTCTGGCAATACGCACAGGACCTCCACGCAGGGCGCCGTTGTATAACTCGAAGCGACTGCTGAAAAATGGCCGGAGCGAGTAGAAAATAAAATTCGGGAAGTGCGACTATAGTTAAGTGGGATTAAAGTTTTGTAGGGAAAATTTAAAATAATTACAGAAAATTAGTTAAAAATCAAGTAGGAAAGGATAGAATAGTTTAGGAATGTAAAGTTGAAAGAAATTTTCCAAAAGTTGAACGATATAATCTGACAGAAGAGAGTAGCGTTTATTGAAGTGATCGCAGAGGGTTGTAATTACTTAAATTCATGGGAAATGTACCGGGAGTTAAGGAACTGTTAATCAAATTTTAATATTGGGAAAGATAAAGGTAAATTAGGAAAAATGTAGTCGATTCCGTGATTAAACAAATGAAATAGGAAGTTTATCCAAAAATAAGGGAGGAACGCTGCCCAAATTTTTGAAGGATATTTTTATAAATAATGGGTAAAGATGATAAATAAGTATGGAGATTGTAGGAATAGACGAGTAAGGACCAGGATATAGTAAGAGAAAAACGTAAGACCTTCCATCGGCAGTCCAGAACCCGAAATGAAAATATCATGAGGAGTAGTTCTAGCAATGGAGCTCACCTGCTCATGAATTTTCAACCTCTATGTGCAGTACCAAAATGGCGATTGCTATGGGTACATAGGAGGGATGAAATAATAATCTTGCTGGCGTTTAGGGGTAGATGCACAAAAACGCTAGAAAACATAAATAAAAATCCACCCTATTCGCCAACAGAACGAAGATGTTATTTGTTATGTAGCAAAAAACAAGCACATTTGTCTCATTTAAAAATGATTTTTTCTTTTAATTTTTCTATACTTAACCAATTAACGATTGCGCTTGAATATATTCGAACGGACTAATACGACTAATTAGTCAACGTATCTTCATTATGTCCCCTTGACACGAAGCATAACTTTTAACACTTCCTTTTATTTTCTGTATTCCTCAATGCAAAATTCTCATTAACACTAGATCTACCGGACTTTTTGATATACCTAGTTCTACCATGAGCGGTCAAAATGACGGGTTACGAAATACTTTACACAATTTGAGAGGCAATATGTATAATTGTTTATTAAATAATAAAAATACAATAAAACATTTATAACAAGCATATTATAGTATTTTACAACAGAAACAATTAAAGAAAAAATAATAATAATAATTCAGGAACGATATTCTTTTTTTAAAATTTAGTTTGATTTTGATTTTTATTCTTCGCATCTTTTACAAATAATTTTTTTTACTGATATACATTTGCCACATACGTATCGTTTGCATTTATCGCACATAAGAGTAGTTTTATTCTTATTGCAAAACCCTGTTTGACATTGCTTTCTTGTATTTGTTGATTCATCAAGAGGTTGCTGGTTATGCCTCTCTATCTGACTTCTTGATTTTACGAAATCTGCAGCAAGTTCGTCCGCCAGTTGAAACATAAAATCTTTTCTTGCTATATTTATTGCAGTTGTTTTCTTATATAATATCCAAGCATTTATTATGGCAAGGTCTAGTATATTGAAGAATACTTGTAGTGGCCATCTTCTAGATCCAGATTTTGTGCTGTATTTTCTGGCCATTTGATCAGATGAATCCACACCACATTTATTTTTGTTATAGAATGTAATTGTTTCGGGCAATAGCTTTTTATTTTTGTTAATTTGAACCGACTTATGTTTTGAGCTTAGCACTAGTACTTTTTTTTGTGGTTTGCTTTTATATATCGTGAGAATAAAATCATTTGCTTTGTAAAGCAAAGTTGAATAACATTGCATATTATCTTTTTTTATTTTTACAAACTTTGGCAGTTCTCGTTTATTACTACGTATAGTTCCAACCAACGTGGTCCTTTTTGCAAGCAGCTTCGATGCAACGATACGCTTGTAAAAAAATTATCTGTTATTACAGTTCTCCCTTTCATCGTATATGGCTCCATTAGTTTTAAGGCAACAAATTCAGATAATGAAGTAGAGGAGGAACGAGTTTCATCCTTACCTAAATATGGAAATCCATTTATTATATATTTGCTTTGGACATCTGCTGCCAGCCAAAATTTTATTCCAAATTTGTTGGGCTTATTTGGCATATACTGCGCAAACCTGCACCTAGCTTTTGTAGCAAATAGTTGTTCGTCTACTGTTATATTTTGCCCTGGTTTGTAGCAGTTTTGGCTATTTTCAATAAATTTATTCCACACTTTCGAAATTAAAGCAAATTTATCAGTTTGCAAACGTTGACTTCTAGAATTTTTGTTGTCGAAACGAATAAATCTTAAAATTTCAGTAAAATCGTTCCTACTCATGGTATCTGCAAAAAACTTAGGCCCCCATTTTTATTCCATAAATAGGAAAGTTTTAGATTTTTGGCTTCATATGCTCCACGTGCACATACTATAGCCATAAAAGCTTTTAATTTTTCTTCTGTAAGTGTCCATTTTTTACCAAAAACTCTAAAAGCCTCCGCTTCTGTGCATTTTATTATATACTCCATAATATTTCTGTCGATAATCAAAGAAAATGCACTACTTGCAGAACCTTTCATTATGTTCCTTTTGGCATATCCTGTTGGACCAGGTGTATCTTTGAAAATATTATGTAGTGGTAATCTTCCCCCAGAAGATCCTTCGTTTAGTTTTCTCCAGACTGTTCCATCCGCAGACAATTAAATTTCATCCTCCTCTACTTCTTCTTCTGAACTTGTAGATAATTGTTGGTTCCTTTTCCTTTTCGGTATATTCAAAATATTTTCATATTCACTATCACTTGCAGAAGATTCCTCATGATCACTGTCATTATCACCACTATCAAACATGTAATCATCACTACCGTACGGTCCGTTATTACTTTCGATTAGATCGCCATCACTATCATAAAGTTTATCTTCTTCAATGTCAGAGAATCCTTCTGGTATGTTACGTATTTTTTCTAATAACTTTTCTATTTTCATTTGCTTGGTCATTTTTACGGCCTGATAAATAACAAAAATATAAAACCAAAAACATTTTTTATTTTTTCTAAATTATCTTACCTCTGTTGAAATCGTGAGGGTGGAGATGAACTGGTGCGGATAAATACTACTATATCTGCCAATGGCTAAAATTACTGACTGAGCATATGCGGTGAGAACCTCAGTTTTCAACGAAATCATATGGAGCCTGTGAGATCACTCATCATGTGACAACCAATTTGTTTTCTTTTTCAACAGAAAATATGTAGTATATAGAATAAATGATTCATTTTTGAGATAACAAGGTATTATTTATCAACTTCTAAAATCATACTGGCGAATATAGCAATAAACCGTACAACAAATATCAAATTTGTCTTAAATATTAGTAGCCGTCATTTTGACGGGTGTTGGTAGAAATAGGTATAGCACAAAAAAATTTGCATTTTGGATACATTTAAAAATAGAAACAATTTATAAAATTAATTACCGCTACATATGTAGAAAAGTCATGCAATTATTTCGAAAAAATATTAATTGTAATTATGTAATTTTTTAGCAAGAAAATTGAAAACCGTCGTTTTGACGGTCTCGGTAAATCTAGTGTTAAATACAAAATTTACAAGTTATCAATGCTATTAATTATTATTTTATTTAATGATAAACAAAATCTGAGATAAATTTCAAATTATTTTTCAGATTTTCAATTTTACATTTTCTAAGTATGAAAAAGCACAAATAATAAAAATCAATTTCATTGTTTTAATCATTGTTATCGTAGAATGGCCTTTATATGCTCTTTCTGTTCAGGAGTGAGTTTTTTAGGAAATTCTATTTTGAATTGAATATGTAAATCTCCCTTCATATCCGGTTTTGATGGGTGGGGCATTCCTTCGCCGGGAACGATTTTCACATATCCCGGACTTAAATATTGGCATAATCAATATTATTTATGAAAATTATTCATTAATTCTACTAGATAATATCTGTGATTGGTATGTGCAACAAGCGATCATCCAAGGTCACTATATCAATTGTGCAGCCAATCAGAGCATCAGCCAATGATATGCTAGATGAATAAATTAAATTAGCTTCGTCTCGCCGAAATCTGGAATGTGCCCGGTCTTTGAGAATGAAAACAACATCAGCTAAATAAAAATATGCACATGTTTACTTTACTTATTATTGTCAGTAAACAATTTAATAAAGAAATTAATTTTTTAGAATGAGTAATATTTATTATTATTAGTAAAACATTTAAAAATTTAAATTAAATTAAAAATTGCTAATCTATAATAATCAAATGTTATTCAATAATTAAATTAAATAGAAAAAGTATAAGAAAATTTATGAAAACTTTTGGAAATATTGATTAATAATTTCAATGCGATAGGCATAATTTTGTCAATATTCAATTTATTTCACAGGCATTTTGACGGAAAATTAGGGACATTTTTTAATTATCAAAATCTTTAAATAAAAAAATTAAAGTTTTTAAATAAGTTAACTGTTATAAAAAATTTTGAAATGAGTATAAAGAATTCGAAAGAGTATTGGAGGAAAAAAGCATTTCTAAGAAAAAATGTTACGATCACAAGTGAGGAATAAAAGTAAAATGAAGATAAATATAAGTTTACTATCAAAAAATTATTTTGATTATAATTGATTTTAAGTCCATTTTATAGTGTTATGTGTAACTAATTATAAGTCGGTTTGCTCTCTAACTACTCGTGTTTTCACTTTGCAAATAAAATTAACAGAATCCAAAATAAGAAACTTTTATTCGTATTTACCATAATAAACACAATCGTCAATACAAAATCTTTTTATCTGTACTTTACATTATGGCTAAGTCCCCTCACAGTAGATCACCCTTTTTTATATGAACGTTTATTTAAATTGGCTAATATTAGGTTTCATTTGGTTTCAGACTCACTCTGTAATTCAAATACTGATACGCATTTGATTGTTCGGATTAGCTGGTACACTTTTACTTTAACTATGTCGTCAACTTCGATTTTGTTTCGACCTTTTTATACTTGATTTTAGTCAACAAACTAATCATATTAAATCTTAACCCAATAATTATGTTTTTAGCTACCCTAATTGACTAGTCGATATCTCGCATCTCTTAAAACCTCGAAAACTAATTTTGGTTTATTGATTTTGTTAGATAATTGAACTAATTATCTTCAGGGGTTTTCCAGATGGTTTGGGTTTATCTAATAGTATTACATAATATATTGTAATTCATACATTCTTAATTTTGATAAATCTAAAACTGATTGCCTATCTATTTTCTTGATTTAAAATAGCAACAAATCAGGTTGTCTGCAGTTCTTTTGCTTCTTTGGAATGTTGATTTTGATGCATAAGTAATAGATGATCCGATTACTAGACATCCCAAACTACTTGAGTATCAAGCAGTAAAATTTTAAAATATTTGAGTATATTCTATAAGTTTTCATTGTACAAAAATCACTATTAATAATTTAAATTTATACACACACATTGATAACAATGAGTTAAACAATAAATCTAATTTTTCCGTTCGGCTTTTAAACGTGCCCATTTTTTTGTATTATCGACGTCATGACATTGCGCGCTTCCTGTTGTAAAAAATCGTATACAACTAATATATCAAAGTGTTCTTATTAATTATTTCCTTCGTCAAAACAATAACCGTTTTTTGATGGAATATTTTAAGTTTTCATTTGAAATTTGAACGTTTTCTGTTTGTAAATATATCAGTTAGGTTATTAATGTTTCATTTAGCTTTCATTCAAATGTTTTTGAAAACTCCAATCGACAGTCAACTGGGTTCCATTTCTTCCTTGGTCAAGGTATTGCAATATCTATAGTAAATTATTTCACAATAGTCTCCATTGGAGTAAGCACAAAGAGTACACTTTTAAATTTATTTAGTTAATTTTATAAAAAATTATCAAAATTCCCTTTTTCAAATGTTGTTTTTAAAAGGAAATCTTTTAAAATAATGCTCTTTATCATGACAATCATCGAATTTCATTTATTTATTTCCATTAGCCAAAACTTAAAAATTTTGGTTTCCTTAAGAACATTTTCCAAAATACTCGAGTATCAAGCACTAAATACTTACAGTTAGTAATGGCAATCTTCTCTGAGATAAATTTAAATTTTCCGCCAAATAAATTAAATATCTTTTATATGCTGGAAAAATTATAGCAAATTTTATAATACAGACTATAAAATTTCGCTAGGGGGACTCGATAATTGGTAAATGAGTTAGAAATCTCATATCTACCTGCTACCTAATATTCACAAAAGGTGCTTAGTTGTCTTAGAATTGTCTTGGTGACAGTCATCAATGAAAAGATTTTCATTAAGTTATTCTAAAAACAATAAATTTTATCAGAAATATATTTATAATAATTGTAATAATAATAAAAACAACAAAATTATCAATGTTTAATTTTGGACTAATTTACTAAATTGTGGTTAATAAAACAAATTATAAAATTATTTTTAACCCAATCAAACAATCCGTGACTGTAAGATTGGGAATAAAATTAATTCCCACCTGGAATTATATTGGGACCTTGATCGCCTTCCTTCGGGAATGTAATTTTAGTGCCTTCTTTCCATCCACATTGAACATTGACTGACAGAATTTTGTCTCTGATACTGCTAGTGTGTCCGTCTTCATTCATAACCTGAAATAAAAAATAAAATCGATTAACGCTGCTTGGTTAGTGAGACGCACACATCGGCATCATGCGCGTGTGTATATGCGTGCGTGTGCGTGTGGCTCATTTATGGTGCCTTTACAACATGCCGTGATGCAAATTGATTGACACATGTCATCATTAAGGATGAAATAAATCTTCTCAAAATTTTAGAATAAATTTCCCCCAAAATTTATCTGTATAATGTAAATATTTTTTCTATTGATTTTTTCAAAAATCGATTTCTTACAAGAGAAAACAAAATATTAGACAAGTGAATAAAATAGGTTTCCATTTTGAGTTCTCATGAAAGATTAGATTAAAAAGATTGGCCGTAATTTTATCAATTTTCTGATTGATTTATTAGTGCTCTCGGATTGTCAATGATAATTCCCGGTCTAACAGTCCAGGAGTGTCGACGAAATATATTTGTTACAATTCTGAAATTGAATCGATTTTGTTTCTATTTTTCGGAATATTTTGTTATCAAAAGCAAAAAAATTATTTGCAAATTGTTTTGACTTCTCCATTAAATTTGTGGGAAAATTTTTGATTTGATCAATTTCTGAGATCTGATAATGATTTCGGAATGAATTTAAATAAAAAGCAAAAAAGATTATAATAACAAAAAATTTGTGTTAGTCAGAAAAATAAAAATTTTGGTCTATAAATAAAATAGCAACAGTAATAGAACTTCTTTATGCAATACCTATTTTTCCTTTAAATTAGTCGATTCAATAAAATGTTAAAAAGATGCCTTTTTACTAAGACATGAAGATAACACTGGAACTCACACTCAGGTCTTGGCTTTGTATTTTTCAAGAAAATGAGAAGAGTCAATAAGACTTCTTTCCAGTCGCATCTTGACTACATATGGTGAATAATTAGAAAACCTTTTGGTAATCATTTCCTTTCTTTTAAAGCAGACATACGTTTGGGTCATCGATAAGATATTTTAAATATATATATATATATATATAATTTTTATTTTTTAAAATTTTATAATGTTCATTTATAATAAATATAAGAAACGTGTAAAACCTAGTCATATTGAAATTTTGTAGATCGCTAAAGATTGGTATTTATCTAAACTTATAAGTTTCACTCCACGAATTTCCCAAAATGATTTAACACATTGACGAAATCTAAATATTCAAGGGTAATAATGGTTCGAATTGCGACGCGACCCAACTGCCTTTGCATTACACTACCGGTTCTCGTATATACGACGGCTGCGGCCGGTGAGTCACGGAATATGAAATCTCGGATGATAGCTATAACCGATTTGTCGGTTAACGTGTTAATATATATTAAGTAAAATTTCCATCTTATTTTTTAATTTAATTTCCTTTTTAGGTTTTGTGCAATTGTGTAAATTTCTACATAAAACTTCACAAAAGATTGAGTTAAGGACATGTGTTTAGAAAACGTTTACACTTTAAAATTATCTGACTTATATGCTCATAAACTATGACAGTAGAGTTGGGGAATGCCTTTAAATGAAGTAATTCGACAGTATTTTTTAACCTTACTCAAAAAAGATTATGGAAAATTCTGAAAATCATAAACACATTATTAAAAAAGAAAAGAAAAGAGTGCAACACAGTCATTACTTTCGATTTGATTTCTCCAAAGGACTACATTTGCTTCTGAATCATAAACTTATATATCTTGATTAAATAGGATTCAATCTGTGTTATGAGCTATGAATGTCTTTTTTGCAGTTGATCCAAATATCACTGTAACAGGAAGCTATTTCCATTTTTGCCAAAGTGTGATAAGAAAAGTGAACGAGACTGGTTTGAAATTGAATTATGAGAACAATGTACAAGTAAGAAGCTACATAAGGTATCTTTTGGTTCTTGCTTTCATCCCACTGGGAAATGTTGTGGAAACGTTTGAACTTTTAGTTGATAGTTAGCCTGGCTATTTAGAACATATAGGTGAAATTACATTCTTTTTCTTTGTGGTCATAGACAAAGAGGACAAGGAGACAACCTTCAAAATACCCAATCATACTACTGAATAAATACACAGTTGGAACTGATGGTATCGCAAGAACAAGAAATTTGGTCTAAAAATTGCATTATAAACTCCAGTCTCTGTTCTCATGTCATTATCCCACCGTATAGACCTTTTTGACTGGTATAAATAAAGACATTCAACAACAAATGACTCGTTTTTTTCAAGGATCAACTGGAGTGGATCAATCATCCACCAAAAATATCGAGAACTTAGCGATCGTATTAAACACGCAGTATTTACTTACGGCAAAGCGGAGTTTTTGTTTTATTTACGTTCACTTGCCTATTTATCCCACAACTGAATCTATGTTTTTTACATCATATAACGTAACTTGCTTTTTTTATCATAATATTTTAAGATTTAGTATATTAAATATAGTATGTTTACTTCCTTATCAAATGGTCAAAGTTCATATGCTACCCGTTCTAATGTGGGGTCGTAAGTACACTGTTAATAAGTCACAGTTCTTGTGTCACCCATTCTTTTGTTTACCGTTCTTTTGTCCCCAAATCATCCGAACATTGTATTATAATTGCATTTGTAACTTTATCGTTTCATGTGTGATATTGCTATTTTTTTACGACATTTAAATTTTATTTTTTATTGTTTTAATGTATAATACATACGGTAATTATTTTTTTCGGTAAATCAACTATAAATATAAATTCAGTCACAAAATGTCTGGGATTATTGAAGGATGATTTTCCGTTTCCGGACAGCATAGATAAACAAATAATCATAAAGACTCGGAGACTAATAGAAATATAAATAAATAAATATTAAAAGAAACAATATATATGTTAATGATCCTTTTCAGTTGTAGGCATAAATTCACATTTGGGACAAATTTTGTATTACTTTTATGATGTTGTAAGTAGTAATTGTTCAGAAAGATTTCAGATTGTTTTAATTTATGTTAACGTTGTATTTTTTCGTTTAATTAACTTATTGAAAGATTTTAGTTTGTATTAATTTTCTTTATTTATGAACTTCTATTGTTAAATTATGTAATTAATTTTAATTGTTTTTTTCAATTTCTCTAACAGTTTTTTGGAGAAAATATGAGGAGAAAACTTTATTTCGTTACAATTGCATTAACAATTTGTCAAGTTAAGTTACTTTTAAAATTAAATTTAAAATATGTAACTTTTCTCTCTTATTATCACAATGTTTTATTCAGTGTTAATTTCAATTGATTTAAATATTGAATTAAAAATTTTATTTATTAAAAAATAAAAAAATTTTAATATTAAAACAAAATAAATTTACACTAAAAAATAAATTGATGAGGTGTAAAAATTTTTATTTTTAAAAATAAAGTTAAGTAATTTTAAATCATTCATTTCTTAATCTAGTTTGATGACTGAAGTTGCAGAAAAACGGCGTTACTTTGACCTTGTAATTTTTATTATTATTATTATTATTATTATTATTATTATTATTATTATTATTATTATTATTATTATTATTATTATTATTATTATTATTATTATTATTATTTGAAATGATAAAGATGAGCTTTTATAAACTGTCGCAAAACATCTACAAATTATGCAATTTGATAAGAATAAAATTACTTGTAACTTTAAAATAATGCAATCAAATGCTTACCCTCCTTGAAATTTTCAATTTTTTAATGCATCCATGATATATTTCTTCTAATGTTAAATTCAAATCTCTTTCAATTGACGGATCTTGTAGCATTTGACTTCGTCCGTAAAGTCCCCCAAAGCTCAAATGCATATCTCCATCCATACGATCATAAAATTCTATATACAATGTAATAATAACAAAGGCGAGCGTGACAATGAAAATAATAATAATAATATTTTCTACCAAAAAAGTCCTTATAAAATAATAATAATATTATTATTATTAATATTTATAATCATAAGTTTGATATCAAGGTTTTATATGGTTTTTAATTATTTGTACCATTTTGAACACATTTTAATTAACAAAGGAAGAGTTTTTCTTTTATAAAATATCTACATGTACTTGTTTAGATGTTTTGTTCGTCATTTTATAATTGAGTTTGACAGTCATCATTAAGATAAGTTGAATCTAGTTACAAATTTTGTGCACATTCTTTATTAAGTGTTAGTCAATCAGTTAATGTATTACACATATTTGTAAATGAACTTTTAATCCCATTTTAAAAAAGTCAGTTTTTTGACTCGTTTTCTCAATGTCTGTTATATTTTCTGGTTTTGTTATGGTATGTTCATTAAGAAAATCGTGAAAATCTCTGATTTTTTTAACAAAGGGAACGTAAATATGTTGCAAGTTTATCAGTACGAGAATTTTAAATCTGGTTAATAAATAAAGTTTTAATACTTTAGGAATGTAAGAAATTTCATTTTCTTGATCATTAAACTTCCGGCAAAATGACTGTAAAAATGCATCTTTTTGATAATTTTGAACTTTTGATTATAAAATGACTATAGTTTGAGTATTTGCACTTTTCTATTTATTGCCAAAATTATATTTGTGTTGGGGTAAACTAGTTTTTATACAAATATGCAATTGATACTTATTAATCTAACTCCAAGAGTATTATAAAATATTAATAACAATTAGAAAATTCTCGATATTCTCAATATTTATCGTCTATCACAATTACAATCAATTTGACTAACTGACATAACTACACAAAAGATTCACTACTCAAAATCTGATACTCAGGACTTATTACATCTCGCTGTGAGTAATGCTTAATCAACAACTATCCAACTGCTTCTTTAATCAAAATCCTCGATATACTCTTATCACTCGACGGGCTACTTTAACTTCTGTTGCTTTCTTTTCATTGTAATACTGTTTACATTTCATAGTTTCTCCAGAGGTTCAATGTATGGTTTCTTTGTTTCTCTCCTAGTTCAGTTTTGTCTCATTTCTCACAATTTATTTTTATCTGCCTTAACTTTCTCTTTCGTCTCTCCAGTTTTCTTCTTCATTTTGTGTCTGTCTTTTATAAGTGATTATTTTATGGAGCTTGAGATAATTTAAATTTTGTTTTCGTTCTCTTTATTAGATAATTTGCAATTTCCATTCATTTTCGGAATCTCTGACAACTGTCACGACAAGAAACTTTTTTCTTATTTTTTTCATTTCCGACTGCCCTAATAACCCACTTCTTATCTTGGGTAAACTCTCAAGATAAGGAAATTCCATTACCAAACTGTCTTTGTTTTCCTTTTTTCTAGTAACATTTATTAATTAAGAACAACCTTGTATTTCTTTATTGATTTAGTATTCCTCTTCTCTATTTTCATTTCTTTTTCTCAACCTTTCTTGCCAAAATTCCGGAACAACATACTCTAAGATTTATAGTTTTTCCTTCAAATTATTTTTTTTATTTCAATGATTAATTTATTTTATTATTTAGGTATCTTCAACATTAGTGACAAACATATTTGTGATTATAATCGAAGTCTTTGAGACAAAAATAGATTTTCTGCTCATCTATATGTATATAAGATCTCATTCTTACCTTCTCACGAATCAGTGGAACAATATTTGTGTAAAACTTATGGAAATACAATTTTAGATAAAAGAATAGTGACATACTCATTCGTTACATCAACAATGAAGAGCATCTGTTTTATGCATTGTGATCTACCTAAATGAATAATACTGTTGATCTACAGCACATTTGATAATAAATCCTAAAGATTATTCTGATGACTAGATTAAAATCTTCACAAAACCCCTCTTTTAGATTGGGAATTCTTTTCCGAGCATTGCCAACATAATTATTTTCTATGATTTTTGGAACGTGATAATTCCATAAAATCAAAACAAAAGACGCGCTTCATCTCTGTCTTGAACCTTTTTCACTAATTGTAGATATCGCATTAATGCCAAATCTTTATCATCATAATTACGAATTCATTAGGCGACATTTTACCGTATTTTATAAAGTTGATATTGTATTTTTTAATATTGATAAAAGAGCATTTTTCTCATGAAGAAAATACACTTGATCCAAATATTTTAAGAATAAAATTTTCATGATAAAACCCATTTTCTTTGCTACGAAATGTGTTCGTTGTGAGTTCGCTATCCAAACACACAAACCCTTTCACGAACGTATTTGTTGTCTGCTATGTTCGCAGACAAGACGGGTTTTTAACCAATCACTCTCTGTATACTAAATAAAAAACCCTTCCAACCCAATTGTTGGTTTTCAAACAGCGCACATTTTAAAAATTGTGGTAAAAAAAACATTACCCGACAAATCATACTCGAGCATATAGGGTAAGGAACATTACTTGAGAATTATGATAAACACATCAGATGGTTTTCTCGATCCGTCAATTAGATGCCGATAATTTAGTGTTTATTTAATACTCCTTGGTTATTAAACCAATTGGAATTCATTTCGAATAGATATTAAATTCTGACTTTTATACGTGAAACTTCAACCATCTCAACGTATGTTCCACAAATAATTTTCACAAAGAAGAACATTGGCTCCTAAATTTCAAATACTGTGCATAGTTTTGACGGCCGAATGCCTTCCTTCAAGCATATAATCGGTATTGGAGATTGATCAGGTGAGCAAAGATAAAGATTTACTGCGTATTTCACTGACTCCATGACAAATGTCTTAATGATATCAGGATAAATATCTTAAGTAGTTGTTATAAACCATGGATATGAGAGAATTTTCAAAAATTCAAAAAAATACACTAACAAGAGGACGGTGTTCTCTACGGACAGTAGTTCCAGGCAACATGGCACCCTACGCCTGCACTCTCTAGCCTTTCTCAGCACATAACGCTTGTCATGAGTTGTCAGTACATGGGATTAATGCACTATCATTGTCACGTACAGTACAGAAACTATTTGGGACATGTTCGTGTATACTGATTAAGAACGTAAACGAGGTTTGAAACAATAATTTACTTTAATTAATTAAGTTATTTTTGTTTAAATTGTTGTAATTCTCACTATGCTAAAAAAAGACGATTATGTCAATTATGGATTCCGTCGTGCAACAGAAAAAGATTACACGTAACGACGACAATGTATTTTATACTGTAAAATATTTTCCAACTACAATCTTAAACGCTCAAAGCGATTAGAACATTTCAACAATCAGAATGGCAGTGAATCTGTAGGGAAAAGTCTTAACATATTGAAGTTTAAGAAAGCGCGATTTGACACCAAAAAATTAGTTTTATTTATTGTAAAATTTAAACTTTAGAGACGCCAAATGTAAAATGAAAATTGAGCAAACTTTTCTTTTACTGGATTCACTCGTTTTTGAAAACAAAAAAATAATTATACCCGAAATTAAAATACACTGAATTATTTGATGGATGGTTTTCCACTGGAAATATTAGCAAAATTATTAAATGGATGCTTAATCCATTTTTCTAAAACCCAAATCCAATGTTCGATATCATTTTATTAGAAGATCTTATCGGAATTTGAGTTCGTATTGAAATGTAATTGGAAAAACTGGACTAAGAACCTTTCTGGTATACACAGTTAGAACCTTATCGCCAACTGGCTAAAGCAGCACTAGAGACGCGTCTAGTCTTTGCCACCGCCAGTCTTTGTGAAATGAGATTTTCATCATTTGCACATTAAAACAAAATTCGTCTGATGATTTAAGCGAAGCTCTTTCTAAAAAAATGATCTTTTCCAAAGAATTACTATGAATAAGCACCAACAACGAAGCCGTTAAAATTTAAATATTGTTTTTTATGTTATATAGCAGGGCTTCTTAAACCATTGGTCGCGACCCCATTTGGGGTCGCGTAGCAAAATTCTGGGGTCGCGTGAGATAAAAATACAATTTAACAGAAAATGTTTTTTAACTTGTTAAATTATTGTTATAAAGATAAAATAACAATTATCGTAGATAAATATATCATAAAATCTTCTAGTTCGGAAAGATTGTTTGTACCTGCATTTCTATTAAGAGTATTGTAATAACTTGAATAAAATTTACTATGAATTAGAAGATGTTATAGGAATTTTAAAAAAATATAAATTTAGTTTTCTTTTATATTTGTATGGGGTCGTCAAGAAACTCGCAATCATAAATGGGGTCGTGAATTACAAAAGTTTAAGAAGCTCTGTTATATAGTAATATATATATATATTGTAAATGTTTATGCAATAAATGAATTTTCCTAAATAAAAAAATATAAACACATTTTTCAAGGGAGGGTTAGGGCTTATTTTCAGATTCAAGAGAATTCTGACCAATACAAAGGTTAAGAACCAATAATCTAAAGCAATAAAAATAATTAATTACCCGATTTGCATTGAATAATCCGCAAACAATGAATGCAGCTTATCACCAAGAGCGGAATAATCCACAAAAAAAATTTTTTAGACATGTTGCTACTAAACAGCCTAATTATTTTTAAACAAGATGAAAAAGATCGAGAATTTCAAATTGAGCGTGTCGGATTTTTGAAGTAGATCGCACATTTATAACGGTGATACAAATAGGTTAATATAGAGTATTATAAAATATTTTAAAGCCATTGCAAATAATTGTAAACGTATATCTGTAATTGCCTTATTATTAGCACTTCCAATTTTATCGTTTGGACATTACCAGTCAAGCTCTTACTTCTGAATTTAGATTGAAATGTTTTCTTTAATATCTGTTTTCCATGAAATTAAAACAAATTTCAACATTATTAATTCTGGTAAATAAATGAGTTATTTCAATGTAAAATGTAAAATTGTGTTTTATTATCAATAAATTGGTTCAAAAAGTTTATCAAATCCAATAATGTTATGATCAGAAATAAATAATAGATCAAATAAAACATTTCTAATAATGATTTTACTCATTAATTAATTAGTAGAATTTTCACCTTGGAAAGGATTATCTGCTCCAAAAAAGTTTATAAATGTTTTATCTGGATTTCCGTGATATGTATAACCTTTAGTCCATGCACCAGCTTCAATACTGCCATGAGGTATGCCATTTTTCAAACCTTCTTCTCCAAATTGATCATAAACAGCTCGTTTACTTGGGTCAGAAAGAACTTCATATGCTTCTGAAATTAAAGAAAATTTCTCAAATGCTGACGGATCAGAAATGTTTTTTAATGGATGAAGCTTCAGTGCAAACATCCTATATCTGAATAATAATAAAAAATATTAGTAACAATATCTCAGTAATCATTCAATCTTACGCTTTCTTAATATCGCCATCTTTTGCATTTCTTTGAATGCAGAGTATTGAATAATAATCTTGGCCCATTTTCACTATATTTCTCTACTCTTAATAATCGAAAATATTAATTTAAAATATTCAATTTAATTTCTAATATCGTTGTTATTAGAAACTATCAAATGATTAACATAAACAAAATACAGTTAAAATTAGAATTTATAAATTTTTGTGATTATTTAATTTTTGGCATAAGGAAAGTTAAATAAAAAATTTGCCAATTTATTATTAATTTAATTTATAAATATATAATAGAATATTAAAACTTTTTATACACTATTATAGCTCCACTAACTGCTTTCATACATTCACAGGGTCTTGGCTATTTGTGCGGTTTGGCAAGGATCCATAATTAAAAAATGATTAAATTAATTAAAATACTTAAGTAATAGAAAAAGTAAAATAATTTAGCTGCTGCATATAAGAATTCACCACAAGTGAATAGTAAAATATACGAAAACATCAATTAAGTGTTGGGCAAAAACTAAGGTTTGAAAAATGTTGTGTCAAATTTAGCGTCAAATAAGACTAAAAATAATAAAAAAGTAAAAAAGATACAAAAGATATATAAAAAATAAATGTTTGGCCAGAACACAAACGGCCATGAAAGTTGTTTAAATGTATTAGTTATATAACCGCAAAATCCAGAACCAATATAACTTAAAATACAACATACAAAATCAACTAAACACCATGAAATTGGAGAGAAAATAAATAAATATAAAATCAAGAAATACAAAAGTAAAATAAAATATATTCAAAATGCATCAAGAACTGCACGAAATTTAAAAAAAACATAACAACAAAGAAATTTGGCCAAAAATCCAACTAATTTAAAAACTGTTATTTAACAAAAATTATGAGATCAAAAAATAAAAAATTTCTATTTTATAATTATAAAATAAATTAGCTGAATTAAATAAAATAAAAATAAATAAAAGTATATTAAAATATTCTAGAAAATCAAATTTGTTTAGTCACATTAATGCATGCTTACATAGACACACCGACCAGCGAGATTATATATACTAATGCGTTTTCACAAATTTTCAGTATTTTTTTCAGAAATATTTTCAGTCTAAATGTTTAGTTGCTGTGTGTAACAAACAGAGATAGCAACAATAATAATAATTATGATGATAATAAAAATATATATTGTGATAATGATGAATTCAAAGATAGTGGTGAATGATAGAGAATAGTAATAAAAATGTTAATAATATAATAGTAGTAATAATAAAAATCGAAATAATCAGCAATAATAAGGCTCGTAATATTTTAACGGGGATAGTGATAGTAATGGCAACAACAGCGATAATGTGAAAATATGGAGATTAATAAAGGGTTTAGTCATCATGGTAAAATCGGTAATGCAAATAGCTGTAATGAGAATCATGGGAACAGATAAAATGATGATAATTGATAGAACGGTAGAGGTTAACATTTGAATGAAATAGAAAAAGAATGGGACCTTAAAATCAAATCGAGCACAGCAGGCCTTCTATTGGAATCCATGGATCGTTTTGTCAATTACAGCATTAGTAATAGCGCTCGCCTTTTGCGGACGATCCACCCATTTGAACACAGTTCCAACGTTGTCTAGCAAAAGGTGCCAAGTGCTAAGCAAAAATATTTGTATGGGTAACAACTATAAAGTCTCAAAACATTTCAACACACAGAAACCTACCATAAATAGAAACATTAAAAAAGAATTGAAAAACAATAAAAACTAGCAAAACAAGCTAAATTCATAAAATTAGTCCCAAATTCATCAAAACGCTTATATTTTAGAAAATAACTATGAGAATTAAGATTAAGATACTGAAAATCTGACAGCTAGCGGAAAGTGATGAAATATGGTAAAAACATGTAGGAGTTTTGTTTTATTGCATCAAAAAATATGCATGTAAAACCCCCTTATATTAGTCGATGCCAGATCGACATAATTTAATGCTATTTTTTTAAAATAGTTTTCACAAGCTTGTTGATCCATCACTCTTAGTAAGGAGAAGTTATCTTTTTATTTCATTACTTGTATAAATTTGATATCATATATAAGCCGACAAAATTTCCAATTAATTTGTTTTTTTGAAGTTTTGATTGAGAGGAATCTGAATTGGAAAAGTATTGTATTTGCTCTAGTTAAATTAGGAAGTTGATCCATTTGAGAATGACAAGGGATAAAGTCACCGCGAGGAGATTAATAAATAATATGATATTTATAGATAGTAAAATAAAATTACTGACCTGCGGCATATACATTTAATAAGAATTAACCAAAATTAGAAAAATAAATTCTAAAAAATTGGGGAAATCCGGAACAATTTCTGAATAAAAAGTATATCGTACCAAGCTGATACTCAAACCCGATAAAGAGCATGCACAGCATAAAGACTCCCCATGAAAACCACCTGCTAATCTGAACACAGTATACGGATTCTTTATCTCTTTCATTAACAACATGCTCTTATCCTGGATAGAGAACTGGAAATTGCTGTGCAGGAACCAGAAAGCAGTTGGTATCCGCTATGCGCTGAACACAACATAATTATCTATCTGGCAAAGAAGTGGGCAGTTAAGAATGGGTCGGACATCATTATAGTTTAATATTATCTCGCCGATACTTTTAAAAGTATCTCCATGACCTGATCTGTCATACTTTCTCGAAATTGAAACTGAATAACATAACAATAAACCTCACTATAAATATGTACAACAACTGTTTTACCATATCTGAATCGAAAGTAAGAGACCACAATAAATACAAGTAAATAATGGGGTCAAACACGGTTTCCTCATATCTATGACTCTTTACATTTTCCATCAACTATATTTTAAAAAATATGCTATACGAACATCCATTAGTTATTAGTGACCACAACATTAGCATAATGGCATACACAAATGACATAGTACTTACAGCTAATACTAGGAAGGAAATTCGAGATTTGATTAAATATATAGTTAAATATGCTGACATGACCACAGCAAATGCGGCTATTTTCATCTTAAAAATCGCACAGACTCAACACTATACAATTGAGTTATGACCGGAAAATAAAACGCAAAATTAAAGATTTAGTATTTCTATTCTCTTTTTTCATTTCTTGTTTTCAATCTTTCTTGCCAGAGTTCCGGAACGACAATTTTTTTGACAATTGACAAAATCCATCTACCTCAAATACTTAACCAAGATCATAATGTTAAAGAAAATAGAAATATCAAAGAATTTATCATGTCAAATTTAATCCGACGTTTATACGGAAAGCTGTTGAGAGCAAAAGAATCAAAGAAACATCTTCCAAACGTGTTTGGTTAACTAGTCAAAAGAATTGGTCTACCAAGTGCAAAGACATGAATTTACCATAGCGGAAGACCATCATGACTTACGATATAACAAGAGAGTTAAACATCTTAGTGGAAAAAAAGGAAAAAAATGAGTTAAGAGCAGACATCAATATGAGCCCACAAACACAAACTTTGAATGAAAACGAATACATTGCAATGAGCAAACAAGGTAATAAATTAGTAACCGACCTCACAAATTTTCTATCTGATGAGGATAAAAAAATTGCTGTCACTGGGACCAAAATTCAGTCTAAACTGAAATATCGACGATACAACCTTGTTCAATTTTAAAACGACTCTTTGCCTTATTGCATACTAAATTAAATGGGACAACACTATCCCGCGATCAATTGATCAAAGCCAAATTGATATGCTCCCAATATATACAAAAGACTGATAAAATATATCTTCCCAATCTTGACCTATAATTAAATTCAACACTGTCAAAGGTTTGTCGAAAGATCATAAATGTTGTCGAAAAAGAAGGGAAAAGGAAACTATATAAATCAAATCTGTCGAACAACAAACAAGGCGTATTGAAAGCACTTAAAACTAAACCCTATGTATTCTTACCAAGCGACTAAGGAGGTGAAATTTGCGTCATTGAGAAAAGCCGCTACTGTGAAGCTGCCTATAAACATCTCAGTGATATTAACACATGCAAAAAGATTAGTCGAATGTCGCCAAACACTATTGAAAATGAAGATCGACAAGGTATGGGAAGACATAACCTCAGAAATGAATCTCAAAAACGACCAACGTAAACATTTGTAACAAAACCTCAAACCTTCCAAATTTCTACCATTTAATAAAAGCTCACAAAGATAGGCCAAATCAGGCAAATTGTATCAAACACAAATAGACCAACAACCATGACAAGTTGGCTCTTTTCAAAAATCCTAAAACCATTACTAAAAAATATACTTAAACCAAACAAGATTAAAACATCCATAGTGAATTCAAATGCCTATTCAGTCTTGATGTCGTAGTGAGTGTATCGAATGCTTAAGAAGAAGATTGGAAAATAATTTGTTAATAAAGGAAATGAATACCGAAAATATCATAAACCTTCTTACTGTTATTCTCGAAAATACCTATTTTACTCTTCATTAAAATTTATATAAACAAATTAAAGGTCTGCCAATGGACTCTAGCATATTAGGCTTGCTAGTAATCATATTTATGGGTAATCTCTAACGACTGGCACTGAGGATTATACAATGCACTGGTTTCTACCCAAGATATGTAAATGATATATTTATCACGACCAAGAGCAAGAGAGAAGCGGAAAAAATATTTCATATATTCACTGAAGCTCATCCGGATATAAAGTTTGAAATAGAAAATCCGGACGAATATGGATCCCTCAATATATTAGATTTAAGAATCAAAATAGATGTAGACACACCAACCTACGGATTTTACAAGAAATCAGCACACAAAGAAATATCTATGCACTAAAGATCAGCACTTACATATTGACAGAAAGTGAATGTTATAAAGAACGAGAAGCAGAAGATAGCCAATCGATGTACTGAAGGAAAAGAGAACTATAAACAACAATTAAATTTCGATAAAGTCCTACGCAGAAACGGACACCACAAGAAGGACATCGATAGAATGAAATCAAAACCAAAATCACCTATGGAAAAATCATTAAAAAAAGAAGAAATACTTTTATCTAAACAACCGATTTATCAATGACACGCTCGACCTCTAGATCCGGAAAACGATCAATGACACTGGCCTTCCAATTCATATATCACAAGCCTTGGACACTGAAGAATTTGAACAATGGAAAATTGCCAGACACCAAAGAAATATGCATGCAAAGATATATACATTGGAAGTACACTCAAGAATTTATACCAAAGAATTAAAGAACACCTAGGCCTTGCCGGAAAATCCTCGGTATACAGGCATCTCCAAAAATCCCAACCAAGGAAAGAAAGAAAAATTATTTCATCAAAATCTTGACCGGAGACAATATCAAAAAAAGTCTCAGATTCAAAGAGGCCATTCTTATCTTAGATAATCATCCATCAATAAAAACTAAAGAAATCAGTGAAATCGCAAGTCATATTTGTTGTTAACTCTGATACTTTAACTTTAAAAATTAAAACAATTTTATAGAAATAAGGAAAACGTTCAGGAATGAAAATCAGAATAGAATTGTATTTAGGTCTTGAAGTGGTTTGTGGAGGGTTGTTTGAAGGCTTTTTTTAAAAGGAAAGCTTTTTCATATAAATATTTTATAAGACTTTAAAAAATCAGGAACTATTTATTAATTTGCTCTGAATTTTATATAAAAACTTTCTTTAGTTTTATTTTTATATCGACGCAATCGTACATTAAGAATGATTCTGTTCCTTTAATACCCATCATCCAAATTAATATAGGTACTATAATTGTATTTATTCCGTTTTGACTTGCTCGTGGGTCGTGCACATTAATTGTTCTTTCAAATTCGGTTAGTAATTCTCGTAATTTTACTTACAAGGTTTCCATTTGATCACTATTGCCTGCTGTGCTAATAAACATTTTCCATCACCCTTTTTTTAACACGAACGGATCTATCGATTTTTTGATTATTTCTGTGATTGTAAATATGTTCCTTTTTGAAGTATATTTTTGCATACGCCGTTTGTACAAACCTATCATATTATAAATTAAATAAGCTAATCCTAAAATATATCTACTTGGATCTTCAGATTGATTTATTAATTGTTCAACAATCGTTATCATTTCTGGCACATTTTTTAAAGTCATTCTTAATCTGCTGTTCATGATTTTTGTCAGTATTGGTCGTATGATTGGCCATAGTTGCTTAGCTTCTGGTGTGATATTATCTCTTTTTAGTACTCTTTTTATATCTGGGTTAGCCAATGCTCATACATCGGAGACGAGTTCATTTATCCATCGCGTGCCTTGTTCTCTCACAGGCGTTTTCTGTTGTACTTGTTTTGCTACTTGATTAAGTTTATTTATTTTATTTTCCGTTGATCAGTTTGTATTTGATCTTTCGATTTTTGTTTTGGTTCCATGTTATCTCTTTTTGGTCTTTCTCTTGATCTGCTGTCTGTTGTCGTTCCCACTTCTTTTCGACGGGATGGTTTGATTATCGGTACTCCCGACGTTGTAATTCCTTTATCTATTATCCAATTGCTCCATTCGTCCGTTGTGGATGCTTCTATATTGTTGTGCATTATCCATGTCCGTTTCCGCTTCTGTGGTTTTGATTGGTTTTCTTTGTGCCCAATTGGGTTCCTCTCGTTCATCAGTTGTTTGTTCGTTTACCGTATTTGTGGTGAATAGATTACCTGAATATGGGATCGCGTCTCCTTCTTTTGAATTTGCAATTTCTTCCAATTCTGAAATGATGTCGTCTTCTTCGATGATTACTTTTTCCACTATGTCTTGAATTTCGGGAATTTCTTTGCTTTCATGTTGTAATTAGGGCATTTTTCATCTTTCTCCCTTTTTGATTAAAGCTCGACTTCCCATTAGTGCTACTCTTATTATATTAGTCACTCTTCGTTTGACTGATGTGACTCCAATTTCTATTTCGTCATCTAACGATCTCCCTTCATATTGTAGATGAAATGGTATTTCATACGGCATGTTGGTTTTTATATCTTTAATTTTTGTCGCAATGTGGACTTCTTTTTCCTCATTTTCAAAATCTGGATATTGAATTTGCAATTTATATTTTTCAGGTCTCTCTTTGGCCCATTCCATTTGTATCAATTTTCAAATTATTCCTTCTAGTTGTTCGGGATACCAGGTATATACTCGTCGATATTCCTCAATTTCTTTAACTAACGTTCTCAGGTTCACAACTCTCTGACATGAAGTTACGATCCACTCTGCCAATGCAGTTGCTCGTCGATCTTGATTTTTGGCGCCCATATTTAGAATTGATTTTAACGCTCTACATTTTTGTGTTTCGGTTAGTTCAGTTAATTCATTTTCTTCGAGATCATCAATATCTGTTGGTATATATTGTCTTCCTGCTATACGTTTTTCTAATACACAAATTCTAGGTTGGTTTAAGCTTTCGCATTGTTTATTTCGATCTTGTTTTCAACTTCTAGTGTGAAACGGATATCGCCATGTTTTAAATACTTTGATTTTTCATTCGTTACAAATTGTTGGGCTATAAATTTTGGCGATCCGGACGCAATAATTTTGTTTGTAAGCGGTTTTTGATAACACGTCGTTCGTTTGTCAGGTCTGAATGTATCACCATGGTTAAATCGTGGTTTACCAGGTGCATTGAGTGAGATAGTAATCTTCTGTGTAAATGGCCATAATAGTTTTCAGTCATTTATCCCTTTACAAATAATAAAAAATACTGATACATGAGTATCCTTTCTCACTTCATCATCATTTGGATATACTTTCATTTTTAATCGGTAGCCTCCTGGTTTCGTATAAAACTTTGAGCTTGATATTACTACTGATTTTATTTGATGTTTTGCTTCTTCTACCTTTTCCAGTCAATTTAGAATTTTCCATTTAAATGGTGTTATTCATTTCTCTTCTCGTAACTCTTCATCGTATTCAGGTAACCATTTCAATTCATCTAACATATAATTTGAAGCTCCTTCTTTCTTTTAATAATTCTAGTGAAATTTCCTTTGGTAAATATTCAATCCATTTTTGTTCTATTATAAATTGTTCTAATTTCCATCGAGCCTCTTTTTCATTCCATACTTTTATCCATGGTGTTATTTTACAATCAGTATCATCTAAAAATGATATTTCCCGATATAATTCCATATCTTTTCTCCACACGTTATATATCTCCAATATTTTATCCATTTTTTCTTTTATTCTATTTTGGAATTTTAATATTTTTTGCTCATCTTTTGCGGGATTTTTTATCCTTCCCGACGGTTCGTCCATTGCAATTACATTGATTATTTGACCATCTTTCCATTTACATAATTCGTATATCGGAATTTGATCCTCTTGTTCTAAAGAGCAACTATTGTACATAAATATGATATCTTCCATCATCCCATCGTCGCTGCTTTCTCTTACTTTTCGCAAAATTTCTTGATCGATTATAGCTATGAGTTCAACTACTCGACAATCCGGATCAACGGTAATGATTTGTTTTTCGCCATTGGGTAACTTTACTTTAATTTTATTAATTCGGTTTCTCTCATTTGTCTCTGGTATTTACCATATTAACTGATTAATTCTGTGGTCCGTTAGTCTTAAAATCGTATAATTTCTGTATCTCGCACATTTTTGACAAATCTTTTCATCGATTCAGGTCTCCTGATATTTATTCGGTCGATAAATTTTCTTACCTGGTCGATTGCTTGTTTTACCAGTTTTATCTGGTTTTCTCTCATGCGTTGTTTTGCCAATTTCTCCATTCTTGGTTTAATTTCGTTTTCGTAAACTTGTTTTATGTTATTTAAAATTTCAGTTACTTGTTTCTCCTCTCGATTCTTTTCAAGCGATAAGATATTGATTTCTTCTGGCCGTATCATCGCGTCTACTAAATGTACATCTGCTTTGATTTTCCAACCATTATATTATAGTTGTTCGTTTTCCGGTTATTTCCCATCTTTTCTTGTACTCATTGATATAATTCATTGGTGTTTATTCCCGTTGGTTGGATCATTTGCATTGGGATTTCTGGGTGTTGGATTCCAATTTGATATTGTTTTATATTAACTTTTTTCAATTCTGTTTTATAATCTGTTACGAAATATTTCCATGTCGCCATTAATATTCCCCCTTCTTGTTAATACGTTTGTGCAACACAGTTTCATAAATTTTTCGTAAGTTATTTTATCAATAAATTATGAATTACAGTTTACTTCGTCTACTATATTATATATTTCGATTAATATTCCCCACTCGTCTTCATTCGTTTTCTTCGGCTCGTTTTTATCAATTTCGCTTTCATCATTATTTAGTGAACTTTTGTTTTGAATCATTTCGTCACATGATTTAAATATTTCGCCTTCTAGGCTGCAAATTTAGCTTAATTCGTCTTCTACATAGGTTTGTTCCTCTTTCAGTTGTTTCAACATGTTTATTTTTAATGCATTTGTTGGTTCTTCTTTATTTGCTGTATCGCAGTCTCTTTTTACTATGAACCATTTATCGGTTATTTTTTCTTTAATTTGTTCATCTGTTAAACTTTCATCTTTTCGAATTTCATCTTCTATCTTTTGCAGTAGTATCCTCTGGATTCGACTTTTTGCCGTTGGTTCGTTTGGTTGTGGTTTAGGTATTTTTTCTGCCTCTTCATTTTGAATTTCTTCGATTTTCTTTTGTATTTCTTATTTCTTTTCTTTTTTCTTTTTTTTCTTTAATAAATTCTTGAATTCTTTTTATTTTCTCTTCACTACTCAACTCAATTGTTTTAATTCTTTTCGTAGGAATCACATCTTCTTTTTCATTCAGTTCCTGTTTGTCTATTTTATCACCGGCGCTGTTCACAACACACTGCTCCGCAGTATGGATTTCTTCATCATTTGAAACCCTCATCATGTTTATATGTCTTGTGTTTTGATATTTGCTTTTCCATCTTTCTTGAATTTCTCTTGCTTCTTCTCTTTGTAATCTTTTCCATTCGGTTTTCTGGTGTTATTGATTATTATTTGTATTTTGTTGTCTAACATCTCCATTGTCTTGCATCATATTAATTCGTCATTGTTGGTAATCATTATTTGATGTTTGCATTATTCTTTCTAGGAGTCTTTCAACTTCTTGCATCAAATTAACTTGTGTTGTTGGATTTGCATTGTTTGCCTAGGTGGATTTGGTCGTCCTTGGTTCGGGCAATTTCGTGAGATGTGCCCTACTTGATTGCATGTGAAACAGGTTATAATTCTTGGTTCACCATTTCCCCGGTTTCCTTCTTTAGTTCTGCCATATCCATTATTTCAACCGTTTCAATTATTACCGACGTATCTTTTATTTCCACCTTCCATATTTCGACATATGGCTTCAATGTAGCCTCTTCTACCGCATTTTTGGCATATTTTGTTTCGGTAGTATTCATTAGTTTGATGTCCAGCTCTTTGGCAATTTTTTGACTTGATGTACTTTTAATACTTTTTATAATTATTTATATTCGAAGTATATACAAAACTGGATACAAATTCAAAAATTTATAACGAAACTTATTTTATGATAACCCTAGATCCATTTATATACACCCCAAGTACTAAAAAAACATATTGATTTAACATTGATTAGTTTCACTAGCATTTTGGTTTCTTTAATCTTACATGATGATTATTATTGATTAAAACAAATTTATTCTCCGAGATTTCGTTTGATTTTCTATAACTACATTCCAATATTATGGTTGATTAGAACAAAATTTGATTAGTGATTCCATCTTTATTTTTCAATGTTTATTCCCTTTTGTTCTGTCTATATTTCATTATCGTTATCATAATCACTTTTACACTACCCAGTTTATGATTACCCTTTACATTTTTACGATCTCTTTAAGTTTGATATTATTTCAACATATTTCCCCCATTATTATAGTAAATTTTAATCCCAGCTTTTTAGATTTCAAAATTGCAAGTTCGTTCAAATCAAAACTGTTTCATCACCTTTCTCTCGGTTCATAATCTCTGATAATCATTAGCTCGTATTGATATCGTTATGCTTGTTTTTACTTTACGTTGTTATTATTTGTGTTTGTTTTATCAGTTTGTGGTTTCGTTTCCTTTTCAAAATGATTCCAATTTGAGTAATTATGAAAACCTTCAACTCGTTCTGATGAAACAATTCCGATTCAAAAGAATACTCTGCGATCTCTTAGAAATCTTAATGTTAATCATTATGCTATGGATGGTCATGATATCAATTCAAAATAATAGTATTAGCAATGATAATAATAATAATAATCCCAATAATAATAATAACAATAATAATAATAATAATAATAATAATAATAATAATAATAATAATAATAATAATAATAATAATAATGATAATGATAATAATAATAATAATAATAATAATAATAATAATAATAATAATAAGTACTAGAATAAAAATTAAAAAATATTAATAATTAAAACACTACTTATAAAAATAAGTAGTAAATATAAATTAAAATTTTTTAAAAATACTATGACCTTGAGAAATTTTAAATGACCTTGAAAATATGATGACCCATCTAATGACCTTGAATGAGTCATGGTCTTTGTTTAAATGACCCTGAAAATTATGATGAGTCATGGTCTTTGTTCAAATGACATTGAAATTTTTTGGATGAGCCAAGGTCTTTGTTTTAATGAACTTGAATGAGTCATTGTCTTTGACTCAGAAAAAATTTGTACTTTTAGACTTAGAAAAAAATTTTACACCGGGCGGGAGGGGAGAGGGGTATGTGGTCCAGCGGTGACATGGTCTAGTGGTGATATAACCATCTACTTTACACTAGGATCAATTCGTTTGGCCTCAAAATTCCTATTGATTTGTTCTATTTCTGATAGTCATACATTTATTAATATTATCCAACGAATTACAAGATTACTTTTCTTTGCGAAAGTGATTTTCATATTAGATTTTGCTTTTTGAACTAAAATTTTCAACTTTTCAATATTGTTCTCACTAATAACATTTATTTTAGCTTCTGTATCTAGCAAAAACTATATTAATTCTATTTTCTATCAAAATACCTACCATTCATCTTTTCATAAATAATGTTCGGAAGACATTCGTTTTACCGAATATTTTACTTATACTAACTACTCTATTCATATATATATATATATATATATATATATATATATATATATATATATATATATATATATATATATATATATATATATATATATATCGAAATTCATAATAATATCCATTTTATTATTAAGATCAGCCAAACCACATTCTAAATTACTTGGATACTCAAAACACATACATAGACAATCATTCAAATTCAAGTAATTAATTTTTTTAATTATTAACTACTTTAAATCTATTCATTCAATTGAATGTTGCATAAGAAACATCATTAAAGCATGCTTTGTTAATTTGTACCACAGAATATTGTCAAAGTTTCTATATTTTTCCAAAAATTCACTGCGCTCGTTATTTTTTCTTCTATATTCTAACGTGGCATCTAAATAGATGAATAAATTCTTCTTTGGCTCAAATTCTTTATGAAGACGACTTTCATACTCAAGATAGTTTGACTGTATCACTTCATATTTTAAAATCAATTCCACCGACAAAAAGGTTTTTGTTAGCGTTTTTCTAAATTCCGCCCCTGTTGAGTTAGTTCGAAAATCTTTTTATCTCAAGAAGGAATAATTCAAAATATTTTTTCTGGTCCAAATGGCTTGGTGAATTTATAAAATTCTGATGTTCTGATGTGGTTCGCATGCTAAAGAGACATAAGTGCACAATATTTATTCTGAAGACAAAAATCCAATACACTCTTACGACTCTTCATTCTTCCTTACAATAATAATAACAAAATCAATATAGAATACAAAATATACAAATTTTTCTCCTATATTTTTAAATAAATAAGTAATGATCGAAATCATTTTTAAAAAGGATATGCCGAAAATTCGTGAATACCTTAAATAAATCTGATTCATAGTCAAATTTTGTAGAAAATATTATGTCACTTATATAGAAATTAGAGGTGAAAAACAAAAAAGTCCTTATAATAATAATAATAATAAGTCAAAGTAAATAAATAAGATTTATTAGCAATATATTCATGTTATATTACAAAATCTGATAAGAGGCACTAGGACTGTATTTCATTGTCCTGCTATACTTGAAAGGAAAATAATTATTACTAAGACTATTTTGATAGAACCACTTACTAAATGTCCACAAAATATATGTATACAGAGATAGACGGACGCAAATAAATAAAATTCCCTCCAATAATTTACCAACAAATACAATAAAATCGATTGTTAAAACATATCCGACCTTCACCTACCATTCGCCGCTAAACATAAAAGAACACAAAATAAATAACGAATGTTCAATTAAAATATAAGCAACAAATGATGGATATTGAGAAAAGATAAGACGGAAATCCTTTACTCGGACAATAATTCGCATCAATATACAACTAATTCCTGGCGCTGGTGCAGAGATATCCCCTCAATCCTGATGCTGGTGAGGATGAAGACGATGGCGAATGTCAGTTAAGATTAATACAATGTTTGGAATACAAAGGAAAATATAAAACATCACAGTTATTGAGTAATTAGTTTTAACTAATTAATAAAAGTTTAATCATAATCGTTTTAGATTTTTGGTAATTTTGAAGCATTAATCATTGGATTGGATTCTTTCAACCAACGACGACCTTCCGATTTATAATCGTAGGTACATTGATGGGTTTCCGCGTAGCGATGTCGGCTGCAGAAATTTTGCCCACAACTGAAAATAAATAAAGAGGTTAAAATGTTCATTTCATGACTACCAGCTAAATACGAGATTATAAATGTTTTGCTAACAGATCTCATAACGCAGTGCTTCCCAAGGATTCGACACCTGGGAATCTCGTTAGGAAAAATCGCATATAGGTTTAATTAACTATAAAAGCTATTAATTATTTCAAATTTTGGTGCATACAATAATCTTTTCAAACCCTAAGTCTATTAAAATGGACATGTGGAACCGCTAGAAAAGTATATTTATGAAGTACAAAATTTTATCAACAGTATATGGTTTATAACCTAAATTATGTACTAATAGGTTTGGACCGGTTTTTTACTTTTACTTTTATCACCATTTATTTTTTATGCTGAGGGTCCTTCAGATTTTATTGTTTTCATTGAGAATAATTTAATTAAAAAAAACCAGCATCCCGTCAAATAGTTCAATGAAGTCAATTCCGAAAAAAATAATCGAATAAAATTCTGACCAATGAATTGTTGGGATATTAAATATTCGTCGATGAATAGGTCTCTCGATCCGACTCCTCGTGTTCAATAATCAATAAAACAAAATCCCAACAAAGAAATCTTTATTGACAAATATTCACCACGATACACAATAAATTATTTATCGTATACACCCTAAGGGTATCACGATGTAAATTCAACTGCAATCTGATTAACTAACTTTATCGATTTACGACAATTCGCTCGTTTCCTTCGACTCGTTATTTTCGCGTTCCGACCAACTGGCAGCTTATTTTGTTGTCAGTTGCTTTTATAGTTTCTTGGATTCCCATAAATCTGGATTACTATTGAAAAACAATTTTCCATTTCGGACAATTTATTGCCCGTTTCACTAATGCCGGGAAGCACATTAAGCTGACGTTTAGCTCGGCGGCCCTTGATTCGTCGGTAAATAATTTAATTAATTAATTTGCTTTTGGGCTCCCGACCCTTCAATATACCTTATCTCAGTCTAATAATATTTTATTCGTCTTCACAATCAAATTTGCCACCGGTTACCACTTTTTCTCCCCGAAAAATATTGATTTTGATAATTTCAAAATTTTATTATTTTTATTCATGTTTTGTTATAACCCCAAACTCTCCAACAATTAATATTTTGTTAATATTGTAGGAAAAAGAGTCTACTTAGAAAGTTTATGGGTTTTAATTTAAATTTTATACTTCCTTCGACAGTAAGAGAGCCAATATTCTTTCTCTTAATTTTCAGGAAAGATCGCCGCACTTTTAGAACATTAATCTATCACTCTAATGATCTTAATGTACTTTTTTTAATTAGTGACTTTTTAACATTGCTATTTTAATACAGTATTTTTGTGTTGTGAAAACATCTGAAATTAATAATTAATTGACAAAGCTCACTTAGAACTATTAGAAATTTGATTTCTTTTAAAATTATGTCAGTCAAATTTTGTTTTAAATTTTTTTTAAAAATTCAATTTTTTGTCGGCAGTTTAGAATTTTGGTTTCAAATATTTTTTGTAAAAAATCAATAATTATGCGTTTTTTCTAGTTTGTAATCAATCAAACAAACAAATAATATATATTTTTTTCACATGTTACGTTAATTCCATCTTTCTACGGTCAAGATATGTTTTAATTAATCAAATAATATTTAATGTAGGCTAAATGTGATTATCATGAACAAATCGTTTTCAAAATGTCGACATTACTAATTCACTTTACAAATCACAAATTTAAACAAAATACTTTCCGATACTAATAGACTTATAATAAAAGATGCGTAGAATACAATAAAGTAATTTACTTTGCATAGTAACAAATATCGTACATTTATTTTTATTCAAACAGTTCACAAAAATATTTTTTAATGAATAGGGTTTATGTGTATGTACAAAAAAGAGCATTATTGCAATAATCTAATTTATATTTAGTCGGTAGATCTCAGCTGTACCACAATTTGTCTAGACTTAAAAGATGCATAAATTGAAGTTTAATTAAAAAATTTTCTTATTCCAAATGCCTTCAATAAAAATTTTCTGTTATAATTATATTATTAAACTTTTAAATAACACGTTGATTGTAAAATCATTTCTAAAATTTTATTAAAAAAAGCACCAATGTAAACCAATTTCTCCAGTGTTTATTCATAAAATGAAATATTTAAAACTAAAAATAGTCCTCTAATAACAAAATTTAACAAGCGTGTTTAGAAAGTAATTTTAAAAAATTAATTTGTCATTATAACAAGTTTAATAAATTACTAAGGATTTAAAAATGTTTTCTATTTGCTAATTTTTAGATATTCGAAATTTAGCCTGACTATGATTGGTTTAGATAAACTTACAATTTATTATTATTATTATTATTATTATTATTATTATTATTATTATTATTATTATTATTATTATTATTATTATTACTATTATTATTATTATTATTATTATTATTATTATTATTATTATTATTATTATTATTATTATTATTATTATTATTATTATTAAAACCCATTTTCGAAAAAAGTTGAAAAAATTGAAACAAAAAAATGATTCACAAGTAGACGGATTATTCATATATAAATACTAAACTCTAAATTCCAAACTTATAAAAAGCATTTCACACGACTTTCTAGAAATAAACATTCACTGGTTTTAAATCTATTGAGATTAGTCATTTATTTATGAGTTTCAGATGATATTTTATATAGCCGGTTATGAGGGAAAGAATCACAAATAATGTTGGGGGAATGGTGATTCTAATCTAAAGTTGAACATACAGTCAGTGTAAAATATTCATGATGGATGGCATGAAATAAATCTCAGTGAAATATATATATATATTGCCAATTCATAAAAACAAAATTACATTCCGATGGCTTATATTTATATTTTCATAAATGTATTTTCCAATAAAATATTTACATACATTTCCATCTATTTTGAGAGTTAAGTAAACCCGAAGATAATTTCATTGGGGCTAATGAAATTATGATTTGCACTCAACTAATAAATGTTTCTAACAGAAATGGTGATGACAACAATCTTTAAATAAATAATACAAACAAATACAACAAACAAACTCATATATCAACAAAAATCAATAAATCAAAATTATCACAATAAACAAAAAAATAACAGTTTCAGTTGCTTTTAACTCACAAAACGACGCGCGATTATTTATTTAATAAAAACCCTGACGATGTCAAAAATTAGACGTATTTGATTGATGTTTTTGAGTCAAATATTTATTAATTAAGATTTAAGTGGATTAATTATTACATGTCTCAAAAGGCTATCAGACGGTTGAAAAGTGCAATGTGTCTTACCGTTTAGGGTTTCTTACTTTGGATTTCGGATCTGAAAATAATATCCTTCAGGAATCTCCCCTTTTACTGTAATGGAAATCTTGACGAGCATAGAAATGATTTCATAGGCCTTTATAAAGAGATAATAATGAAAATTAGGGCATTTCAATAGAAATTTCGCAAGTAAATATTTAGAAACTAGAGTTTATCCGAAATGTCAACAATGTCGGAACATTGTCAAAAAAATTTAATCTCAACGATATTATTAATAATATAAATTCAATGAAATTACCGGCAGTCATAGCTTGTAGCGAGACCAGTCTTTTTATTGCACAAGAAACATCGTTTTGTCCTAACTTTTTCTACGATTTCTTCTGAGTTAATTTTGAAAGTCGAGGGCTCTAAAGATGAAGATCTACCAGACACAATACCAGCACCTAAAATTTCAATATCTTGCTAACATTTGTTACAGTTCGATATGGTAAATTTATTTGATGACAAATTGTACAAACACAAATTATTAAGAAGTTTTCTAAAAGTATCCAAAATAACCAATAAAAAAAGAAATTAATTTAATTCAAACAAGCTCAGTAAATATATTATGAATAATTATTGTAAAATTCAGTTATTACTACAAATTTGAGGCGCACGTGCAAAATTTATTTGGAAGGAGAATATTCAGAAATTATTTGAGTTTGTTTGAATAACTAAGAAATAAAAATTTTTTCATATTTAAAACCCCTTGAGGATGGCTCGACATCCCTATTGGAAGTAGCGGTTATTTAAATAAAAATTAACTATTTAATTGTGCGTAATCATAAAATTAAGGTTTCCTGTTCATTATAGCTTTTTCGAAAAATTAATTTTGACCAAAATGATTGACATTATAAATAAAATCGGACCACAAAACGTTAAACCAAGTAAATATTACATTTTATATTAATAATAAAATATTTACGATTTCTTACTAGCCTTTTCAGAGGCAATTACAACACTTAACATTTTCATGGCCGTGTGGTATGTTTTTATCGAGTGAAGGATCACTCTCGGAACAGATTGAATGTGGGTTATTTTGAATAATTTAATTGTGATTTTAACATTTGTTTATTCAAAAATTTATTTTATATGTGAGCTGGGCTTTGTGAAAACCTTTTTCGATTAACCTTTTGAAGCAATGCTGGCCTTTCTGCCACATTAATCTACCTTCATAAATATAGTTTGCGAGATCCGTAAATTTGATAAGAATTGTGTAACTGTCACATTCTTTTTAATCTGATAGTAGACTATTCATATTCTTTGGCCTTAATGAAACCCTTCTCGTGTCCATTGAGTTTATTTACACTTTACTGATGAGAGTCAATAAAAGCTTAAAATTAGTCTGTCATTAAAAATCACATAGAATATTAAAACACGTTTTATTTTGACTTTATATCATTAAAAATATTTATGATGATAACTGTAAAAATTCGCCGTAGCTCTTTTCAGAATTTTTTTAAAATTTTAAACATCTAAACAATTCTCATTTATGTTCAATAAACTTTAAATATTCAAAGTTTAAATGACAAAAACTAAAATGAACTCATACTCATAATTTTAAAAATTATTTTTATTTTTAGGAATGTTTTCATTGTTTCTTGTAAATAATAACAACAATAACTTATATACAATAATCTTATCAGAAGGTATTATTATTTTGTGATTTCATAATGTGATTCACATAAAGTACAGCTGAAAAAAATCAGCTGGAAGAAAATGTAATTTGTATCCGAAGGAAGACGTATTATTCGAGAATTCTATTGTTTTATAATTTTTAAAAATATATCCTATATGGCCACCAAAACCCATCATAAACATTAAGAAATAAAGAATTGGTTTAATTTTGAAAAATGTGAGTTATGAATTTTTGTGCTCGCCAAAAAATTTTGTATTTTTTTTGAGAAAGTTAATATTTTATTTCTGATTTTTTTACTATAGTCAGAGCCTTTCTTGACTCGGAAAAATGTTTTTACTACATGAAAATTATGATAGGGAATTTTTAGAGTAAAAGCTGAATATAGTCATTGGAGGGAAGATACAATTTGTTTTTATAAAATTACAAATCTATCGTGCAAGTTTTGTTTCGTGCCAAAAATATTTGAATTAGTGTTACTGTAGTTCTATCAAAGGAAAACGGGTAATCTGACAAAGAAAATGTGCCAAATTGTGTAATATTACCTGATATAACAATGAAAAAGTATAGAGGCACAAATATTCGATCATTTGCATATGCAATAAATTCTGGAAGAAAAAATTATAATCTACCTCTTTTTAAGCATAAATTTAAAAGATTAAAACCGTCACCATTTTTCCATAAATCTGGCATAGAATCGTCCAAGAAGCTCGAGCAAATATTAGGATTAATGCAAGTTTATTAAAGGTTTTTGCTATATTTAAGAACTATATAAATTTTTTTCTTTATATATTTATTCATGTTAAGTTACCAGGTAAGATGTTACAATAAGACTTTTTTATCTCAAAACCGACATTTATTTCGGGGCATTTAATTGTATAAATCGCAAAACTGAATCTAGAGATAATAAATTAGTGCGTGTGATGCTAGCTTGTTCATCCTGTGAACAGTCTTGCGTCATGTCCTTCTAGAAAGGAGTAAAATTACTGCTTTTTTGTAAAAGAGATATAAAAAAGAAATATATTGATAATTATTTATGAAAACTTTTTAAACTCATTAAATTCATTATTTGAACTGTTTATATCATTATTTGAACCTAATAAACATTATTGGATGATTTAGATATAACTATAAAACACATTAAAGCAGGTTTCTAGAAATTATGCAAAATTTGAAATGTAAATCTTTAAATATCTCGTAATAAAAATAAATTAACTTGCTCCACTTTCAAAATAAACGGCTCATTTGTTATTTTCAAAAAATAAATGTTTAATAAATAAATTTTTACTGCGCGAATTGTGTAATGGTTACATAACAGAGACTCATCTACTGATTAGGTCTACCGAGATAAATAATACTGCAGAATTTAAAGGGCACATATTACTACACTGCTTAAACGTTTCAAATTAACTCTGAACTCACTACCGCACTTCTAAGAAGCTTCAGCGCTCACTTGGGGAGGGGGTACCACTCACTTTAGGAACTAATTGATTAAATAAACGAAGTAAATTAGAGGGATTTTATTCAAAGTGATTTATAATACAAATCTTAAATGATATTAATCTATTCAATAGAATAAAAGGTAGAAGTGTAGTATAAGGGAAGTTTTGCAATGAATAATAAACGACCGAAGAAAATGAAAAAGTTGTGTCTGATATGTAGGCTATGCATATGTCTATTTTAACTCTTTGAGACATGGCGATATTAAAAGTGCCCCACCTTTTTGCTGCGTAAATGTGTATGGTGGAATATGTTTTGAAAATATTGCAATAGCCACGTGCATATAGGTTTATTTTGAATCTCATTTATGCAGACTAGTTGGTAAAACCATAAACAAATGTTATAAATGTGTTCATTCGTAGTAGAATTTGATGCCTCAAAGAGTTAAAACAATATAAAATAATATGAAATGGTAAATCATTCAACTAACTTTGTGGGTCTCTATAATGGCGCACATACAAATCTTTATTGACAATCTTTGGTTAAAATAACACAAAACTACAGGAAACCAAAAATTAGGCACTGTCGTGAATCCTCATGGATATTTAGATGAATTTAGATTTATATTTATGTTTAATCAAATAATTTTGAATTAGAAATAAATTTGCTTTTGTTATGTTTGTAATTGCCTCTTATAGTTGATTATATTTTCATATCAGTATAAGTTGTTTAAATAATCATGTTTTATATTTGCAGAAGTCCCTTATACTGCAATTCTACCAGATAAAGTCTAAATCGGTTGAGAAGTATTTGACAAAAAATGTAAATATTACCTGACATCTTATTGATATCTGTCATTATTTGAGGAAGTCCATTTGAATTTGGTTTATTATTATAAGGGGTCGTCAATTTGGAATAATTTCTAGTGCTATATTTCAAGCCGATGTTGGATTCACCATTAGGAAACAATGGTGGATAATCATTGATTGGTGGAGGCTTCTGTTCTGAACCACTTTGTATTTTTATTGTTGGTGAAATACTTTGTAATTGTGATGTCATATCCAACAATTTGGGTTTACTTGGTAATGGAGCTAACTGCCCATCTAAGTTTATTATTTATTATTATTATTATTATTGTTGTAATATTTGATGTTATAACATAATTAACCTTTGACTTATTATGTAATATTTAACCTTTGATCTTTAACCATAATAATAAGAATAACAAATCTATGATGAAATAATTACAAATTTATGAATAAATAATTATCTGTTTATTCATAAAATGAAATATGAAATATTTTGACCGAAAGTCGGTCCTGATCAATTATAACCAAAATTTAACTAGACTTTCGCTTTCTCCTCTTCTTCTCTGATTGATATTTTCTTTCACTCAATTATATTCAACAAATATATTTATTTAAACAAATATCCAAAATATTTTTCAAACTAGATTTACAAACATTATAAATTTCATAGATTAGTATAAAAACTTTAATTATTTTTAAAAATCAAGTTATTTATTGAATTCTAAAAAATCCATTTTAATATTTTAAAATCGAATTTTCATTTTAGAAACAATGTAGATAAATATATACAAAATTTATTATTCCTTTATTAAATTTTAGATTTTCGACATTTAACTTTGGCAGGGGTTTGTTTTGATAAACTTTAAAATCATTTTTTGTCGACTTTCGGTCGAAATCTTTCATATTTCATTTTATGAATAAATATTGCGGAAATTGGCTAGCATTGTTATTTATCTTAATTTTATTTATATAAATGATTCCGCCATTGACAAATAAAGATTTTATAATTATTATATTTTTAATTTTAGAATATTATAAAATTTATAACAAAAAATCTATATAAACATAATGCAAAAATAAATTGATTTTTCTTCTTTGTAAAAAAATGTAAAACTGATTTTATTTGTATTTTTTACATTAATAATTTTAAAAAAAATGATTTATCCTACTTCTTTGCATTGTTCGACTTGATGCTCGCGTTCCATTGATGGATATTTTACTTTGTTTCGATTGTTTGCTAAGTTTTAATTGTTCAAGTTTCTTTTGTAAATTTGTGCATTTCTCTCTCAGTAATTTCTCTTCTTGACTCAAAGATTCACTGGTTACCGCTTTTGCAGTGTTAACAATCGGACCATTGTTACTTGGAATCATGTGCTTAGAGACACTATTTAATCGCAAAGATGGATATCTTTTCGGTAGTAAAGGAGGCTGAGGTAGAAATTTAAACCAATCAGGAAGCCAAGAACCGTGATCTTCAAGAACACGTGAGAGATTTGTACTTCTCAACTCCAGATCATCGTCTGATGTAGGATTCATTGCTGTTTCTTCTTCTCTGTCAAATTTTTCAGGAGAATCATCAACATTATCATCGGTTAACGTTGGACTGTCTGGTGAAGCTTCAACTACTGGACTGAGGGTAGGATCGTTTCTGTATAATATATACACATACAATCCTATTAAAATTTGAAAATAACTAAATTTCACAATAAATAACAATAAAAAGCCCAGAATTTTTATACATTTTTAAAAATTCTAATCCGAATAGTTTTTTAGAGAGATGAATTAAAACAATAAAAATAAAATAATCTTGATAGCAAAGAATAAAGTGGTGATTTCTTGGTAGCAGTATAAATTAAAAGTTTTTACTACCTTTCAAATTCAAAAGGATTATTTTATAATCGAATTATTTTTCATCTTTTTTATATATACTTTGCATTATCTTATTATTACTTGTTTAAGATGATAGCAAATGAAAGAATAAATGATTATAATGATTATAATTATATATTTCAATTATCTCATTATAACTTTTAGTGTTTCATTTTTATTTCAAAATCTTCTTTATAAAAATGATAAATGATTTTATTTAGAGTCTATGCTTAATATTTTGATAAAAATTGACCAAAATTTAACTCTATATGCATATACGGTAAGTAGATTTTAAGTTTTTTAAAAGTATTTTTTGTGTAGTGAAAAATTAATTTTTATAATGTTTTCATCTTTTAAAAAGTAGCATTTGGTTATCTTATAGAATCGCAATTGGATTCGCAGATATTGCCCATTAATACAAACGGTTATTTTAATATAATTAGTAATAAAACTAGTAATGGATTCATTAACCGAAGTCTTATAAAGTAGTGGTTTCCATACTTATTGTAATCCCTCTTTCTTTTTATATCATAAAAGTTTGTTACGTTTACTCAATTTTCGTAGTAACCAAATTTCATAAATACTGTCCTTATAAAAACAGTAAAATGCCAGACAAACTCACTATTCTTTAAGGAAACAATCCTCATCATCGGTGTGTCATCATAATTTGTGTCAGATGTTATACATGGAAACAATAATGATGTATCAGTTGAATTAATTAATTAATTAATTGATTAATGTCAATAAATCGAATGGTAATTGAACGGGATTTTATTTAATCATCAATGCATCACATAAAATTGAATTTTTTAAATCAGTTGTTCATTTACATATTTTTCGATGTTCAACAATATAAGTCACTCGTTTCAATCGGCTATTTTACACAATCGGGAAGTCTCTCCAATGTATGTGACATTGCAACCATTACATGAAAACTTATACCCTAGATTAGAAACTAAACCGATTTAAGTTTGAGATTTATTATTAAACATATTCATTGATTTTAAAGAATTTTATACTATTTTAAACATATTGGAATTACCTAATGATACCATGACAGAAAAATTAGAATTTAAAAAATCTTTCGAAAATAGAATAAGTAAAGCGTTACATTTTATATGTTTACCATCATTAAATGACCTATATATTTCATTAACTTCATCAGCAAAAATAAAAAGGCGGTCAATAGTTTCTTTAGTCAGTCTTCTTACAAGAGCCTTAGAATATCCATTTTAGTCACAATAGAAACTAACGCCACCAGGATCTAAATTTTCTCAAAGCGTGGTATCATTACTTTTTTAGTTGTTTTGTATTACATGATATTTTGGTGTAAGCTGCGCCTTTAAATTTTCAAAAACTGTTATAAAGGAAAAAAGAAACATGTTTATAGAAATTGCATTTTCTCAAATGCGCTATTAAAAAATATCGTTTTAGGAAAAAATCCTTCAACAATATAACACAATCCCACATATTTATCGGTCTGCCAACCAATATTTTGAAACAAATAAATATCGGTTCCAAAATACCTATATTTAGTCCATGCAAGTAATTGAATTGAAAATGATGAAAGATTTAGTGGATGAAGTAGGCGATTTTTGTAGAAAAGAGATCTATGAAAAGAATTCAAGGAAGTTGATTATAAGAACAATATTGGCAGGATATATAACAATCTTTCTATGAGATATTTGAACATTTTTGAAAAGTTATTATGAAAATTAATTACGAACTGCACATGATACATTTGGTTTAAAACATCACGTGAATGATTTAATGATTGTCAAATGAAGTAGAAATTCCAAAAATATTTATAAATTCAGATGAAAATTAACTAAATATTCAATACGATATAATCAGTGCCGTTTTTTCCAATATGCACACAAGGTACTGCACTTATGGCCTACAAATCCTTTTCAGTGATCCTTTTTTAAAAGATTCTTCTTTCTTTCTTTTCTCGTTTCTCAAATCCAATTTCGTGTTTGCTTATGTACTCATCAAGCATGATTTTATTAAATAAAATAATTAAAACAATTTTATAAGCATTCACGTAAAATATTATAAAGCAGTTAGAATTTTTAAGATGAAAGATCTCGAAACAGAAAATACTGCATCATACAATAAACATTACAAAACATTAATTGATATTTAAAAATCAAAATTAATTGTGTTCATGAATCATGATTAAACAGTGCGTCAAGAAATAGTATGCTTACGTGAATGTGTTTTTTTTAATACAGAATTGGTACAGTTGGGCCTATGAATGCAAAAGTGCCTAGGGCTTATGACGTCTTCAAAACGGCCCAGAAATGAGACCCAGACGTTTTTAGAGGCCCAAGGTTCAGATTTTGCTTCTCTGATTAAAAGAGAAGAATAGGTAGCAAAACTAGCATATATGGTGGACATTTTTGCTTCTTTAAATGAGCTCAACAAAAAAATGCAAGGCGGGAATTCTAATATTTTTACGTCATCGGATAAGATTGAAAGCTTTCACGCTAAGTTGGTGTTATGAATCAGCCACGCTAGCATTAGTAGTTATGAAATGTTCCCAAATGTCATGGCTGCCGATCCAGAAAAAAGTGCAGGTTTTGATAGTGAAACACTAGGAGCTATTAGGAGAAAAATTGACTCCTATTTTCTTAAGTGTAATCTGAAACCTATGGACTTGTTAAGAAATCCATTCTCATATAGTATTTCCCTTGGAGACATCGATAAACGAGCAGGAAGAATTCATGGAGCTACAAAATGATCGAATATTAAAACTAAAATTTACCGAAACAAAGCTAGCATATTTTTGCCTGCTGATAAAAAATGAGTATCCACTGCTTTCAAAGAGTTCTATTGCATTTTTATTACCATTTGCCACGACTTCTTTATGCGAATTGAGGTTTTCAACTATCATTCCGAATTAATAAAAAAAGAGAACACCTTAAGACGACCGACGAATAAATGAGAGCAGCCTTATTAACGATTGCCCCAAATTTTGATCGCCTGTGCTCAGTAAAGAACGCTCGCATTGCTCATTAAACATTTTTTCATCTTATATTGATTTTAATAATAATAAATATTAAATAAACATTGTTTTTCTTTGGTATACCTCTAAAATTTCTTGATTTCTTAGGTGTACATTGAACACAAAAAGTTTGCAAAACACTACTCTAGGCCCTAAACAGTCTAAGGTAACTTATAATTTAAATTGGCCAAGAACTTGTAAAACTCATAAAACACAACTTAAAGGATAAGTGACACTAATAAATAGTAAAGTGGAAATCAAATAAACTAATTCGAGCTTTTTCGTATAACCAGTCAGAGAGTTCTGAGAAAAATCGTATAAATCTTTTTTAAAAAGCAAATTTTAATTCAATTGAGAAGCTTTTATGTATTTTTTGAATTTTCAACTAATTTTCTTTGGAATACTGTATTTCTAACCAAATCCTTTACGTCCGTCGAATAAGAACACAAAATGAAAGATAAATGACGAGAAAACACCTACATAAGTGATATATTGGCATTTTTTGTCATAACAAAAGAAAAATTACAAAGAAATTGACAAAGTTTAATTAAAATAGCATATGACTTGACAAATTAGAATATAATGTATGCATGCTTATATAGGGATAATATATTATGATATAATTGTTTGTGTTAAGTTTAAAATTTTTCGTTGAAAAATCTGTAATTGTGTGTAGTATGATATAACGCATCGAAAATGTTTACGTAATCCTCTGTTACATGAGAAAATTGAAGAGTCATCTTGAAATGAACTAATTAAAAGCATTTTACGTTTTATTTGTGAAAATGAATTTTAAAAGTTTGAATAAATATTGTTTTCGTTATATCCATCAAATGAAACATTTTGTCAATAAATATCAAACTACTAATTCTAGAAGACTAACAACTCATATTCAACAGAGAAAGCAATTTACACAACAATAACGTAGTGCCTGTACAAGGATAGCAGGCAATTAATTAAGAATTGCAAATTCCGTTCTACTTATTTTTGAAAATTTTGTAATCCTGTAAATCAAATCAGATCATAATGTGAATGACGTAAGGACCTATAATGATAACAAAACAATAATTAATGAAATTACGTAAAGAAATTCTTTTTTTTAGATGGCCAATTCCACAATATATTTTCATAGATATCTATTTTTTTCTTAAGAAATTTTCGTTCAGATTTTGAAAATCTTATTTTCTTAGTGCTTAAGACATTCAACTAATTATTTGAATAAGGGGCCGTTCATAAATGACGTCGCGCACCTAGGGTGAAGGGGTCACACATTTGTGACGAGGGGGTGTTTAAAAACTGACGTCTCATCTTAAATTTTGTATTTTTTCAACAGAATTTTATATTATTTTACACTGCTAAATTTATTTTGCTTGTCATCGGAGATTTAAATAATATCGGAATTATAGTTTGATCAGATGAAATTTATTAAATACAAATCAGTTGAAGTTTCCGAAATTATTGATTTTAGATAAAAGATTGACCTGTCATCTAGAGAAAATTTATTTTTGAAACACCTCTGGAACTGGCTAGTCGCTTTTTTGATAATAAATCACCAAAAATGGTATTCATTTCCTATAACCAATGCAGAGGTTGTTGATGTAATGGGTTCAATGTCATTCTGATGGACTTTATGGTTGGAGCTGTGGAGAATACAGCAATAGAAATTAATATAATGTTACAGTTTATGACCTTCTATGAAAGTATCAAAGAAAATGATGACATTTTCGATTGTTAAAAAATACGGAGGATGGTTGACAGTATTATGTGTTCATCTTATATGATGACTCATTCAAAAATTGAAAAAATTAAATTCCCCGATCTATGAGATTAACTAAATTCTGGGTCATCCAAAGACAAAATTTCCACTGTTATATGTCATATATCATAAAAATATTGAGTCTACACATTCCAAATAACTAAAATATGTGTTCAAAAATAAACATTTTTTAAGTTTTTAGAAAATCTTAAAAACTGCCAGACTCACAAATACTGATAACAGTTCTATGCTAATGCTATGAAACCCATCTGTAACAAAAATTTGAAAGGTGGCAGGCTCCTAAAGCACGATTCCATTGGGTAGTGGGAAACAAGTTAAACAGATCATTTGTAACGAAGCATAAAAAATGGGGAGTGGTTAACATAGATGGAAAAATTATGGGTTTTTTTGTAACATGTGGATGGTCTTATGTCATTGAAAGATCACAATTATTAAATAAAATTGTCAATTTTGATAATTGCACGTAAGAATATGAATATGGATTTGTGTAAACCAGGTTGAGTTCGTTGACTGCGATGTACAAAGTAATAAGATCATAAAAAGTAGACATTATAATGTTAATAAAGCAACCAAGAATTGAAAAATTAGAGAGAAAGACGAAGAATTACGTTTCGAAACTTGATATAGAAATACGATATGAATTGAGCACAAGCAATAATAAGTTTATTATGCATTTACTAAAAATTAGAAATATTAATTTAGAAAAAAATTAAATTTAAAATAAGTTTTATATGCAATTATGCTAATTTCCAAAGAATATTAATAAATAAATCGATTCCTAAATTAATATTATTATAAAAATATTAATGCATAGATAGATTATTTTTTTTCTTATTACTGCGTTAGGACGAGTATTTATGGTAAATTATTATTTTCATTTCCAGTCTGTTATATGACAGTCTTGTAACGGGTACTTATGATAGTCAAATTATAATCGACATCGATTGGATGCAAATCTCTCCATATATTTTACCATTTGCCATCTATAACGTTCAAATCCAATGGAGAAATCACAGGTAGAAAATGTTGAATGGATAAAATATACAAATCTTGCTAGTAGTAACAATATATAATTTATAAAATGACTATTGAGTTTTCATTGCAATTATAGTTATTATAATTATTATCTTTGATGTGCTGATCATGTTTGTATGAGCCTATTTGTGCAATTCAGCTAGAGAATGACAAATATGCATATAAGTTAGCATGAAAGCAATTAATGAACCAATTAAGCCATTCCAATTTCAAACGTCAATATAGAACCATATTGGTTCACTGGGGCCATAATTGGTACTGGTTTGCAATTCGCTAGATCCAATGAAACATTAGGATTACCTAATGTTCATGGGGCCAGCAATGATTCCTTCGGTGCAAAAACAGTCAAAATGTCAACCACAAGATCTTCCACTGCGTAGAACCGATAGTATTGACAAAACTTAGAAATATTGATTATATCATGTAAATTATTGTCTCAAAGCTATACAAAGAATTTAATTTTTTATCAAATAACAAAAAGTATTTTTCCAAAACCATTTTCGAAAATTTTGAAAATCAATAATGACTCGAAAATTTAGATATAATTTTTCATGAAATTTGAATTTTCACATAAATCCCAAAATTTATTGTGAATCATTAAAATTTTGTTTAAAACGTGCGATAAAATCTATAATATTTAAACAAGATGCAAATATCAATAAATATCTGGACATTTCCATTGATTTAGTTAAATTTATTGATGGAATTTAATGACGGAGTTCGGAACTGGTGCTTAGAAATTGATTCAAATCTTAATCCGATAATTGACATGAATATTTTTTAAAAAGAAGTTTATTGTATTTAGAGTAGAAAGAAAATGAAGAATAAAAAGAATATATAAAAGGGAAATGAATAATATTATATTAAACAATAGAAAAGTGTAGAATAAATAAGAATGTAAAGAATAGAAAGAAAGTGAAAAATACAAGTAAAATAAAATAAACAAATGAAAAATAAAATGAAATGAAAAAAAGGTAAATGAAGAACGAAAGAAATGAAAAATTAAGGTAAAATTAAAAATAAAAAATACTGCAAAAATTTAAAAAAAGAACAAATGAAAAATAAAAGGAAATATAAAAGAGAAATGAAGAATATAATATTAAAGAATAAAAGAAAAGTGTAGAATAAATAAGAATGTAAAGAATAGAAAGAAAATGAACAATAAAAGTAAAATAAAAAAATGAAGAATAAAAAATGAAGAATAAAAGGAAAAGATAAAGAAAAGGAAAATAAAAAAAATGAATGAAAAAATAAAAAAAGGAAAATGAAGAATGAAAGGAAAGTAATGAATAAAAGGAAACAAAAAATAAATGAAAAAAAAAAGAAGTATAATGAAAGGAAATATAAAAGAAAATGAAGAATAAAAGAAAAAGATAAAAAAATGAAAATGAAAAAAATGAATGAATAAATAAAAATAAAAGGAAAATAAATGAAAAAATAAAAATAAAAGGAAAATGAAGAATGAAAGGAAACAAAAAAATTAAAAAGGAAAGAAAAATGAAAGGAAATATAAAAGAAAAAGAAAATGAAAAAAATGAATGAATAAATAGTAGGGTGGCCCTTAGCATATGGCAAAAAAATGAAATTCATAATTTGAATTCTGGCACCCATCCAATCTGTGCCAAATATTGAAATAATGAATTGTGTAAAACATCATTACAATTGAAGAATATTTAGAGGTGGCCCTCAGGCATTGAAGTTTTGTATGTACCACAATTTCAAGCTCGATAGTCGATATTGCTAATTGTTAAAGGTTTCTTACATTTTTAAATCACATTTATTCTACACACAACAGCCTGAACAGGTTAGTTTACTGTACAACAAATAAACAATAATGTCACTGATTCAGAAATAGCTCCAACTGAAAATGTTAAGAATTATGTCTCTCTGCCAACTGTTCTTCGCTGTATTATTATTTCACAACATTCACAATTTCACAGTGTCAGATTGTTGACCACTAGCACAAGTCGCCAGGTTTTGTTTGGTACAGTGAGGGAACTGGCGCATATGTTCATTCACAATTTGGAGAAGGAACTTGAGTTGATCTTCATTCTTGGTCAATTTCTTATTAAAATCCTGAATGAGAGCAACTCCACGCTCAGCCCTGTCATTGACGACTGCCAAGCTCTTGACAATGCCCAGCGCTCGCGTGTATGACTCATCTTGTTCCCAATCAGATGGATCCTTGTTGACCAATGTTACAGGTAGATCAAGCAACTGGAACAGTTTCTTAGAGTTTACTGTGCAGAACTGTTCCAAACCTCGTTTTCCCAGGAATGCATCGGACTTTATGCTGGGTCACTTCGATGGATGATCTGGAGCTTCTTCGTCCATTGCAGCAATCATTAGCCTCTTGGAGTCATGTGATAGTCTGGAGTCAAAGAGAGCCAGACCAATAAGCTCTTCGGACAAGTACCACATATGTAGCCCGAGCTTCTTGCTGGTAGCAGCAGAAATAGCCGCATGCGGATAGCTCCTAAGTTGTCCCATAAGCGTGAAGTCATTCAGAGGTGCTTCAACAGCCAGTGGTGCAGTCATCCAGGCTTTGAGGTGAATGGCAACGGAAAAAGTGGCGACATCACAAATATCACGCTCTTCTGAAGCAGTCATCTTAAACTGACTGCGAAAGAGAAACATTTTGATTGAGTAGATAACTTTTGCCATCCATCGTGCCCGATGCATTGCACCAGGCACCTGAAATCGAATTCCGCGATCAGGAACATCTCCAAGAAATATGACTGCAAGCTCCAGAAATTCTCTGTAGTCATCTCTTGGATGTTCAGCTTGCAAATATGTTCTGGCAAAACTCAGGATGTCAGAACGATATGGTGCAACTAACAACTCAACCGACGGGTCTGAAGAAGCAACCTGAGAACCGTCACGATCTATGAATTGCCAGTAATCTCTGAACCTCTTGAATATCTGAATTTCCGGCCCAGATGAAGTGCCAACTGATGTTGTCTCAAATGCAGCCCCAACTATTAACTCCATAATGTGGTGACGACAGGCCAGGTATAGAAGATCTTTGTTTAGTTAGTATCGATCAGAGAACATGCTCCTGAACGATGACCAGTATTAGATGCTGTCGTGTCAAAACAAACTGCAGCGACCTGCTCTGCAACACCCCACTCTTCCAAACATTGAACGAATGCAGATGCTTGTGCTTCACCTGTTACATTTACCTTGAATGCAAGCAATCCACTTGAATTCACTACAATCCAGTGAGACCAATCTAGCGCACTAGTGCTGCATTAAAGACTTGGCAGACACAAATAAGTATTGACTAAGCAATTCAATGATAGCAGTCAAATTATTTATTATTTAAGGGTTGTAAGCTTTTTACTGTACCAAAGAATATTTATTTTGTCATTGGGATGATGCAATGATGATGTAGTATGTAAGTTAATATATTGTACAGTTACAATACATCATATTTATACAAAACACGAAACAGGTTTAAAACTTAACGATTTATTTAAATTTCACGGATTTAGTCAAACGTCAAAGCTTGAGGGCCACCTCTAAATATTGTCCAATCTGCATGATTTTTTGCACATAATTTTATTTCTGTAAGTGGAACATATTAGTGGGGTGCCAGAAGATGATTTCAAACTTTTTGTTTTAAGGGCCACCCTAATAAATAATAATAAAAGGAAAATAAATGAAAAAATAAAAAGAATGAAAGGAAAGTGATGAATAAGAGGAAATGATGAAAGGAAAGTGAAGAATAAGAGGAAAATGAAGAATTAAAGGAAACAAAAAAGAAATGAAAAAGAAAAGAAAAATGAAAGGAAATATAAAAGAAAATGAAGAATAAAAGGAAATATAAAAGAAAATGAAGAATAAAAGGAAATATAAAAGAGAAAGGAAGAGCATGATATTAAAGAATGGAAGAAAAGTGTAGGATAAATAAGAATGTAAAGAATAGAAGGCAAAATTAGAACAACAAAATAACGCGAGGAATGTGGAAATAAATATAAATAAGGAATGGAAAGAATTGAATGGTAAAAAGCAGAAAGACTTTAAAATAATAAATTAACAGAATCAGAAATATTCGGATGAATTCAAAGCGAGTAGGAATGAGAAATCCGAAGTAAAGAGCGGCAATGGAAATACTGATTTAATAGAACGAAATGCTGGCACCAGGCGATAGCTCGGTCATTAGCTTGCATCTAGATTCCGTTTGCTGATAACTAATTAATCGGGCGCCATTGGTAGCCAAAATTAATTTATTGGCCAATTATTCCGATTGGAATATAAATAATAAATTAATTTTTATTTAAACACAATTTGATTAATTAATTAAATAAAGATCTAGATAATTAATAGAATAATTATTTAAATCATTACTTATCGACAACTCGGTAGAAATTGATCTGATCACCTTCTTTGAATACAAGCAATGTAATGTGAGTGTTTGGTATCTGTTCAGATGATTCGTTGAGCATACCCGATCCTGTGCTTGGCTGAGGAGATGTGCAAGCACTGTGTAATGATGGGGTACTGCAATTGCTAAATACAGGAGACGGAGATGATAATAAAACACGTCTAGTATTGATTGGCCCTCCTCGCATTCCTAGTACTAGTCTAAGAGTCGAACCGCAAGATATTTCATAGTCTCTTAGACTACATTCATCTTGCAATTCATTGTTTTGCCATATTAGATGTTGTTGATTCATCGGAATTCCTTGTGTAACATTATGATAAATAATTTGTTCGTTGCAATAATTTCAGAAAATGTGCTTTAAAATATGATAGCTCACCTTCAGCTCTTTGAATTTTGGATTTAACAGATTTAATAGTTTCGAATGGAGAAACTTTTAATTCAAAAACTGTTCCGGTTAGACCTTCTATATATAAATCCATAAATTTATTCTAAAAATAACTTAAGCATTTTTAAACTAATATTATTTATACAAAAAATGTAATTGATACAATTATTCTATAATCACCATTCGAAACAATATATAAATGTTATATAATAGTTAAAATATATTATTTGAAATTATTATATGTACATTGTTAGAGTACTTTTAAAATGATAAAATAAAACAAATATAATCCAAAATTGAGTAATTCATATTTTTAAAAAGATTTCAAAATTGATCACAGTTATAAACTAAACTTTTTTGTCAACAAATCCATTGTTAATACGTAAACATATCACTGAGGCAACTAAAAATCAAATCTAAAACACGTAAAAATTTCAGGAAACACAAACTAAATTCAAATAATTACAATTGCAAGAAAATCAAGAAACTTACCATAATATGAGAAAACATTTGAAGTAAATTAAATTTCTTAACTACTTTGGTGTAGATGAAAATATAAAAATAAAATAAATTTGACTAAAATAGATTTTAAAAATATAAAATGATAAATTGTTCGACTTGTTGAGTTGATATTTTAAGAGTCGGGTAATCTCTGACTCTTCATGTTTCCTCTAATAAATCAAATAACTGAAACCAAACACATAATAAATTTATTGTTTTCTGGCACAAACTCACTAACTGTCACAAGATTTCTTTCCTGAATTAATTCGTTACATTTACTGGCAAAGTTCTCTGGTTAACCGCTCGGTACTGTTCTCCCAAAAACATTTTAATCGTTGATCAACAGTTATTCCTGAAATTTTAGTCTTATTGATTTAAAATTCGAATAATTGTTTTTCAATCATAGTGAAATTACATAATGAATTCAATAACTTACACTCCACAATCTTAAATTAATTTGTTGTTTAGTAAGTGGTTATAATTATTTATTAATTTAATTAATCACATTCATTAATTAATAAATTAAATTTGGTGGGGGAGATTGCTTACTTAGTGTAATCCCAGTTGTTGTTGCCAACACAACCCATGTCCAAAAATAATGATTATACCATTTGGTACCGTCACTAGGCGACACTGGTATTGTATTAGATTTCATGGTGCGGCATTTCATTTTTAATCTTTCAACTCGTTGGTGAGCCTCGTCTGTTTCTTTGATCAATCTGTTTATATCATTCTGAAGCCAGCGATTAGCTATTCCACAAAATACAACGAATGTTAATGCTTTTGAATACCACTTTTTCTATTCGTGATCTTTATAATTTAATTCGTAAACTAAATATTAATGGGTATCTTCTGATCAATTAAACTCATCAAAATAAATTTTAAAAATTTCTAGACAATATACTTAGATTCGGTCGTATAGAGGCACACTCATATTAACATTGCAGACATACAACATTCATCATTCAAGTTCTATACTTTAACACATAACTAATGTCTTATTCGGAAATCAATTAAAATCAGCATTGTAACCAGTGCCAGTATTTTCTTTTGAGTGTATTTCAGCAAGCATGAATTAATAATTGAATAGGGAATATTAATACACAAAAATTCAATAAATATTTAATATATTTAAATTACAATCATTCCTAAATATTAATTTTACAATCAAGCAATTTCATCATTCCATAATTTCACTTTTAATCTTATTTAAATTTTTCATTATAATTTTATTAAAATTCGTTACATATTTTAATCCAAGAATTAACTCTTTGATTTAATTATCCTCACAGCTGCCTTTCAGGTTTTTCAAATGTGGTTATGCAGTCTATCCGTTTTACTACTACCAGGGCATAGGCTGCCCAGTCTGGTACATGGGTCCGGAAAATTCCTCTTTAGCGGCCGCAACTCATCCTCGAAAGTATACGAATAGTTGTAATTCACTTTGCACTTTAGTTTTATAATTACTTGGTAAACTATATTAAAACGTTTTTCTGACATTAAATGAAAGTATTCTTAAAGTTAATTCATCACAACTTTCCTTCATACAAATAAGCTTTTTTATTTTTTAGTCCAACGCTAATAAAAATAGTCATATGAAATGGGTAAGTCGATTTTCCCCTTTTTAACTCCTTACAGATCACAGTGTTTCTAATGCTAAGAAAACTATCCAACTTCCTGTCGTTATTAAAGTCATTTTTAGGTGGTTGTAACAAGTCATCAGAGAATATAAGTCGCACTTCACAATATAAACTGTCAATTGTATTTCTTAAAATTCTCTACCCCTAATCCCATCAATACTATGTGTTGGCCACATTAAGGAAGTGATCAACAGAATTTTACAAACCTTTGGGGTGATTACATTACTTTTACCTCCTAGATTAAATGAAAAAATTAACTCAACCATAGAAATTCATTTTTAGTGATGTGGCTAGAAGCCATGTTTAATCAAAATGAAATAAATAAACAAGTTAATCAATAAATAGATGCAATCTTGAAAGAAATTCTTAATTTGGCTTCCGTACATATGCAAACACCACAAACAGATATTAAAAATGATATAAACATGAAATAAACATAAATAGAACATAACAAAATAAATATAATAAAAATAATAAAATTGAAAACCCCCTACAGCTGCAAACACCAACATAATTGTCAAACATAATCCGCTAAAGCCTCGCAAAAAGAAGTTAGAAAATATACAAGTGGAAACAACGTATAATCGGAACTAATTTATTATATTGATAAAAGGCACAAATATGAAAATAAAAGCACCAATTAAGCGAAGCAAGAGGCCAATAAAAGAAATAAAATTAATTAAGATGATCTTTACGGAGGTTGTAAACTAAACAAAGAGTAAATCCAAATTATTTTATTGATGAAGAAAATATTTTTTCTCACTAACTTTAAAGGTTTGAATACTGAAAATAATGATAATCGAATTAAAGAATTTTGATTTTATACAATTTCATTAAACACTCATAAACAATCAAAATTAAGAAACGGATATGAAATTACAGTGATTTAATCAAGTTATTTAAGAAACAAACCAATCAGATAAAAGATTTTTCTCACTAATTTTAAAGGTAAAAACACGATAAACAAAAGAAACGATAGAAAATATTTTGAATTATTAATTCAAATTATAACAGAAATTATATCAATAGCAGGGTTGGTAAAATCATGACTCGTTGCAAGAAAATTTTGGCTCATGAAACAGTTTATAAAGGTTGGCGTTAGAAAACATATTTATCTCAAATTTCCTGCATTTTCAAATATCTCAAACCTTCGCACAACAGTGCAATAAAACCAAAATATAATAAATGCGCTTTATTGCACTCCTAAATAAACAAAAGTAAATTTTAAAAGTGCACATGACACCTTCTGACTAACAATGCTTTTGTATTGTATTTCAAAAATAATGGGATTGTAATATTTATTGAGATAACAGTATAATAAAATAAAAAAATTAATTATGGTTATTGATTGTTAATTCTTTTTTTGTTAAACATTAACCATGTTTATTCACACGTTAAAACATGATTATATGATTAGGATACTCTACATTTATGCACAGGTCATATGGTTAATTTTATTTATATTTATGTTTCACTACATACAACCGCCAACTAGAAAGAGTGTAATCAGTTATGATGGACCTAATGACACCAAAACGAGCAATCCAGTTATTATTAAAAAGTTCAGCGATTTGTCAGTGTTCATTGAAAGTAATGAAAATGCCTCTGGCCATCTAGTATTCCTATCGATCATTGTCGAAATGTAGGAGTGCCCTCTCGATGGTAGTAGCGGCGCTACTATATTGATATGAACAGAATTGAAACGACTACCGGTTGCTGATTGGTGGACGTATATGTCTAGTTACCTTGTTATGACTTCTTAATACTTCTTAATTTTGTAAGTAATGTTTTAATTATTAATTTTATTATTTTATTATTATTACAAGTTAATATTATTTTTTACTATTCAAAATCTTAATTAATCTTATCACAATTATTAGTATTTTCATTAATCTTATTATTACTTTTATTTTTTAACAATGCTAATAAGTGCTACAGAAATTCTATAGGTTCCTGCAATCTCGTGAGAGCTGATGCCTATGACATTCCAGGAATTCTATAAAAATAAAGAGGTTCTAGACTTTTATAAGCAATTGGTTTTGCGCGAAATTGCTGAAAATAATCTGCAAGGAGGAATACGTCTAATTTTAAGTAGGTTAACATATAATTTAACATTGTCTCGCAATTTTGACGTGTCCAAATTTGTTGGGCTGTAGCGTTTTCATCACTAGATACAGAACTCTAAATAGGAGGCAATTCAGTAGTCGATTCAAGAACCTCAAGAGATATAGGAAAGTCATACGGAAAATAGTCTTGGGCCTAACAATTGCGCCATCAAAAACAGAATCAGTTAAAGACAAATCAGTAAGTGTCTTAACCGCTTTTGCTAAAGATGAATTAACAAATCGCACGCTGTCTATAAAAAGGACAGGCAATTTATTAATGTACGCGATGAGTGAGATAAATTTTGCGGTAGTGGTCGGAATAATATTTAATTCCCAAAAAGAAAAATCATTTAAACCATACTTTAAAATATGATGGAGATCATATCCCCTCAAGTTGTGAAAAACCACATTTAATTGTTTTTGAATTCGCCGAGAAACGTTACACTTCCTACAAGCAGCCCCTAAATACTTACCTGAGAAATAACAATGATCCTTAACTTTATCCCTAATATAAACATTTTACACAAATAACAAGTGCGACATTCCTTGAACTCTCATTCCTCATTGAAAAAAATTCGTCCTATTGTTTTTCGGCCATGAACCTCGTAATACGGCAAGACAATCGAAAAAGCAATTTTATCAATCTTTTTCAAAAACACAATCATCGCCAATAAAATTAAAATATTATTTAGTGTTTGTATAATTATTAATTAGAAGTAGACCTGCTGCTTTCGGCATGTGTATTTGATGATGGGTTATATTCAGTGTTAAAATTGACTAGAAATCCGCATAAATTAAGAATGAAGGGGTAACAGTTTTTTCATAATTTGAAAGTTTTAAATATTTATATTTAGTCAACGTATAAAAGGTAGTGCTTGTTTGAATTTTAATACATAAGGAAACATGGTTGTCAAAAGCGGGATTTAATCTAAAGCAAATAAGACAATGGGGACACCAATGTACAGAGATTTGGATATTACAAGATGTAGTCGCATGATAAGTCATTAACTTATCTTAATCAATATAGTGAAAATTATCACCGTCCTCCAAAAGAAGTAAATAAATAGGTGTACCGTCACTAACCTGGTAGAGGTGAATTATATCTAAATATGGATGATGGGGAATATAATTTATATCATCATTATGAGGAATTGTAGACGGTTTTACTTTATAAGACAAAACATTTATAGCAAGGTTTAAGTTCTTGTTCTTTCTCTCGAACTTCGGAATATTACAGAGTCTCATGAGACAATCGTCAATGCGGTCAAAATTCAATTCGTCCAAATAAATCTCATAAGAAGTAACTCTGTTTCTATGGGTGAGAACAACATTACGTTTCAAAAGAGCTAATATACTATGTATAAAACAATGATGGTCATTACTTTGGACAATAACTATAGCCGGCTAGTCTATTTATGGGATAATATTTGGTTAATACAAAATCAATTTCTTTGATTTTATTAACCCGCCATCCACTCCCTAAATATGTGAAACGCTCTATTTTATTATTTAATTTAGTTATCCCGTCGAGCAGAAAACTATAAGAAAAAAGTTCTGCTTTATTACTAAAAAGGTATCTTTAATTTCACCATCTTTTTCAAATTGGATGAAAATGGTGAATTGTATCTTAACTTACCCATTTTCTTTATTTCTGATTTAAATTTATAAATTATTTTATTTTTTATGGAGAGTTTTATTAGATTTTTGCGTTCTACATCGAATCTAATACTTTTATGGGTTCCATTTAAATCCAACCTTATTTCAGGTTCATCATCAACATTAATTGAATCCCCTATCTTATTATTATTAATTTAACTCTCATCATCATCGCTAATCACGATTTAACTTTAGAGGGAATTCACTGGATATTTATAGCAAGTAGTTTATTAGTTTTATTTTTATGTTTCGAGTTATTATTACTATTATTATTATTATTATTATTATTATTATTATTATTATTATTATTAGTATTATGTGTTATATTATGTCTCGAGTAATTATTATTATTACTATTATGACGTTTATTTATTTTCCTAAAAACAGCTTTTTTATTTAAAATAAATTGATTTAAGTGGTTAAAGTGCCCTTTATAAAACTCTAAATAATTTATATCTTGAGGAGTCTCGCATTTGGGACATATGAAAAAATCGATGCCAAAGAATTTACGACAGTAGTAACACTCCATTTTACCATGACATTTTACTGAATAACATGTTGAAGAGATACCATACTTTGGATATAATCGGCCTGATAAAATAATATATATGTAAAATATATATGTAAATCTCTTATATATATATCATTTATTAAAATTTAATTCTTTTAAATATCGATAAATGATAAATGTTTATATTCATAAAATATTGTAGGTTTTCTATATATGATCAATATTATAAATTTTTTCATCAAAGGTTTTTCAACAAAATATGGTTTTAAGTTTTTCAACAAATAATATCATAACTTTTTCAACAAATATAGAAATTAATTATTAATATTTGTTTTTATTTATGTTAAATAATAATAAATATTAATAATATTATCTAAAATTAATTATTATGATAAAAGGATTAAATATTACTTATTATTAAACCTTAAAAATTTGTAAATAATAACATCTATTATAAATTATTATTTTAAAAGTCTTAAAATTATAAAAATAATCCAAAACTAACATTTATCAGAATCCTCATCGGTATCATCCATATGATCATCCACATCAATGTGGGCATCCCCAGAAACGGGAGCATGTTCATCACCAAAAACGGTGGCATCATCAGAAAAACTGGGGCATATTCATCAGAACCATCTAAAGCATTCATAATAATTTTAAAAATTAAATAAATCATCATGCATATATACCATCATCAAATATCACCATCAATAACTATAATAATAAAAACGGTGACATTATTTTCTTCACCATAAAAAGGATTACAAGAAACATTATTTTCTTCACTATTAACATCTAGAAATTCATAATAATTTAATAATTAAATAATTCAATTTACCATCGTCGATAACTATAACTTTTATTGGGGTATCGTTGATTATAATTACTTCATTTTCTAAAAGATTTATAATAATAATTTAATAACTTAAAATTAATTTACCGTTATCATCTTCGATTTCATTAATTTCATGAATTTGATCCTCGTTTTCGGTTACATCGAACAAATTGCATTAATCGATAATAAATATTACTAAATAAATATTAATAAAATAAAAATTTACTATTTCATCAGTCAATAACTGTCTTAAAATACTTATATTGTTATTTTCCATTTTACAAAATTCTTGAAAATCGAGAGAAAAATTTTTATATTAATTGTGACAACTTTGGAAAGTGTCAATGTTTATAAAGAGAAACATATGTTTAATTATTTTTAGTTTGCGTCCTCCAAAAGAATTTGCCCGATATGTTTGCTTATCTAATCCCAATGTTTTAGCCATATTTTTATCAAATGAATCTTCACAACTGTTATTATTCAGACTAAATTTGCATAATACATCTTTAACAATTTCAATAGTTTTAAATATATGTAAACAATTGAATGAAATATATTTATGTAACTCTTTAAGTGTTTCAATATATAAATCATTAGTAAACGTAAATGTATCTTTAACCTCAGTAATATATGCTACAGTTATTTTGATGTGTTTATTCACAGGGCCGATATCAATAAAAGTTTTGAAACGTAATAAGTATTCAGTACCAGGAACAATAATGTTAAGCTTTTCACTACAAATTCGCATAGCATCATTAATATTTTCAAATGTTATTGTAAATGAACTAAAATAACAACTAACATTCAATCCATATTTGAAAAACATACCACAATTTTCATCTAAAATTTGATTCGGAATATGATAATATCGTTGAATATTATTGATTGAGAAAATACCACAGCATGTTTTGGGGAACACCTTTCTTCTAATTGATTTTAAATCGACTAAAAAATGGGAATGCATTGTATACAAATGTAAAGTATTGCAAAGCAACTTCCCAATTTCCATGTAAATAAATTGGATTTTGAAGATAAACTATAAATTTACTTGGTGATTTTCCGGACGGATTAGTGGGCAACTATTACTCGGTAAAATTGTATAGAAACTCATTTTAGCAGGTCTTTTGATGATATCTATAAGGGTTTTTGATATCCATGCCATTTGACATAGAATTGTTTTTTTTTATATTTTCTGAATTCGAAACACTGTAGGATTAGAAGTAACTTGTAATTCCTGTTCATAGAATTTCCCTTATATTACATTGTTGTCACTGTCTTTAATAACACACATTGCAGGACTCTGTTTAGTATTATTTTTGTAATTCAAAGTACCTCATCACTCCAATTACTATCGAAATTTTTGATGAAAGATGAAGCAGATATTTTACTAATTCTAACGTGATCACCAAATTTATATTTTGGTTTTGTAAATTTAACAACTTTTTTAGAACTCACTGGTGTTTTTATCAAAACCCTTTACTTTTTTCATGGGTTTCAATTTACAGAAATTATTTTGACTCAATTCATGTTCTTCATCTGCACCTGTATTTTTTTTACCACCACCACGTGGGCCGACGATTTGATATACCGCATCATTTCTTAATTCCATTATTAATTTGTATAAATATAGTTTTTGTTTATATTATACAAGTAGTGGGATACCGGCACTCTAGCTCAGAAGCCATCTAACTCACATACCCCCGCCCGGCAAAATATTTTTTCTAACTTTAAAAGTATAAATTTTTTTAGAACAAAGACCATGACTCATCAAAAAAAATTCAAAGTCATTTAAACAAAGACCACGACTCATTCAAGATCATTGGATGACTCATCAAAATTTTCAAGGTCATTTAAACAAAGGCCATGACTCATCAAAAAATTTCAAGGTCATTCAAAAACAGGTCAAGGTCATTGGATGACTCATCAAAATTTTCAAGGTCATTTAAACAAAGACCATGACTCATCAAAAAATTTCAAGGTCATTCAAAAGTAGGTCAAGGTCATATTACTTTTAAAATTTTAAAAATTTTAATTTACTACTTATTTTTATAAGTAGTATATATTTTGTAAATTAATTTTATTATTATTATTATTAATATTATTATTACTTTTTATTATTCTATTATTACTTATAAAAATTTATTAATACTTATAAAAAACTTTAATTATTATTAATATTAATATTTTTATTATTATTATTATTAATATACTTATTACTTATAAAAATTTTATTATTATTATTATTACTTTTAAAAACTTTTATTAATATTAATACTTATAAATACTTATAAAACTTTTATTATTAATATTATTATTATTAATAATAATAATATTAATATATATATATATATATATATATATATATATATATATATATATATATATATATATAATAAACAAATATATAAAAACAACTACATAAAAACAAAAAACAACTACATAAAACAAAAACAACTACATAAAAACAAAGAATTAATTATAAATACATTAAAATATATATATAGTGTTTTTACATTTAAAACATCTATAAAGTAATATTTCGCGTTTCGTCACGCTGCGGCTTTTGCATGAAATAATAATAATAATGATATTATAAAAATGTAAATTATAAAAAAAAATTAAAATTTTAAAAAATTATATTTAAATTTCAAAATAAAAATGAAAACTATTACAAGTTTTCTAAATAAATAAGTTTCCAAATTAACAAAAACAGTTTTTAAAAACATTTATTATTCTGATAACAACACGTCATCAATATCAATGTTATCTTAGTTAAAACCATCGAAAAGCTGTCCATTATCGCTGATTTCGGTAGAGTCATCAAAACTGGGGCTCGAACCACCGAAAAGCGGCTCATACAAGAAATTAACTTGGTCACTATCTATTGCATCAACCCCAAAATAATGCCCAAATGCGATACTGGTATTTTTCCCCACCCATAATCGCTTATCATCGTTATTACTCAAAGCGATTTTACTGTTTTTAAATGTGTACAGCTGATGGTTCCGCGTCCCTATCCTACTTTGAGGTACTGTGAAAACTACGTTTTTATTGTAGCAATCCAAATAAGACTGATGTTTGATGTCAGTCCCCAACAACTTCACCCCTTTAGCCCTCATTGTATCAGATTTGCCTAATAAACTATAGCACTTGGGTCTTAAGAAAACCCACTCCTTATACCCGAGACCTTTACTTTCATCTTTAAATTTTCCGATCATGGAATCTAATTTCCTCGAGTATAAGGGATGTGCCGGGTTGTAATTCGATGTATCTAAAAGGCTGTCTCTTATCATTGCCGGCAAAAGAATGTCAAGCTTACAGTGCTTAACCTCAAGAAAAAACGAATCAGTGTCGCCGGCAACGATATTAATATCACAGTTAAATTCTGATCTATATTTTGCCAATTCATTATATTGTAATTGGTACATCCGCAGCTTAGACAGGTCTAGTACTGATTGACCAATGTAGCTAGGCCTGTCTAAACATATAGAATCTTTGTTCAGATGAGCAGCAATCAAATCATCCACTATTTTAATGGACTTTTTGAAAGTCGGTTTTGAAGCATATACAATCATCTTTTCAGCTGAATTGCATAGCCTCAAATTCATCTGTTTTTTCAAATTCTCAACGGATTTACCATATAAACTGTTATTAAATAATTTATACAAATCTCTATGAAGCTCGCACTTTGAATTTGAGCGTAAATCTGTATTTCTTTGTATATATTCTTTAAAAATAGGTGCTTGTTTAAATTTAATTGCCCTATGAATACACTCAACTTCTGCACCCAATTCTATATACAGCTTGAGAAGTCTCCAGTGAAGAACATGGTTCTTCTTACTGTAATGCGTGAGCATTTTCCGGAGCAAGCGGAAAGTCATTCAAATACTGATGCACACGCTCAGGGATATTGATGTCAACTTCCATTGTATAACCATACGGAAGGAATTCAATATTCGCATTCACACATTCACTCAGCACATCATTCAGATTATCATGCACCCAAACAAAATCACCATACGGAAGGTTTTGGCTAAGTGCCCAACCATATAAATTATTATTGTCGATTTACAAGAGTTCTGTATCTTCAGAACTTGCAACATGATGTTTGTTAACAAATGTTAACCCACCCCGTATTCCACCCGCTTAAAAATTAAACATTTCCATGTCCTGCAGAAGTTCTATGGGTTCCTTTAATGTCATGAGAGCGGACGCTCATGACATTCCAGGAATTCCATAAAAATTCACAGGTTCTAAACCATTGTAAGCAATAGCCTTAAATTGTTGAAATTAGCGCGAAATTGCTGAAAATAGTCTGCAAGGAGGAATACGTCTAATTTTAGGTAAGTTAACATATAGTCTAACATTGTAGTGCAATCTTGCTGTGTCCAAATTAGTTGGGCGGTAGCATATTCATCATCAGATACAGAATCCCATTTTGGAGGTAGTTCATAAGTCGATTCAAGAACCTCTAGTGATACTGCAAAATCATAAGGAAAGATACCCTTTGCCTTAACTATAAGACCATCAAAAGCAGAACAAGTTAGAGGTAGATCTGTAAGAGTTTTCACAGCATTGGCTAAAGAGCAATTGACAAATTGCATACTATCTATAAATCTAACAGCCAATTTCTTAATATTTACAATCAAAGATATGAATTTCGCAGTTGTTGTAGGAATGATATTTAATTTCCAAGATGGAAATTCATTCAATCCATACTTTAAAATATGATGAAGGTCATACCCTCTCAAATTATGAAAGACAATAGGTAACTGTTTGATTATTTTCCTATTTATATTACAGTTACGACAGGCAGCACCAAGATACTGACCTGTAAATGATCATGGTCCTTAACCTTATTTCTAATAAGTTTTTTACAAAGGTAGCAAGTTCTAAATGCGATGAACTGCTGTTCCTCATTAGAAGTAAGATTATTCATAGGTTTTTTACCATGATTTTCATAATAAGGTAGGACAATTGTGACAGCAATTTCCTCTACTTTCTTTAAAAATTCCAATACACATTCCAAGCCTATAAAACTGAAATATTGTGTAGTATTTGTGTAATTATTTATTAATAATAAGCCTGCTGATATCGGCATGTGTATTTGATGATGTTTTACATCTTTAGGCAAAACAGCCTCAAAATCCGCATAAATTACGAATGGTGGGGTAATCATTTTAGAATAATTTTTAAATATTAAGTTTTTATTTTCAGGGAGCGTGTATAGGGTTGTTCCTATTTGATTTTTAGCGCACAAATCAACATGTGCCTTAAAGGTTTTATCATAATAAAAACCGTTTAAACAATGGGGACACCATTTTACAAGAATTCTGGTGTTAAATTCACTACTAGAATGGCAATTCAGCAGTCTATTTAAATTAAAAATGGCGGTATAATGATAATTATCACCGTCTTGTAATAATAAAAGATTAATCGGGTTACCACCGATAACCTTTGTTCGATGAATTAAGACAAGGTGAAGATGATGAGGTACATAATCAATGTCATTCAATTGTTTAGAAGGGGTGTTGTTATATTCAAAGACATTTATAGCCAAATTTAAATCGCTATTGTTTCTCTCAAATTTAGGTATGTCACAGAGTCTCATTGGACAATCTGTAATTGAATCGTAATTCAATTCATCCATAAAAGTAGTGTAAGAAGAAACACGCTCATTATTCTTTAAAACTATATCACGCTTTAAAATCGATAAAACACTATATATAAAACACGAATGATCTGTGTTTTTAACATTTACAATAGCCTTTTTACCTACTAGAGATTCCGGTGTAGGGATAAAACTATGTCCAGCTAATCGACTTACAGGATAATACGCGGTTAAAATAAAATCGATTTCGCGAATCTTAACTACGCGCCATCCACTTCCTAAATATGTGAATTTTTCGATTTTCTCATTTAACCGACTCACACCATCAGCAAGAAAACTATCGGAAAAGACACAAGCGCTATTTGAAAAGAAATTATCTTTTATTTCCCCATCTTTTTCAAATTGAATGAGAGCTGTAAACTGAACTTTTACAGATCCCATTTTCTTTATTTCATTTTGTAATTTATTTACAAGTTTATCCGTTAATGCGATTTGAACAATGTTTTGATTTTCTAAATCAAATCGAATATTTTTACGGGAACCCTTTAAGTCAACCTCTATTTCAGGTTCATCGTTTATTTCATTATTTACAGAACCCCCTATTTGATTATATTCAGTTTCGTCATCACTAATGATGATTTCTATTTTTTTAATTTTAGTAGGGATACACGACACGATTTTATCATCAGGTCTTTTTGATTTTTTAGTAACAGTTGTATTATTGTTTATGTTTTTAGTAATCTTTGCATTATTTTTGTTATTTGTGATATTATTATTATTATTATTATTATTATTATTATTATTATTATTATTATTATTATTATTATTATTATTATTATTAACATTTTTCGCATTAATCATTTGAAATAATGCCTTTTTATTAATTTTAAATTGATTTAAATGGCTAGAGTGTTTCTTATAAAACTCTAGATATTCAATGTCTTGGGCGGTATCGCATTTAGGGCAAATAAAAAAGTCGATGCCATAGAATCTATGACCGTAGTAACTTTCCATAGTCGTATGGCATTTCGAGTTATGACCAATTCCAGATTGGCAATAGTTTTTATACAATCGACCTGATAAATATTATTATCAAATGTTTATTATTATTTAAATCATATATGAATCAAATAATAATATATAAATGCTGATAATTATGTAAATATTTTAAAAAATTAATATTTCAATTCGTATTATAAATCCGTTATTTCTATTATAAATCACATGTTTGAATAACATTTCGTAAAATAATTTATAAAAATTAATATTCTTATTATAATCATATATTCATTTTCGTATTATAAATCATATATTTCTATTATAAAAATAAATCACATATTCCTATTATAAAAATAAATCACATATTCCTATTATAAAAATAAATCACATATTTCAATTCATATTTCTATTATAAATCACATGTTTGAATAACATTTCGTAAAATAATTTATAAAAATTAATATTTCAAATAATATTTCTATTTCAAATCAGATATTTCTATTATAAATTAATAATATTTAAAGTATTATATTATAATACTTTACATATTATTAACTTATACTCATTAAAAATATTCTTATAAATTAAGAATAAATTAAAAAAATAATTAAGGATAAATTAAAAAATAATAAAAATCTTACATTTTTTATACGAAATCTCATCTCCCCCAGAAACGGGGGCATTATCAATAAATGTTTCGTCCAAATCTACTGACGCTGCTGAATGAATATTTTGATCGATATCCTCAGAAACATTAATAATTTCTGAAAAACATTAATAATAATAATAATTAAATAAATAAATTTACCAATATCGGAATCATCGCTATCTTCTATTAAAATAATTTCCTCATTTGAAACATTTTCTAAAATTATATTAAAATAAATAATAATAAAATTAAAAATTAAAAGGATCAAATTCGATAACTCCATCGATCTGATTTTGAAGTTCGGTTATATTAAACCACTCTAGAAAAATAGAATAATAAAAGAAAATAAATTAAAAAATAATAATTTACCAATTTCATCGGCCAACAATTGTCGTAAAATTCTTGAATTCTCCATTTTGAATAGATTTTTGAAATCGCGCGAGTGAATATTTGAAAATTGATAAATTTTTGAATTAATTGTGACAACTTTAGAAATTGTCAATGTTTATAAAGAGAATAATATTTTCAGGATTTAGCCAATCAAATTTAAGCAATACACACATATAGGTGAGAGATTTTTAGACATGTTTTCTTTGTAAAATCACATACATACTTTTGTTTGTATGTGTTTTCTTTGTAAATCGCATACATACTTTTGTTTGCATGTGTTTTCTTTGTAAAATCACACCACATTGAGTTTGTATGTGTTTTCTTTATTCAGTCTTCAGTGTGTATGCATGCACTTACCATGTGATGATCACGCAATTATCATGCACTGTCTTTGTGATCACGCACTTATCATGCATAGTCTTTGTGATAATGCATTAGCTTATCTTTAATTAATTAAACACATAATAATAATATTTATAATAATAATAATAAAAATAATATTAATAAAAATAATAATAATAATAATAATAAAAAAAATAATATTAATAATAAAAATAATAATAATAAATAAAAATATTAATAGTTAAAACATAACAATAACAATAAAACATTAATACATTTATTAATCATCAAATCTCTTGGATAATAACCAAGCTAAACAATGTTGACCACATGTTAAGGTCCATGGTTTTTGATACATAGTTTTATTATAGACAATAAGTTTACCCATTATTTGCAGTTTCGAAACCATTAAAGCCGCATAATAGAAACCCATAGGATCAAATACAAATATCTTGCTAGGTTTCATATATATTGCTAACCAATGTTCTCCACCGAGATGAGATGATTGAGTATTGACGATTATGGCTTAATTATTACGTAAATATGGAATTTTATCAAGAGAGAAAACCCCTAAAAATCATGTTCTAGTATTTGCTTACCATTTCGATAGAGCTGAACAGAACTACATCAATAATATTAATAATACATGAAATACTTACTCCATGACAAATTATCATAAAGTATCTATACATTTATACCACTCAAACCAACAATGTTCGTTCAAACCAATATGTTTGAACTCTGTTCAAACCAATAATGTTTGAACTCTGTACAAACCAATACTGTTCTGTTTGCAGTTATTTGAACCTCATTTTCAAATACTCCATATATTACAACATGTACCAGTTCAGTTGTAGCTTTAGCAAACTTTATATCTAATCGGAAATTACCATTTTGAGGTAATTGACTCTGATTTAAATCAAAATCAGGTGCCAAAACAAATGTGAAGAATGGATATTTGCTTTTCAAATCTTCAAGAGTTATACCACAATTAAGGTTTTTATCCAAATAACCCATATTTCTCACTATACTCTGCATATATGTAGCACAATAATTATCATTATCGAAATCTTGAGTATATGTTTCTCTATAATCACTATTTTTCTATAAAGTTAACGATGTTACACCAAAAGTTTTGATAATTGAGCTCGATGTTAAGTATGATCCATTATATTGATATTCACTTTGAAATGTTAAAATTGGGCATTCTTCTATCTCCAAATATTTGTTCCTTATAGAAAGAAGCTGCACCTTTAGCAGTAGCAAATTGAACAATTTCCTTTGTTTTCACTGGATATATTGCATGCTTAGAATTAAGCCATATTTGATGACCGGCTAATACAGAGGGATCAACACGAACTCTTTTCACCAATAATTTTGCATCAACTAATTGAAGAATTGGTGCTGTAGTAGAATTTGTTAGTGATAATGCAGACTCTGATCTTTTAAATATAATGTGTACATTAACACCTGGTTGATCCATATGATCGAGTTGTAATAATGAGCACATGGTTAAATAATTTCGAACTCTTAATCCACTTTTTCCTATCGTCATCACTACTATAACCCATAGGAGTTAAACATGTATTTTTAGTATCGCTATTGTAATTTATAATAGTTTCCATTAGAATTTTGTGAATATATGTACTGTTACCACCCTCAATCTTGATATTATTAAATCCGAGAACTGCATCTTTAAAAAGTGTATTAAACAAGAAATTGTTTGGTATTACATCACAAGGTTCACCCAACGGTTTTCTATCTTTATCTACAACTTTGATCTGAACAGTTAACAATGTATCGTTCAAATCTAAATATTCAATTTGGGAACCATTAATATAAAATTCAATATCAGTTCTACTATCCATAATAGAATTCATCGGGAATACATCTTCAAAGGCTCCCATTTCAATTACTGGCATGGGAGACGGTGTATCAAATAAACACAATTCAGATTTACCGAAAATCATTTTTGAAATATAGTTCCATGTCTTTTAATTCGTTTGATTATATGTTTATGATGTCTTTTACGTTTTTGAGTTGATGACGGTGCCTATTTTTGAAACATACCTGCAACACTAGGTAGAACTTTCCTTAACTCGGATAATGCATTTAATTTCAGAGATGGTAATAATTTCTGCTCGTTCATTATCACATCTTTAGCTGTTTTCATACCAAAACTACCAATGCGTTTAAGAATAGGAAGTGCAAATCTACCAAGAGTTCTCAATCATCCTAATCCGTACTGTTTACCAATAAAATATGGTAATTCGCCACCACTTTGACTACCACTATACATACTAATAATACCGTTATTGGCCATCTAATTTACGAAAATGTAATGTCAAATGAGTTTTTGTATCTTTACTAAATTCAATAAATTCACCGCTATCATCACGAATATTTATTTCGATATTGTTTATACATGATGTTTATACATGGGATTATCAATATTTATATTGAAAAATTCATCCTGGTCATGTTTATCAACCCAAACAGATTTCAATAGTAAAACAAAAGAATCACCAACAATTATAGGATCGATGATGTTAGTATATATGAACATTTGCCTATGAAGTTTTATTATTTTTTGTTTGCGTACACCAAAAGCACTTGCCCTATATGTTTGCTTATCTAATCCCAATGTATTAGCCAAATTTTTATCAAATGTAACTTCACAAATGTTATTATTCAGACTGAATTTACATATTCCATCTTTAACAAATTCAATAGTTTTAAATATATGTAAACAATTGAATGAAATATATTTATGTAATTCTTCAAGTGTTTCAATATATAAATCTTTAGTAAATGTAAATGTATCTTTAACCTCATTAATATATGATACTGATATTTTGATGTTTTCGATTGTTACACTTTTCTCATCAAATGTTTTGAAACGTATTAGGTATTCAGTACCAGGAACAACAATGCTAAGCTTATCACAACCCATTCGCTTGGTATCCTCAATACTTTCAAACTTTATTGTAAAGAGACTATAATCACAACTAACATTCAATCCGTCTTTGAAAAACATACCACAATTTTCATCTAAAATTTGATTCGGAATATGACAATATCGTTCAAAATTATTGATTGAGAAAATACCACTACAGGTTTTGAGTACACGTTTCTTGTAATTTATTTTACAATGACTATAAAATGGGAATGTATTGTACACAAATGTTGAGTCTTGCAAAGCAACTTCCCAATTTCCATGTAAATAAATGGGATTTTGAAGATCAACCATAAATTTAATTGCTTGATTTTCCGGATGGATTAGTGGGCAACTATTACTCGGTAAAATTGTATAGAAACTCATTTTACTAGGTCTTTTGATGATATCCATGAAGGACTTTGATATCCATGCCATTTGACATAGTATTGTTTATCCTTACCCACCATTTTAGTTTTCAATATTTTCTGAATTCTGAGCACTGTAGGTTTGGAAATAACTTGTCATTCCTGTTCATAGAATTTCCCTTGTAGATTTTTCTCATTTGCTGACGATTTTTATTATTTACTAGCGATAACAAAGGCTTACGATGTTTATTCAATACTAGTTTTTTAGAATTACTGATTTTAATTTTACCTCTGACTACTTTTAATAGAATTTTGAGTAAATCATCGACAACAAAAGTTGGAAATGATTGTAAAATAGACATTCTTTTCATACTCGAAGCCTTTAACAATGCATTAAAATATGGGAAACTTCTATGATTTTTTTACAATTTTAACTGATTTCTTACTCGTTTTAATAATGTTTTTCGAAATAAGATTCATTGCAGGGTAATTCTCGGTTATTAGTTTTTTAGATGGTGTATAACTGGTTTTTAGTTGAACTTTATTTTTCTTTTTAATACTTTGTCTAAGTTTTCGAATATTTTTAAGCCTGGATTTCATAAACATTTTTACATGTTAAAGTTTTCAACTTTGTTTATATACCATGGCACCTTCTTTATTGAAAATATCGGTTTTTACCCGTAAATCATCATTGCATTGTTGTGTGAAATCAAGAAATATATATCCATGTGGTGATTTTGTAGCATCTTGAAATGCACAGATGAGAAAATTACGATTATTAGGGTATGCTTGTCGAGCAAGAAAATCAATAACTGTTGCATCTCTAGGATTCTTGAAAATAACTAAATATTGAACATTTAAATTCCTTTTTCGATGTGCGCCACCCTGATGAAATAGATTTTGAGTGATAAAGATCACAGTAACACCAATATGTCTACTGATTTTTGTGAATAAATTATTAAAATCCTTTTCTTTATTAGCTTCCTGATACAAATCATCGATAATGATGACATCACCTTTCCTTAAACGACTTGACCAGTTTTTATCGAAACCCTTTACTATTTTCATGTTTTTCAATTTACAGAAATTATCCTGAGTTAATCCATGTTCTTCATCTGCACCCTTATGCCAATAAATCTTGTTGAATTTTGTTTGAAATAAATTAGATTTCAGTAATTTACACACAAACATAGTTTTACCACTACCACTTGGGCCGACGATTTGATATACCGCATTATTTCTTAATTCCATTATTAATTTGTATAATTATAGGTTTTTGTTTATATTATATGATTTAATGAACTCATTCTAAAAATCATATATATATAGCTTAATATTTCTTTATTGTTTAATTATGTTATCAAATATAAATTATAAAGGAACTTTCGATATATCAAAAATGATATTTTCAATTGGTAAACCCCAGCAAATTGTTGATAGGAGTGGAAAATACCCTATAATATTTTTCAAATCCGGCAAATGCAGAATCATGGGTTGCAATAAACCTTTAGATGTCAATAAATTACAATATAGAATAAAGGATATTAAAATACAGTCAATTACTGTTACCATGGATATGGGTCAATCTATCAATCTATACAACATGTCAACAAAATGTCTTTGTATGTTCAAACCAGAATTATTTCCTGCACTGAGGCTTTTAAAATACAACCCAATGTGTGTTAACGTGTTTGCTAGTGGCAAAATAGTTATATTAGGGGTGCGAAATCTAGAATACAAAAATATTGTTTGTGACATACAAAATGAAATCACCAGATTGGTCGATATCTGATTGGCTAATGATTGATTAAAACAACTTGCTTATTCATTTGATTTCATTTTTAAAATATTATACCATTATGTATGCTATGCCAAAGAAAAATATCGCTGAATACGATAAATTTATCATCTTCATTTCATTTTTTATATTTTATTTAGACAAATATGCCCCAATGATAATCGATCGTATTATTTATTATTATCCTCAAATAAAGGAGATTTTGAAGAATCAAGAGCCGTCAATGCATCAATAGCTAATATTCAATGAAACAAGAATCGAGATTTCCGATCTGATTAAGCAAGCTCTTTGGGATAACAAAATCAACCGCACGGTCAAGGAAATGGAAATGGAATACCCCTGTATTCTGGGGTGCAGCTGCTGTGATTTCCGGTACCAGCGCTATGTGGAATGGAATATTACAAATTCAATAAGAAATTTGCAAAAAATGAGACTTTTAAGAAAATAAATATTTTGTATTTTATTTTTGTTTGTTTTGTTTCGGTAGTTTTATTTTAGTGTTGGTAATAATAATAAATGTTTTTGTATTTTATTTTGGTATTTTTATTTTGGTCGTGGTAGCAATAATAATAATAATAATGATAATAATTTTAGTAGTATAGTAATAATAATAATAATATTAATAATAATAATATTAATAATAATAATAATAATAATAATAATAATACATTTTATATAGTTGATATGTGTAAAATCATATACAAACTCAATGAGTTAATTCACATACAGTTTTATATATTTTTCCAGTCACGCACTTATCTTGCACTTATCATGCACTTATCATGCATTGTCTTTGTGATCATACATAATTCTGATTGGTTAATAATTATCTGTCAAGGGTATAAAAGTGCGTCACCACCTTATAAAGATCATAAATCAAACATGACCAAGAAAATAAGTGTCCAACCAGTTCAGATGTTCCACAATTATAAAATGTGTTTTTTAAAGGAGCCTATCAATATGCAATTGACAAATCCAGTCAAACTCAATAAAACTCAATTTCAATCTCTTGCTGGGACTCTCTCAATGTTGATAAGAATATTGATAATACGTTCAAAAAGATCAATTCCAATTTAAAATGCAATGAAAATGCTTTCTTCACCAGTCAATATACCAGATATTATGATGCTTTTACAGAAATTGGATTCAAAGAACAGGAAAACTGGTATATAACAATAACAATCCAAGGATATAAAGCTGATCAAAATGATGTGCTTTCTCCAATCTGGAAAATTGTTACTGCTAGACTTTCACAATTATTTTAGTGTTAAGTGTTTAATAAATGTATTTATGTTTTCTTTGTTATTCTATAAACAAAATTATAAGTAGTTTTAAAATAGTTTTAAAAATGATGTCTGAAAAAGGTAAAATATAAAATATAAAATAATTAATTAATTTCGTTTAGAATATTTAATAAACTTTTTGTTTGATAAACTCGAAGAAATAACCGGTGTAAAAATTAGAGATATGTTGACTCTAGTTGAAGCATTGAGTAAAGAAGATTCATGTTGTGATTCCGGATGTCAGAGTGATGATACTGAAATTGTTAATGATGGAGAAATTAATACTGAAATTATTAATGATTCTGAAGAAATTATTGATGATACACTTATTAATGATGAAGAAAATATTAATGATACTGAAGATACTACCGAAATTACTAAAGATGAGCCGACCGAATTTAAGAATCGTATTGACCATGTTATAGAAAATATTATGATAGAATATTGTGGTGATGAAGACTGTTCATGTAATAATCAATAAATCTTTAAAAATGTAGTTTTTATTAATAATAATAATAACAAAGAAATATTTATTAAAATCTATGATAAACTTTATTCCATAAATATAAAACAGATGCTCCAGTAAATAGTTTTAATAAAAATTTGCAATTTTCGATATAAATATCAGAGCGTTTGGCTTCTGCGGCAACTTCAATAATCGCTGTCCATCCACCGTTTGTTACTACCCACGGGTCAATTTTTGTTTCTATTACCTAAATAATTATAAATTAATAACAATATAAAGTAATATACCTCTATAGACCATTGGAAATAATTTTCATAGTCGGATCCAGATTTTAATATCATGTGTTTCATATACATTAATCCTACTATTATTCGCATCCATTTATTATTTTCATCGAACATGTAACCAAATAATGATTGGAATGCCTTCTTTCTCTCCAATGTTGGCAAATTGAGATTTTTTTCATAATCGAATGGGATGTCTTCAGCGATTTTCTAGGTACGGTTTACCATAAATTTCATGTTTTTAATGATTTCATCTTCTTCACTATTATTAGAGACCAGCTCATTCAACAAAGTTATAAAAAATTTAGTTTCTGGCATTTTATAAAACTATTTCAAAGTGTAAGCTTATTTATACTCTATTCGACCAATCAGAATCATTCAATACTAAGAAAATATGTAAAAATATATAATGGAAATGGTAATGATGTTGGCACTGTTAACTTCTTTCAAGTTGTTGCAACCACTGTTAACTGGTTGTAATTTCATTATACGATTGAACTGATCAGTTGTTTTATTAGAATAAAATTTTATACTATATTGAACTTGATTCATCATTTCTTCATTAAGTTTACGATTTTCTTTCAATTCTAATATTGATTTTCTTAATTCATTTTTGATAAAACCAATGGTCTTATTTAAATATATAATATCATCATATAATTCGTTTTTAGCTCTTTTTAAAGTCTCATATGTATGTTCAAATCGGAATTCTAAATTACTCATTCTTTCAGATAATCTTTTGACTGGAGTTTTCAAATATCTAGGCCTATCTATCATATACAAAATATCCATCAATACTGCTGTATCAGGACATACACATCTTGTTGAATTTTTACCTTGAACGGTTACAACAATTGAGTTGACCATATTAAAAACTAATAATATTATTAAAATTTCTTAAATCATTTTCAAATCTATATAAATTAATATTTATTGTTTATAGCTAAAGATTTGTATTTTTATTTCAATTTTTATCATTAAAATGATTGTACCGAGTGCAGTTCAAACTATGAATGAAATTAAACATTATGGTAATTTATTATTACTATTATTATTATTATTACTTGTTTTTTAGATGATTATTTTAAAGTTATTAAAGAACGTCTGGAATTCTATTATCCAGAAATACATGGAATCATGGATAAGCCACCATATATAATTCCAGACTTGATATTCAATCATACATCAATATGGATATTTACTGTAATCGATGAGTTCCTATGGGATATCGAACAAAACAATTTGTCAAAAGATATGGAACCCGAATACCCCTGTGGTGATGGATGTCATTGCTGAGCTGCCAGATATCGGAAGTATGTGGAATGGGCTTTGAATAAAGCTCTTCGACAATACTACTATAGTAGAATTATCTCTTTATAATAAATTTGTTGTATATGTCTTGGTTTTTATTATATAGTAATAATGTTAATAATAATAATATTAATAATATTAATAATAATAATATTAAGAATAATAATATTAATAATAATAATAATAATAATAAAATTAATTTACAAAATATATACTACTTATAAAAATAAGTAGTAAATTAAAATTTTAAAATGTTTAAAAATAATATAACCTTGACCCACTTTTGAATGACCTTGAAATTTTTGATGAGTCATGTTCTTTGTTTAAATGACCTTGAATGAGTCATTGTCTTTGTTCTAAAAAAAATTGTACTTTTAAACTTAGAAAAAAAAATTTTTGCCGGGGGGGTATGTGAGCTAGAGGGCCGGTATCCCACTACTTATACAATTTAATTAACACTTTCTAAAATCGTATATATAGATTAATATTTCATTTTCGACCTGTCAAAAATGACGTTTCCAAATGGTAAATCCCACCAAATCGTTGATAAGAGTGGAAAATACCCTATCATATTTTTGAAATTCCGGTAAATGTAGAATCATGGGATTCAAGAAACTTTAAGATGTTAATAAATTACAATATAGAATAAAGGATATTAAAATTCAGTCAATTACGGTTACAATGGATATGGGAAATTGTATCAATCTATACGACATGTCAACAAAATGTTTTTGTATGTTCAAACCAGAATTATTTCCTGCACTGATGCCTTTAAAGAGAAATGATTGGTTAATAAGAGAATTTATGATCTTTTAAACAGAAATAATCGATTAAGAACAGATTTTTTGATATTTTTAAAGGGTTGATTCGCTTAAATATCGTTTTTAATAGGTGCTTTTTATAAAAAAATAATTAATATAGTTGGTAGAGTAGGAGAAAGTGTTATTCGATAGGAAATGATAGGTCAAGAGTGGAATTTAATTTAGTGATTATTGGTCGATTGAGAACAAGTTTCTTGTCATTTTTAAGGGGTTAATAAATTACAATATAGAATAAAGGATATTAAAATCCAGTCAATAACGGTTAACATGGATATAGGACATTGTATCAATCTATGCAACATGTCAACAAAATGTCTTTGTATGTTCGAACCAGAATTATTTTCTGCACTGTGTCTTTTAAAATACAAACCAATGTGTGCTAACGTGTTTGTTAGTGGGAAAATAGTCATATTACAGTTGTGAAATTTTATTTTATTTCATTTTTAAAATGGAAAATATCGTTAAACCAATGTCTGATAACATTCGCTATGGTAAATTTTTTCTTTATTTATTTCATTTGTATAAAAAATCGTCACCACCTTATAAAGATCATAATTCAAAAATGACCAAGAAAATAGTGAGCTCTGCTAAAAATGAACTTGTCCAACCAATTTAAATATTCCACAATTATAAAATGTATTTTTTATGGAACCTATCAATATGCAATTGGTAAATCCAGTCAAACTCAATCGAACTCAATTTCAATCTCTTGTTGGGACACTCATTCTGAAAAATTGCAACTACTAGACTTTCACAACTATTTTAATGTATAAACACTATGTATATAAATGTATATAAATGTTTTTAATCAGATTGTGTTTATTTTCGTTTTAAGGCATTACAATATTCTATAAACAAAATTATAATTAGGTTGAAAATTGATTAAAATAATGTCTGAAAAAGGTAAAGTATAAAATATTAAATAATTAATTAATTTGTGTTTAGAATATTAATTAATCTTTTTGTTCGATAAACTCAAAGAAATATCAGGTGTAAAAATTAGAGATATATTAACCCTAATTGAAGCACTGGGTAAAGAAGATTCTGGTTGCGATTCCAAATTTCCAAGTGACGATGAAGAAATCGATGAAGACATGATGAATACACTGAAATTGTTAATGATGAAGAAATCCCTACTGAAAATTTAGTGGATGTTGAGCTTATCGAATTTAAAACTTGTGTTGACCATATTATGGAAAATATAGTGCTTAAGTATTGTGGTGATGAAAAATATAAATGTTATAATCAATAAATCTTTTAAAATGTAGTTTTTATTACTAATTCAGTTAGTAACAAAGAATAATACATTTATTAAAAGTTACGGTAAATCCTATTACAAATATATATAACAGATGCATCAGTTATAAGTATTAATAAAAATTTGCAATTTGAGATATAAATATCTGAACGTTTGGATTCTGCGGTAACATCCACCGTTTACCCATGATCAATTTTTGTTTCTATTACATAAATAATGATAAAAGTAATAATATAAAGTAATATACCTCAATGGACCATTGTAAATAATTTTCATATTCGGAGCCGGATTTTAAAATCATATGTTTCATATACATTAATTCTATTATTATTCGCATCCATTTATTATTTTCATCAAACATATAATTAAATATAGATTGAAATGAATTTTTCTTTCTCTCCAATGCTGGCAAATTGAGAATGGGATTAAATGGAATATTTTCTTCGATTTTCTCGGTACAGTTGACTATGAATTTTATATTTTTTATGATATCATCATCATCTCCATTATTAGCAACCAGCTCATTCAACAAAGTTATAACAAATTTAGTTTCTGGCATTTTATAAAAATGTTTGTAGGTGTAGGCCCATTTATACTATATTTGACCAATCAAAATCGTGCATGTATACTGCATTTATGCTGCAATTTCTTTGTCTAAGAAAATAGTTTAAAATAGAAATATTGAGGATTTCTTTAGTGGTTGAACTGATAATTTGTTTTATTTGACTAAGCTTTTATATTATATTGAAGTTCATTAATCATTTCTTCATAAAGCTTTCCATTTTCATCCACTTTGAATAATGATTTATTTAATTCAATTTTGATAATACCTTGATAATACAATGCTTGTATTTAAATACAGAATATCGTAATATATTTTCTTTCTAACGCTTTTAAAATTATCATATTCAACTTGAAACCTGTAACTTAAATTTTCAGCTAATCTTTTTACGGGAATTTTCGTATTTATCGGCCTATCTATCATTTGTAATTTATCCTTCAAACACGGCGATATCTACACACATATATCTTGTTTTATTTCGACTTTCCACAGTCTTAACAATTGACTTGTTTGCATTAATTACTTTAAAATAACTAGCAATTAATATTATTATTAAAATCTCTTTAATCATTTCAAATCTCTCTAAATTAATATTTATTGTTTATAGATAATCATCAAAATAAGTAACATCCATAATACATTTATTTAAGGAAATATGTAAAAAAAAAATAATGGAAGTGTGAATATTAATGAATTGTTGCCACTTTTTTGCATAACCAGTTGCATTGATTTTGGTTTCAACGGTTGTTGGACTTTTTTCATTATACAATTGAACTGATCAGTTGTTTTATTGGAATAAACTTTTATATTATATTGAACTTGATTTATCATTTTTTTGATTGAGTTTTCGATTTTCATTTAATTCGAATATTGATTTTCTTAATTCATTTTTGATAATACCAACGGTCTTATTTAGATATAGAATATCATCAGATAATTCGTTCCGAGCTCTTTTTAAAGTCTCATATGTCAGTTCAAATCGGGTTTCTAAATCACTCATTCTTTTTTCACTGGAGTCTGCAAATGACTCGGCTTATCTATCATATATAATAAATCCATCAACACGGCAGTATCAGGACATACACATCTTGTTGAATTTTTACGTTGAACGGTTATAACAATTGAGTTTGTCATTTTAACAACTAATATTATTATTAAAATTTGTTTAATCATTTTCAAATCTATATAAAGGAATATTTATTGTTTATAGCTAAAATTGTGTGTGTGTTTAACTTTTCATTGGTTAAAATTAGTATAAAATAAATTGATATTTACAATTTAATCATTATAATGGATCTTATGATACAAAATAACGCAATTTAACAGCGCGGTAAATATTTATTATTATTATTATTATTATTATTATTATTATTATTATTATTATTATTATTATTATTATTATTATTAACTTATTATTATTTACTTGTTTTCTAGAAGAGTATTTTATTTAAAAAAAGTCTTGAGTTCTATTATCCTACTTTACAAGAAATCTTGAAGGATATACCAACATTATTGATTTTAAACTACGTATTCTATCATACAAAGATATAGATATTCGATCTAATCCATGAATTTTTAAGGTACATTAATTTAAGCAAGACGGTAAAGGTTATGAAACACGAATATTCATATGGTGATGAATACCATTGCTGCACTACCCGATATCGGAAGTATGTGTAATGGTCTTTGATGAAATCTATTCGACAATATTACAATAGTCGAATTTTTTCTTGGAAATAAAAGTTTTTTTGTTAATGACTTTGTTTTTATTATATATTAATAATAAATTGAAATAATAAAAATTATAAAAAATTGTAATAATAATAAAAACTTGCAATAATATAAATAATAACTAAAATAATAAAAAGTTGTAAAAATATTAATAAAAATAATTATAGTAAAAATAATAATATTAACTTAAATAGTAAATTATATTTAAAATGTTTTGAAAGTTTTGAATGACCCTGAGAAAAATTTTGATGAGTCATGGTTTTTGTGTAAATGACCTTGAAAATTATTATGAATAAATTTTTGAATGACCTTTAAACATTTTGATGAATCATAGTCTTTGTTTAAATTACCTTGAATGAGTCATTGTGTTTGTCTCAGAAAAAAATTGTACTGTTAGACTTAGAAAAATTTTTTACCTCAGCGGTGACATGGTCTAGCGAAGACATAACCATCAACTTCCTTCGATTAACGAATTCTAGGAAGTTGAGATATGGAGTATATCATCAAAAATCATTTATGTTTATAAATTTTGGGATCTAAATGAAATAATTTGTACAGATTTCGCTGAAGAAAACTTGTTTTCATTTTAAATCGAGTATTTTCACGTTGGTTGGTGACTAAAGGTGTGAGTATTTCCATACAATTTATATATTTTTTCATTTTGATTTTGTGAATAATTTTGCTGCTTATCATATCTAAAACCTGGTATTCCACTTTCTTTTCTCGTATTGTAGTTATATGCTTCCGGAAATCTTTTATTAAATTTTGAACCTCTAAGATTGAAAACGTTATTGTATTGGTTATTCTGTGTTATATTTTGGTGCCTGTATTGATTCTATCCCATTGTTATCAATAAGAGCCACAAATGTTTAATTAGTAAAATTATAATTATTATTATTATTACTAGTACTATAATTATTATTATTATTTCTATTATTATTATTTGTTAAAGATATAACTACACAATGGTCATCACTGTTTTATATATAAAGCCTTCCATTTCAGAATTAATTGAGACGTCTTAAACGCGTCGTTTTCATAATAGTTGTTATTATTTAAGCCATATTACACTTAAAACCAATATATAAATACTAATTGCAATAAATTTCCATTCAATAATGTTAGCATCCGGTGAAAATTTGGTATACAGAAAAAAATAATATTCTATTCCATTGATGAAAGTTGAATATCTTTGCACAATATATTTTTCAGATTGAAATTGTGAGTTTGCAATTTGAAATAGATATTAGAGTTAAGCTTTTATCAATTTCATTTATTTAGGTGCAATTTTTGGTTAATATTGTAATTGAAGTAAGATATACAATTGGGAAAATAATGTAAATTGACTTAAAATTCTAATTCGAAGACGAATTATTTTAAAGGGGGAGGTGTTTTGAGGATACCTAAATAGCAAAACAAAAATAATTATTAAATGCTTAAAATGATTGGGGGAAATAGTGATAAATGAATGGGGTGTTATTCTACAAATACGAGTGGAAAGGAGATCGAAAAATGAGAAGGGAATGAGTACGAAATCAATAACAGAGACAATTGAATAGAAGAATGTCATTCCTAATTAACAAGTACAAGTGCAAATGAAGGAAAACAAAGTTAAAATGATCTTGTTATCTCGATAGCCTATTCAAGATAAAAAAAATGGACATTTCTAAGCAGAAAAATGGAATCATCAAAACATTGGTTATCTCAACACCTGGCAGACATTGCGTAGTGTCCAATGAACAGATTAAAAAATCTATTATCAATAAGTGCCAGTCGATGGAAAAGTATAAAGGCTAGACACAATCTAGTATATAATATTGTTGGGTTATTATTATTGAAAGTCGGTTCCCTCTGACTCCTCGTGTCCTTTTTCGATCAAATAAGCAAACCCAACACAGAATAATTTTATTTGCACTTTATCACAATAACAAATCAATCCTTTGGTTCAATATTTGTAATCACAATTTCACTACTTGATTTGCACCTTTTAACCACTGTTTGGCTCGTATTATCTTAGGGTAGGTTGTCCAAGGGAGAACCACCCTGTCTGATAGATAACCTTGACTTTTACTTAGATTTGGATTTCTCTACTAACCTAGCTACTGCTCGTTCACGTCGATTCACTCTAGTTAATAATATCTGCTCTCTCGTATCTAGTTAATAATGATTGTCCTTTCTTGTCTGGTTGATAATGTCTCTTTTCTTGTCTGATGAGTTATGGTCCTCTCGTGTTTTTCCCTCTTTCTTTTATACTCATCCTCAGACTGTTTTCCGACGATTGTCAACAATAGGTTCTGCATTATCAAATTATCATTAATAATTAGCTTCCCGACCGACATTTGTCAACAACGTTTGACGTTGTTTGGGCTAATTTATCCTACTATATTATTCCGTCTATACGCCGGGTTTTCCTTATCTCTCGGGTTTTCCTCAGCTCTCGGCTTTTCCATTGCCTCGGGCTTCCCATTGACTCGGGCTTCCCATTAGTAATTAATTTTCTTAATTAATTTCCTTTTTTATTTTATATTATTTTCTAGGGACCCCTCACTAAATTTTTATTATTATTTCTGGACTCGTCTCTCAATTTGGCGTTCAACCATACCAATTTCCCCCCGATCATTATTACTTTCGAATTTTATACATTTTTTAATTAATATTGCACTTTTATCATTTTTTGTGTTTTATCGATTTTACTGTGCTTTTTCGTGATACCCCAACAATATTAAGAAAAATAGAAGGGAGAAGAAATTACACGAATAAATTAATCGAAATCGAAACAATGTAAAAGTCTGTTTACTGAATTTATAAAGTGTCGTAAATCCATATAATAATCAGAAAAATTCAAATCAAGTCAAGAAGGCAACCAAATAAATTGTATTAAATTAACCGTCACCGGTAGCAGTCAAGTTGTAGTGTGATCAGAGTATTGTATTTGGCTATTCCTCTTGAAGGGTTTTAATAAGCACCAAACCATTTGCAGTGTGTTGAAATTGATTTCATCGTTGTCATCAATTGTGATAATCAATTAAGTTTTACGTCGTTGGAGCTCGTCGATATGATTATTAATATGTCACGCTCGGCGTCAGACCTGTAATTGGTATTTTAGTAAACTCCGACAAATAATAATAATATTTTTACCCACAAATAGCTTTTAATTTTCTACGTTTATTGCGCAGTTGAATAAAAAGAATGCAGATGAATTTATAGTCTCATTTGACATTTGCAGTCTGTATACAAACCTTCCATTAGTGGAAACCGTTCAGTTATGTAGTAAAATGTGTAAAGAAAATGTCATTGGAAATGAGAGAGTTGATGAAATTGCGTTTCGTAAATTACTCAAATTTGCAACGTTCAATGTAAAGTTTATTTTTAATAACGGTTGGTTGCTATAAATAGATGGGGTTGCTATGGGTTATCCATTAGCTCCCACAATGGCTTCTATTTTCATGACTCGTTTCAAAATGAAAATTTTATCTTACAATTTAATTAAAGTAACTGTGTACAAAAGGTATGTTGATGATATATTTTTGGTATTTGAAAATCGTGAGCACGTAAAGCCTTTCTTGGATTTTATGAACAGTCTACATTTAAATATAAATTTACCTGTGAAGAGGAAAAAATATAAAATGGCGATTAACTGCTGCTGATCTTCTCGATTTGAACATAAAATGTTTTTTGTCATTTTCTCCTACAAATATTTGTTAGAATATTAACAACATTTGCGTTTCAATAACAGTTGGGCATTATTTGATGCTAATATTTTATTGCATTTCATTTTCTGGATATTATAGAATTAGGAAAAGTTAATTCTTTATTGGGACTAAATCACGACGTTCGCTTAATGCTTGTGCCAAATTCTATAAATCACTATAAACTGTCACTATGGGAGCTCGATAACTCATAGTCAGTTAAGAAGCTTACATCATAATCCTACAAAGGAAGAATTAACTCTTTCAAGTTTGAACTTGAGATATTTAACTCCAATTCAGATCTCTTTTACATTTTCTTTGTTTTTAGAATTTACACTTTTTGAATAAGGACATAGATCTCATTATGCGGTCCTACCTAGCTTAGGTTTGTGCGACTTTTCTACGGTTTTGGAAAATGAATTTTCTACGACCTCTTAAACCAGAATTGAGAATAATAACTATTAAAAATATTTATTGTGGTAAATATTTCAGTGACCCGTTTAAATTTAATTCCAAATCTCATTTTTATATTTGTAAATGAATTTGGCGGTATTAATACAGCGTCGACAAGTGCGTTCATTTGTTGTGTCCTTCCCCAGTGTCAAATTTATTTCATTTGCAATCTGGGAAGGCACTAATCCACGTTTCCAATTGTAGTAGATTAACTTGTGATATCCTCTCGTGCAAAATAAATTTCAAGTTGACGTATTCAAATGAAAACAAAAAGTATTTCAGTCAAACAAGAAATTTATTAAAAGTGCGTAGTCAATTGCAATGTTAAAAATTATTAATAAGTGATTTTTTATAAATTTTACAAATCTACAACATATATAGCATAGACACGCAAAGTTTCAGACCTTTACACTCATTACAGCATTGGAAAGCTATGAGCACCGGCCAAAACTTATTATTTTTCCTGTATTATCTAAAGCATTTACTAATCTCAGCTGGTTTTGTTTTAATAAATTATTTCACGGGAAAAAGTTTTATAAAGTTTTTATTGGATTAGACTGTGTTGAACAGTTTCGTACCGAGCTTGAAATAATTGAAAAAGAAATGGTGGTTCTATATTTTGATAAAATATCAAATAGACTATGTTTTTAATATCTCTGGTAAAATAAATTTTTCCTTAGCTACAACTTGTCATTTGTGCAAGAGATCATGACCATTTTCCCGGTAAATCTTTAGATGCAGCATGCAGATCTTGTAATCTTTTTCAACGAATTTAACCGGTTTTACTTTTTTATTTTACAATTTTGCTAAGAAATATTCTCCATCATATTCTCAAATTTGGCTTAAGTAAATTTAAAACCTGGACTATTAATTGTAATCCTTTTAAAAGTGAAAAATGTCTTAGTTTATTTGCTAGAACTGGCGAATTAACCATAAAATGTATAGATTCTTGTCAATTTAATAATGATTCTTTAATAAATGCTGTTAATACATTGACTAAGTTACCAATAACATGTTCTGAGTTAAGAGGTAAAGGAATATTCCTATTTGATGTTTCTACTAGTTTAGAGGTTCTTCAATTAACTCCCAAATTACCACCAATTTGGGATGGTGTTACTGACGCATATAAAATGATACTAATTGTATTACACCTTTAGACTATGTGATGGTTTACATAAAATTAGATGTCTTTTTAATAGCTGATTATTTCCAGGAGTTTAAAGCAATATCAATAGCTAATAATCGATTGGATCTATTTAATTTCTTGGGAATTCCAGGTATGAGTTGGAATTCGTCTTGAATTGATTCAGGATATGTAAATTTATAATTTCTTTGAAGGCAGGTAAAGTTACATTATAGTGACATAATCACGATTTTAAAGGTTTTTGAAATATTACATAATCGTCAATTTAAACAAAAATTTAATAAAAAAAGTAGGTGTAGGAGTATCGAAAAAAAAGATGGGGTCTTCAAAACGTTTTTTGCAAATCCAATTGGGGACCCTTACTTTTTCATATATCTGAAGTGTGCATAACTACCTGCTAATACTGGCTCAAATGGCAATCAACTGTTGCTGATCTATTTGAGTTGAATTTTAAATTTCGTTGATCATTGTCTTCTTTAACTCTTTGATAGATTTTTAACAAAAGTTGTGTTTCAATAACAGTTGATGCAAACATTTTTTTCTATGTCATTTTCTGGATATTTATAGAATTGTGAAAAGTGAATTCTATATTGTGACTAAATCACGACGCTATCTTAAAATTTGGCATTTAAAAATCAATAATCTTTGTTCAAAAATTTGTTTGTGCTAAATTCTCTAAATCACAATAAACTGTCACTAGGGGGGCTTGATAACTCATAGTCAGTTAGAAAGCTTACATCATAATTCTGCAGAGAAAGAATTAACTCACTCAAGTTAGAACATGAGATATTTATCACCAATTCAGATCTCTTACATTTTCTTTGTTGATAGGATTTTCCTTTTCTCCACTTGATCAGTTTTGCTGCTGCTTCGTCGTATTATCTCTCGATTGCTTCAAGCATTGGATTTAAATTTTGGCCTATTATTTTGATGTCATTTTGAATTGCATTTATCGTAATGAACTCTATTGCACTTGGTTCTCGAGACGTCATAATATAATTTAACATCGTTTTTTCTTTATTTTCCTTCTCATTTAGAGTTGATCCTGTTTTTAATAACTCCCTCAGAATTTTCGTTGACGCATCTCTTGACATTAAAATCATCATGGGTGTTTGTCCTTTCTCATTTCTGATATTTGTATGTTGACCACATTCGTTTATTGCCTCGATAATTTCCATCGTTCGTTCTTCGTTATCGCTTTCTATGGCATGGTGTAGTAGTGTATTACCCGCTATATCAATTATTGTGAATAATATTGGCATTCTTTTCTTTAAGATGCTGATTTCTGTTGTTGATTTTGAGCCTTTTGCGTAGTTCGTGATCATCTTTGTTACTCCTTTTTAATACTCCTTCTTGTTTCTGTTCCACTTAGGCATTTTTTTAACCTTATTTTGATCATTGTTTCCATCTTTCCCCAGTACTTTATTCTAGTTCCGTAGTTTTCATTGGATTCCGGTTTCTGTTTTGTCTGGTTGCTATCATATTTTGATTTTGTTCCTTGTCTGTTTGTTACTCTGGTAACTTATTTCGTTCTGTCTAACAGTTTTTTCTGCATCCCAGTTGTGATGTTTTTTCCTGGTTCGTAGCTTGATTTGACAATTGTGTTATTTACTGGCTTTATTTCTGGAGTTGGTATTGATCTCATCTAGTTTTCTATTACTTCCTCTCATTAGTTCCACTGTTCTGGATGGGTTCGAGTCTGTTTAGTTGGACAATTTCGAGCCAAATATCCCCATTTTAGACAGTTAAAACCTGTTCTGAAGTCTTTTGTGATAAATGTTATTTACCTGGCCTCTTTTCCCGCACCTTTGGCATATTTGATGTCGATAGCAGTTGTTCTTTGCGTGTTCTGATTTTTAACATGTGTTATAATATTCTCTAATTTTAACGCCGTTAGCTTTCATATTGATTGCCCAGATATTTTCTTCGTTCATTGTAGTTTTCCTATTTGTGTTTTGTTGCGCATATCGATGCCGTATTGTAATTTTCCTTTCTACACAAGAGTTGTTTTGCTGAGTTCGTCAATTACATCTTCTTTTGTCTCGATTGTCAATTCACTGACTGTTTTTGATCTGTTTTGCATATTCAGATTTCTTGCTTGTTGCTTTTGGATTCTCTTTTCGATTAGTTTTCCCCCTGAAATTTTATTAGCCATTAAAATATCTATTACCTCTTGTTCGATTGACGAAACCCTTATTCCTATATTGTCTCATGTTGTTAGTATAGATTTTGACTCTAATACTTTACTTTTTACGTTTATTTGAAGTACTTCTTTCTTGACCTTTTCATTATTGTTAAGCCCTTGCAGTAACATGTTTATTTTCACTTTCTTTATCGGTTCTCTTTTCATTTTTTGTAGTAGTATACTCTGATTTTGATTTTTTGTTTTTTGTTTTTCGGATATCTTTTTATCTCTGTTTTCGTTGCTTTTTCGTTCTCTTCTATTATGAACGATCTTTATTATTTCATCGTTACTCAATTCTCTCTCTGGTTTGATTTGTCTTCTTGTATCTTTTGAATTTCATCTTTCTTATTTACTTCATTTTCGTTGTCTTCATCATTGCTGTCGACAACACACTGCTCCGCAGTGTGTATTTCTTTTTTATTGGCTATTCTTAACATATTGATTCTGCTTGGTTTATTTCTGTTCACCTTTGTCGAATTTCATGGGCTTCCTCTTTCTGTAATATCTGCTATTCCATTTGTTGCTGTTTCGGATATTTTCTGGTCAATTGATATCGAACATCATTCATGTTTCTCCTCGTATTACGTCGTTGTATTTGATTGAATCATATCTCCTAATTGCTACATCTCTTGTATTTGATTGCTTTGTGTACTTTGGCTATAATTGCTCGGTTTTCGTTGTCTCGATTTTCTCTTTATTGGGCAATTTGCTGCTATATGTTCATTAAGGTTGCAGTTGTAACAGGTTCTGCTCTCGAATCTTGTAGTTGTCTTCATTGTCGTCATATCTCTTAAATGTCTTGTATTGAGTTATTTTGTGGACTTTTCTTGAATTGGTTTGGTTTTTGTTGACTTTGCATTGTTCTCATTCGACAATTCTTTGACATATGACCAGTTTGATCGCAATTAAAACAGATTATCATTTCTTCTCCTACGTTTCGTTTCGAGTGCGTTAATATTGGTTGTCTGTTAATACTTTCTGTGCAACCTCTTCTGCCACATCCTTGGCAATTCCTTAGTTGAAAACATCGGTCAGTTCGTATCCTTCTTTTTGACAGATATTACATACTGGATTGTAGCTCGAGTTGTTAATCCTGAAATAATTATTACAATTTTTAAGGTTACTTCTACTGTCTTGAATCCTCTTAATTGGCATATCGGAAATTCGTAATGGTTTTGTAATGTATTGATTTGTTTGTTGGTCAATATCCTTCATTTTTCTCGTTGTTTCTATGGCTACTTTTATTGGTTCTGGTACTTAATTTACTTTTCTCCTTCGACTTTATCTACAATTGTGGTTAATATTTTCTCTTCCCATATGATTTCCGTTTTCAATGTTTTAACCACTTTTGTTTCCACTGTTTTCATTGCCAAATTTCCAGTCGAGTAGGTAGTTAGGAGCTATCTGCTACATAAAAAAAACATAGGGAGGGGGGTTTTATTGCAGATTAAATTTCGGATTATCTTGATTACATAATGATGTAATCAACTTAATTAATTTTGTGTGTATTTTAATTTATGTGTGTATTTTTTTTCGAATTTTTTTTTTAGAGATTTTGGCGCGATTTTTTTTTGAATTCAAATTTTTGGAACATTTTTTTAAATTCAAATTTTGGCGAATTTTTGAAATAAAATTGAAATAATTTTTTTGAATAAATTTTTTTTTTAATCACACTATAGTCAGGGGGTATTTTTGAAAAAGACTAAAATAAATTGGCTTGAATTGCCTAACGATAAAAAAGCATAAAATTAAAATTGGCTCAAATCGCCTAAAATGGTCAGAGAGGGTATTTTCATTCACAAAATTTTTTTTTTAATCACACTATAGTCAGGGGTATTTTTGAAAAAGACTAAAATAAATTGGCTTGAATCGCCTACTGATAAAAAAAAGCATAAAATTAAAATTGGCTCAAATCACCTAAGATGTGATATAGTCAGGGATATTTTTAATTCGTAATAAAAACTAATGCAATATTTGGTCTCAATACTTTCTATAGGTAAATATAGGCATAAAATAAAAATGGCTTGAATCGCCTACTGCTAAAAAATTGACAGGGGTATTTTATAGGCTTGTTAAAAAAAACACTTGAAATATTTGTTCACACAATTTTCATAGGCAAATTTAGACTCTAGATAAAAATAATTTAAAATACCTAAAGTAAATTAAGATAAATTAAAGTACATTAGGATACATTAAAGTATATTAAAGTAAATTTAGATAAATTAAAGTACATTAGGATACATTTAAGTATATTAGAGTAAATTAAGGTTCTTCAAGTAAATTAAGATACATTAGAGTACATTAAGGTAAATTAAAGGGTCGAAAGTCAATTTAAGTACATTAGGGTACATTTAAGTAAATTATGGTTCATAAAGTAAATTAAGGTACATCAGAGTAATTTAAAGTACGTTAGAATAAATTTAAGTAAATTAAGGTACTTAAAGTAATCTAAGGTGCCTAGAGTAAAGTATGGTAGTTTAGGTAAGAATTTTTTAAAATTACATAGAGTCAACAGTTAAGTTACATAAGGGTAATTTTTAAAGCTGAAAATTTTAAAAGCAGTTATAGTAGGCAAATTACATAAGGTAAGAATATTTTTAAAAGTAAATAGAGGGTCAAAAACTAAATTACATAAGGTAAGAATTTTTAAAGTTAAAGAGTCGACAATATTGCATGATAAAATTTATTATATAAAATTTTTAGTATAGTTTTATCGATCAATTTTTATACATATTTTTAAATGATAAAATTTTTAACATAATTTTACAATGAAATTTTTTATACATGATTTTTAAAGATGAAATTTTTAGGATAATTTTACAATGAAATTTTTACACATGTTTTTAATTGAAAAAATTTTTAATGTAATCTTACAATCAAATTTTTAGTATAATTTTTACTATTACTTTTTTATACATGTTGCTAACGATCAAATTTTCAAAGAAATTTTTCAAAAACTTTTTTCAAAGAATTTTATTAAATTAAATAATTGAGTTTCAGTGTTACATAGTATTGCCTAAGGTAGGTAGTAGTCATTCGCAAGAGCAACCCATCTCTTCCACTTTGCAGCAACCCATCCTTAATAAAAAAAATAATAAAATAATAATAATAAAAAAAAATAATAATAAAATAATAATAATAAATAATAATATTAATAAAATAATAATAATAATAATAATAATAATAATAATAATAATAATAATAATAATAATAATACTTTCAGAAAACATAAAAAGTTAACTTACTTGGTATCAACTTCTGAACACTGATAACCCATACACATTGAATAATTCATTAATAACTGAACAACAATCACTAGGTACTGTATACAAATAACCGAGTACTGTACAGCTCTCTATATACATATTAGGCATTGAATAATTTACTTATTCATTAAAATGACATATTTAAATAATATTTACTCTTTCAACACAGATATTGAATCAACTCAACCCACTTAAAAAATAAAGTTTTCTCTCAATCATTTCCCTTTAAAATACTTTGTTATTCACACACTCACAATATGTTATCAATAACTAGTTACTGAACAAATCAATATCAAAAACTAATTACTGAACCAATAAATATTAATGATCGGTTACTGACCAACTAATTTTGAAATAAATCACATAAAAGGTTAACAAAAAGAAATACAAGTTGAAATTTTATTAACTTTTTCACTATTTTATCGATCATTGATGTGTCCAAATTTTTTGGTTGCTTAGTTACCTTGTCGTTATCAGGTGATAATTAATCAAATTCATTGAAACCAAATCCATTGCTATATTTACTTGGTATCAACTTCTGAATACTGATAACCAATCACACTGAATAATCCATTAATAACTGAACAACAATCACTAGGTACTGTATACAAATAACCGAGTACTGTACAGCTCTCTATACATACTAGGCATTCAATAATTTACTTATTCATTAAAATGACATATTTAAATAATATTTACTCTTTGAACACAGATATTCAACCAACTTAACCCATTTAAAAAATAAAATTTTCAAAACATATATTACTTTCATTGTACTTGGAATAAATTTTCATATATTTATTGAAAATGATTCGACTCTTTAAATTATTAACACAAAGATGCTAAAGGTTTGAATAAAACTGATAGAAAAAAAATTAATATCTACAGCATTACTAAAATCAAATTACTATAATTTCTGATACCATGCTTCAATACATACATAGGTTCTTGTGTACTGATATCACTTACTGAAAACCCAAACTTATAGGAAAAATGTATGTGATTGTCTATTAGTCTTTGTAGAAATTATTTTTATTAAATTGTGGTTAGCTGGTGAATAGAATTTGATTAAAGTAGTGGGAAAGATGTAAATTTTAAATAAATTTGATTAAATTTGTTAATTCTTTAAATAAAATTTTTTAAAGAAAGCTTCAACATAGTAGCAAATTTTAAAGAGAATAGTACTTATCAATTAAAAATTAAATTAAATTAACTAAGTTGTAAGATAATTGAAAAATTTATTAGATCATTTTTTAAAATTTTATAAGGTTGTTAGGTAATTATTCTAGGTACTTGTTGAATGAAAATTAGTGTATGTTATCAACTGCTCATAGTATTTAATTCTACAATTTCCGGATAAATAATTTTTTCAATTAAAAACATGTGTAAAAATTTCATTGTAAAATTATCCTAAAAATTTCATCTTTAAAAATCATGTATAAAAAATTTCATTGTAAAATTATCCTAAAAATTTCATCTTTAAAAATCATGTATAAAAAATTTCATTGTAAAATTATGTTAAAAATTTTATCATTTAAAAATATGTATAAAAATTGATCGATAAAACTATACTAAAAATTTTATATAATAAATTTTATCATGCAATATTGTCGACTCTTTAACTTTAAAAATTCTTACCTTATGTAATTTAGTTTTTGACCCTCTATTTACTTTTAAAAATATTCTTACCTTATGTAATTTGCCTACTATAACTGCTTTTAAAATTTTCAGCTTTAAAAATTACCCTTATGTAACTTAACTGTTGACTCTATGTAATTTTAAAAAATTCTTACCTAAACTACCATACTTTACTCTAGGCACCTTAGATTACTTTAAGTACCTTAATTTACTTAAATTTATTCTAACGTACTTTAAATTACTCTGATGTACCTTAATTTACTTTATGAACCATAATTTACTTAAATGTACCCTAATGTACTTAAATTGACTTTCGACCCTTTAATTTACCTTAATGTACTCTAATGTATCTTAATTTACTTGAAGAACCTTAATTTACTCTAATATACTTAAATGTATCCTAATGTACTTTAATTTATCTAAATTTACTTTAATATACTTTAATGTATCCTAATGTACTTTAATTTATCTTAATTTACTTTAGGTATTTTAAATTATTTTTATCTAGAGTCTAAATTTGCCTATGAAAATTGTGTGAACAAATATTTCAAGTGTTTTTTTTAACAAGCCTATAAAATACCCCTGTCAATTTTTTAGCAGTAGGCGATTCAAGCCATTTTTATTTTATGCCTATATTTACCTATAGAAAGTATTGAGACCAAATATTGCATTAGTTTTTATTACGAATTAAAAATATCCCTGACTATATCACATCTTAGGTGATTTGAGCCAATTTTAATTTTATGCTTTTTTTTATCAGTAGGCGATTCAAGCCAATTTATTTTAGTCTTTTTCAAAAATACCCCCTGACTATAGTGTGATTAAAAAAAAAATTTTGTGAATGAAAATACCCTCTCTGACCATTTTAGGCGATTTGAGCCAATTTTAATTTTATGCTTTTTTATCGTTAGGCAATTCAAGCCAATTTATTTTAGTCTTTTTCAAAAATACCCCCTGACTATAGTGTGATTAAAAAAAAAATTTATTCAAAAAAAATATTTCAATTTTATTTCAAAAATTCGCCAAAATTTGAATTTAAAAAAATGTTCCAAAAATTTGAATTCAAAAAAAAATCGCGCCAAAATCTCGAAAAAAAAATTCGAAAAAAAATACACACATAAATTAAAATACACACAAAATTAATTAAGTTGATTACATCATTATGTAATCAAGATAATCCGAAATTTAATCTGCAATAAAACCCCCCTCCCTATGTTTTTTTTATGTAGCAGATAGCTCCTAACTACCTACTCAGTCGCTTTTCATCGTTTAAATCTTCTTCATTGCATTTTCTTTCCGAATGTATCTCCTGTACATTCCTATTTAAACTCGAAGGTATTGGTTCTCGCCTCCTCATTTCCGGTTGATCGAGCGTGATTTCGTACATTGTTGATTTTTTTAAATATATTTTTGTTTCATCAGTATTCTTACTAGGCAATTCTTGGTTAATTTCCTCTCGGAGTTTTTCGATCTTTTCGTCCGTACTTGTTTTCCACTGAATTGAATTTTCTGATTCGGGTTATTTCACGTTGTTTCCTTTGTCGGTTAACTTTTCATTTAATTTATCGTAATTTTCGGCTTTTGTTTCCCAACTTTCTAACCTGGTTGTAATCATTGGTTCTGCTGTCGCTATTGTATTAAGTTTTTTATCCGTTACTGCTTCACATTTTCTCTGACTTCCAATAAAAAGGGTCTATTTTCTTTATCCTTGTTCGCGTTCGTTTTGATATATTCTCAGTTTCTCTGCTCAATGGTTTCCTTGATTCTGGTTTCTCGTTACCGTATTCTTGATGTATTTCTAGTCTAGTGGCTCTATTATTCGTCGTTTACTTGGTTTTTTGATTCCTTGTCGATTTTCTAAAAATAAATGACTTTTCTAGTACCTATTATTCTACATAAATATTTCATTAACTTTATCGTATTATTCTCACCGTTTCCCCCTATTTTATTTCGTTTTCGATGTGTCAACATCTTTATCTTTTTAATTTTTGTCTTTTCATATTAAGCTCATTTTGAATTATCTATTACTCATATCAAGTATCTATTTGCCTCGTATAAATTATCTATATAGTCGTATCAGTTATCTATGTGGTCGTATCAATTAACTATTTTTATCAAATAAATCGTCACAATCATATCAACAATCGTCTCTTTAATTATTCTTCTTTATCTCTCCATAATTTGTCCAATATGTTTCTTAATCTCTTTGCGGTGGTGCTCAGTGGGCCTTTTTATTTAAATCCTCTTATCATTATTCCATTTTATTCCTTTGAATTTCCCTTTAGCTCATCTTTATTACTCTTTACATTATTCTTTAAATTTATTTTCCTTTTATTCTGTGCATATCTTTATTCCGCTTAAAATTATCGTCTCATACTTTTATCACCTTCCTAATTGGCGTCCTATTAATGATGTCCCCATTATATGGCGATCTCCTTAATTGAGTTTATCAGTTGTCTATTGGGTAACTTGTCTAGCCTGACAAGTTGGAAGCCTCACACTGACTCAATTTTTGGTCGTCTTTTGATAGCGTATTTTACCAGTTACGATTATCTCACCGCCGTTTGGATGTTCGATACTCGGTGTGGGTATCCGGGTTTTGTACCGTGGAGAATATAAAAGTATAGAAGTAGCTAAACGTTTGATCGATCTCCAAAAGCGGTTTACTTAATCTCATGAATGGTGAAAAGAAAAAGGAAAGTTCGGCGCTGTAGTGGTTAATTCAAACATTGTAATAATCGCATTGGTTTGTTTCCCATAAAGGTTATCAATCTCTCTCCAGAAAATCCCCAAAATTTGCGACGGATCCTACTACCTTCCTCTCGTCAAGTCTGGGTAAGCGTACTATCGTTATGATATCTCGGTTTGATATCTTACTTTTCAATATTATTCCCATGGAGTATAATATAAATAACATTAAAAAATAATTCACTGAGAAATAAGATGCATCGAAACTTTTACTGTTTAAGCTATGTTTTACTTGTCACTTAGAATTTATTTGACGGCTTTTATGAAGTATTTGGCTTTTCCGTATGTTTTACACCTTTCGGTTGCTATTGTTGTCTCATATATTATTATTATTTATCTCTACTTATCGTACTCGTTTTCAATCATCTATTTTTTCTGGTTGCTGACTGTTATTTTCGTAATTCATTATTACTTACTCCAAATCCTTTATCTACATTTATAACTAGCATCATCATTCTATTCATCTACGCTCATTGCTAACTACTGATTTCATTTACACCAAAAAATTTCCTTTTATTCACACCTAGGTTTCTCCATCATCTTGATTATCTTTTCATCAATTTCTCTAACTTGATCGATTTTTTCTTTGTCATTTAGTACCGAATTTGGCTTCACTTCGTCTCACGTTTATGAAATTCACAAAACCGATCGATTGTTAATTCTACTACAGTTTCTCATTAACGTTTTACAATACACAATTCATAGGAGTAGGGGCTTGAAATCGTTGCAACCTTTTTATGAATTTCCGTTAATAATTTTGATCTTTAATTTAATTACTTTCAATTAATTGTTTCTTAAGTTAAAAATTATTTTAACTGACTTGGCGATCTTGGCTAATTTCAATCACTATTAATCCGGCAATTTCTAGTTGTCCAATTTATCCCGTACTCTTGCCACTTTGCTCACATTTATCTAATTATTATTTATATGGTTCTGTAATTTATTTACGCAATATTTACGTGACACCTCTTTTTTGTGGTTTCCTATTTTCTAATTGCTTTTACCACCGTGATTTCGAAATTTGCCTGTTTTTGTTATTTTATTTTATTTATTTATTTTTATTTGTTTTTTAAATTTTTATTCTTACTTCTACCGTTTTGGATAATATTTACACGGTGATTTCAGTTGATTTATACAACATCCCCATTATTGTATTTTTATTTATGGTTTCTTGTTTTCCAGTTTTTTGGTTTACAATTATTGATAATTTTATTTTTTGTCCCTACTTTCCTGTTGAATCGTTTCTCTTTGAAATTTTTATGTATATAATATTTTTATTTATGTGCATGTATTAATAGTTTTCTCTCGTATACAAATACTCGTCGTTCTTGGGGTTTCTAAACTGTTGTTTTGTTCCTTCCTATTTTCATCATATTTTACATTCTCTACATTTCCTTGTCCCTCCATTTTTGATCAACTATGCTCATGTATTTTCTTAGGTTATCTGTTATTGTTTTTATGATTTTGTTATTCCATTTTGCATATTTATTTCATATTATTAGAACCTCTAAGATACCTTCTATCTTTCCTAATTTATTTTTAACGACACTATCTACCTTTCGTAGATTTCCAGTATACTGTTGTTTATTTCGTGAAATGATCTACTTTTCTCCTGTTCATTTTTATCCGTATGTTACCAACATTCGTGAGGTGTTCCCAAACTTCATAACACTCATATTCAGGTTGATCATCTGCGAATTCATGTTCAGCTGTTTCAAATAACAATTTGTATTTCGATTTTCCGTGTAAGTATTGTTGATCCAGCACACAAATAGCCTTGAGAATAGTTTAAATGCATCAGTTATACAGCACGAAAACCCAGCACCAAGATAACTTAAAATACAATGTACAACATCAACTAAACACTTTAAAATCGGAGAGAATATAAATAAATATAAAATCAAAAACATAAAAGTAAAATAAAATAAATACAAAATGCATCAAGAACCGCACTAAATCTACATAAAAAATAACATAATAACAAGTAAATTTGACCGTAAAATGATCATTTATATAAAAAAAATTAATGAATAAAAATAAAATATTTTTGGCTGAATAAATTTAATTAAAAATGTTAAAAATAAATTACCAATTTAAATTAAGAAATTAATAAAAATTTAATTTAGATAACACAAATAATTTCAAGGTCGAATTTTGTTTAATCGCAATAACATTAACACGCAAGGTTTAGGCCAAATTGTAGGTATATATACTGATGTGTTTTGACAAATTTTCAGTCTTATTTTTCAGAGAAAAATTTTCTAGTATACTTCGAGTTAGTGTGCATAACTAGCTGAGAGTCGTGCATTCAGCCAATCAACACTGATAAGTGTTTTGACTGAACACGTTAACTCTCAGATAGTGCACTCGTATCGATTTATATGATGTTATGAATTAATGACAAGATGATTTTATGCCAATTTACTTGATTGATACTGCGAAGCGTTATGAATTATTGACAAGATGATTTTATACCAATTGATGATTGCTACTATGCGAAACTGCGAAGGATGAATTTATGTATGCCAAATAAATATTTTAAAGCCAACAATTTTGTGCTCGAAACTTTTACTCAATTGATATGGTAAAATTTATTCTATTTCTTTTTCGGCCCACAGCCACCACATCACCGCAAGAAAGCAAAATTGACATACAATTCAGGCTGTGTAGGTGCAGTTTATCTGCCAATAGCCTGTGTCCGTGAAGGTTCCGGCGTGAATAACGCAGGGCCTAAACGTCAATAATATCCGTCATAGAGGAAACTGGTAGGGGGGAAAGCAGATTTTAGATGCTCCTTTGCCACTCATTTCCTGTAAATTCGACCTAAAATCTTTAACAACAATCGGCTAAAAATCACTAACACTGAGTAGTCCAGTGGGCATTTGTCAAATATAACATAAACCTACATAGATCTTAAGAAAAAGAGAGGGAATGGGTAGCGGGGAAAATAGCGAAATCGTTGCAACAGTTAAAATAAATAGCCATCGGAAAAAGATTAATCCGAACGACCAAAATCATGAAAAATAATGTTTTTTAAATAATTTATACGAATTAAATAAATTATGTTGAATTGAAACGGAAAATATGGAAATTAAAATACTTATCGTGAAACTGTAAAATAAGGGCAGAATGCTGCTCAAATTTCCCGAATTAATTCAAATACTTAACAAAAATAGTAAGTAAAAGTGGAGCGTGTAAATAAGGGCGGAATACAGCTCAAATTTTTCGAATTAACAAAAATACTTTATCGAAAACCGGAAAAATACAGATGGATTAAGGCTAAATTTTTATAAGAAAAATCTTTCTTAAAGCTGAGGACTAAGGACGAATCCCTACACAAAAATTGGTTAATAATATTGATAATAATTATAATAATAATAATAATAATAATAATAATAATAATAATAATAATAATAATAATAATAATAATAATAATAATGATCATGGTACCTATAATAGTAATGATAAAAACTATGATGATAATAGTAGTAATAATAATAAATATAACGGTAATTATAGTAATAAGAATAATAATAAATGTAATAGTAGTAACAATTAATAAGGGTAATACAGATAATGGCAACAATGATAATGCTAGTGATGATGATAGGGAGCATAGTAGTTATAATAGGGATAAGAGTAAGAGAGATAATGTGAGGATATTTAACATAGCAATGGGTTTACAGGCCATAGAAAAATCATCAATACGGACAACGATAAGAAGGACTAAGCGAATGGACACAAAGCTAAATGATATAACAGTATGACCAACATTTCAAGGAGATAGGAGAATAATGGGACCTAAAAATCGAAATCGAGCACAGGCCTTCTATCGGCAGCTCGTTGGACCCATGGATCATTCGGTCAATTATAGCATTAGCAATAGCGCTCACTTTTTGCGGACGATCTACCCACTCGAACACAGTTCCAACGTTGCTTAGCAACGGGTGCTGAGTGGTAAGCGAAAAATATTTTTATGGGGTTGTCTGGGTAACAACCATATAGTTTCAAAATATCAACACCCAGAAACCCACCAGTATGTAGTTAGGAGCTTTCTGCCGCCACACACCATTGCAAAATAAAAATAAGGGGTTCGAGTCGGATTAAATTATGTAATGACGTAATTAATCTCGATTGCGTAATTACGAAATTAAGATAATTGATTTTGTGTGTATTTTTTTTGAATTATTTTGCGCATTTTTTTAAATACAAATTTTTGGCGCATTTTTTAAAATTTAAATTTTGGCGAATTTTTGAATTCAAATTTTTAGCGTATTTTTTGAATTAAAATTGTTTGAAATATATTTTTTTGAATAAATTTTTTTTCATTCACAAAATTTTTTCGGTCGCACTATAGTGAAGGAGTATTTTTGACTCTCAATAAAAAAGCATAAAATTAAGATTAGCTCAAATCGCCTACGATGGTTGTAAAGGCTATTTTTTATCCACAAATGTTTTTCGGTCGCACTATAGTCATGGGGTATTTTTGACTCGCGATAAAAAGCATAAAATTAAGATTGTCTATAATCGCCTACGATGGTAACAGACGGTATTTTTTATCCACAAAACATTTTTTTCAATCACACTATAGTCAGGGGATATTTTTTGACTCTCGACAAAAAAGCCTAAAATTAAAATTGGCTCAAATCGCCTACGATGGTCAAACTATAGTCAGGGATATTTTTAACTCGTAATAAAAAACAATGCAATATTTGGTCACACAATTTTCATAGTCTAATTTAGGCTCTATATAAAAATAAGTTAAAATACCTAAAGTAAATTAAAGTACATTAGGATACATTAGAGTATATTAAAGTAAATTAAGGTAAATTATAGGGTCTAAAGTAAATTAAAGTACATTATGGTACATTAGGGTATATTAAAGTAAATTTAAGTACATTAGAGTACATTTAGGTAAGTTAAGGTTCATAAAGTAAATAAAGGTACATTAAATTGCATCAGAGTAATTTAAAGCACGTTAAAATAAATTTAAGTAAATTAAGATTCCTCGAGTAAAGTATGATAAGTTAGGAAAGAAATTTTTAAAATTAAATATAGGTTTCAACAGTTAAGTTACATCAGGGTAATTTTTAAAGCTGAAAATTTAAAAAGCAGTTATAGTTGGCAAATTACATAAGGTAAGAATTTTTTAAAAGTAAATAGAGTCAAAAGTTAAGTTACATAAGGTAAGAATTTTTAAAGTTAAAGAGTCGACAAAAATACATATTAAAATTTTTTAAATAAATTTTTATTATAGTTTTATCGATCAATTTTTATACATATTTTTAAATGATCAAATTTTTAACATAATTTCATTAAGTATCCATCCTTTAACATCGATATCTAACCGAATAAATCCCCCTAAAAATATCTTAGATTCCCTTCATAACATATCGTTTACCCCTGAAATAATATAAAATTTACTTTCAACCAATCATTTCTCTTTAAATGACAATAATCCCAGCTATATTCAATATTTTCGATAAAAATCACCGACTTATTTCGATATTGAACCGAATAAATTTCTTGAAATTCACATAAAATAAAATTTCTCTCTGGACCAATTATTTCACTTTAAAATAAAGAAACAATTTACTCTAAACCAATCATTTCTCTTTAAATGACAATATTTCCACTCCCAGCTTTATTCATTATTTTCATTAAAATCACCAACATATCGATATTGAACTGAATAAATTTCTTGAAATCCCCTTAAAATAAAATTCATCTCTTGATCAATATATCCATTTGAAATAACAAAATTCAACTGACTAAACCACCATAAATATGACAACAAACTTGTTCTTAATCGACCAATAATCACTAAATTAAATTCCACTCTTGACCTATCATTTCCTATTGAATAACACTTTCTCCTACTCTACCAACTATATTCATTATTTTTTATAAAAAGTCCCTATTAAAAAACGATATTTAAGCGAATCAACCCTTTAAAAATATCAAAAAATCTGTTCTTAATCGATTATTTCCGTTTAAAAGATCATAAATTCTCTTATTAACCAATCATTTCTCTTTAAAAGCCTCAGTGCAGGAAATAATTCTGGTTTGAACATACAAAAACATTTTGTTGATATGTCGTATAGATTGATACAATTTCCCATATCCATTGTAACCGTAATTGACTTAATTTTAATATCCTTTATTCTATATTGTAATTTATTAACATCTTAAAGTTTCTTGCATCCCATGATTCTACATTTACCGGAATTTCAAAAATATGATAGGGTATTTTCCACTCTTATCAACAATTTGGTGGGGTTTACCATTTGGAAACGTCATTTTTGACACGTCGAAAGTTCCTTTATAATTTATATTTGATAACATAATTAAACAATAATGAAATATTAATCTATATATACGATTTTAGAAAGTGTTAATTAAATTGTATAATATAAACAAAAACTATATTTATACAAATTAATAATGAAATTAAGAAATGATGCGGTATATCAAATCGTAAATTACTGAAATCTAATTTATTCCGAACAAAATTCAATAAGATTTATTGGCATAGGGGTGCAGATGAAGAACATGAATTAACTCAAGATAATTTCTGTAAATTGTAAAACATGAAAATAGTAAAGGGTATCGATTAAAACTGGTCAAGTCGATTAAGGAAAGGCGATGTCATCATTATCAATCATTTGTATCAGGAATCTTATAAAGAAAAGGATTTCAATAATTTATTCACCAAAATCAGTCGGCATGTTGGTGTTACTGTGATTTTTATTACTCAAAATCTATTTCACCGGGGTAGCACATATTGAACACGGAATTTAAATTTTCAATATTTAGTCATTTTCAAGAATTTGAGAGATGAAACTGTTATTGATTTTCTTGATCGACGACCATACTCTAATAATCGTAATTCTCTTATCAACACATTTCAAGATGCTTCAAAATCACCACATGAATATATATTTCTTGATTTCACACAACAATACGATGACGATTTAAAGGTTAAAACCGATATTTTCAATAATGAAGGTGCCGTGGTTTATAAACAAAGTTGAAAACATTAATATTTAAAGGTTTTTATGAAATCCAGGCTTAAAAATGTCAGAAAACTTAGATAAAGTATTAAAATGAAAATAAAAACTGAAAACGTTCTACCAAAAACCAAACACCGTAAAATAAATTTATATCTCAACATAGATTGTAGAGTGTCCAATGGAAAAGGTTGGAAAATAAATGTATTATCAAAATATATTATACTACATCATACACAATGACATTTTGATATGTAGAAATTCCCGCTAAACAACAAAAGGATTTAATGTTAGAAGACATTTCATTCAACAACATTCGGAATATGAGAATTTAACTGATGAAATAAAGAAACTAAAAACAATAAATTTCAAAAAGCTATTTTCTCAGCAAAAGTTTCTCAAGTTATCAATTAAGCTGTACCCAATATTATTAAAGCTAGCTTTTTGGTTTCTAATTTATTTGCAAAAAAATCAAACCTGATTCGGATGACGAGTTTGTTAAAGAGTGTTCGATTTCTGTACTCAATAAATATTTCTTAATTGTGTTTTTAATAATAATAAAAATAATAATTATTATCAAGGACTTTTTTTGATTTTCCTTCTGATTACTTTTTATTTATAAATGGCATTATATTTTCTACAAAATTTGACTATGAATCAGATTTATTTATGGTATTCACGAATTTCCGGCACAGCCTTTTTCAAATGATTTCCAATTATTATCAATGTTATAAAAATAATGATGACATACTAAGAGTTAATTAATATAAAAAAATTTCCGTAATAAATTACGCAACATTTTAATTTTGTTTGCATATTTTATTCATAGTTGTATATATTTGCAATTCATGGAGACCAATTCTATCATTTGTTCTATTTGTTTAACTATATCACCGTCTGAAGATTTCGTCCAATTCATGGAATGTTGTCATTATTATTGCGCTAATTGTTCAAAGCAAATCCTTTTTGATCTCTTTATTATTTGTCCAATAGACGGAAAAACAGTCAAATCAGTCAGGATGATCCAGTCATCTGAGCAAAATAAAAATATTATCTTATTAATGGATAAATACGAGTATCATAAATACGCAATTAACCGGTACCCAGAAATATTCAGAAAGAGTACAGAAGAGATTTGGTCAAAATCAATTTCTGAATTTCACTATAAAATCAAAATGTCCATAGGCTTATGGAATGATATTAAAACTATTTTCATTACATCATTAAATAATAATGCTTTAATCGGTCAAAAAGAGATGAAATATTTATCCGAATTATATAGCCAATTCAATTTATTGTATTCACCGTCTGGTCATAGCAAATTAAAATTGGAAACCCAATCAAATTCATTTCGGTCAATTCTTGCAAGTCTACCAAGAAACAGCCTCACTTTTTTTCATAAAAATGTTTTAAGCTCTGACATTGTGAGTTATCAATTTTTTATTCCAATAAGTCAATATCATATTTTCAATTCAATAAAAACCGATCAAAAATCACTCATCAAGGAAAATATCAAAGGGACCGATGCATTTCTCCATGAGCTTCAAGAGTTGTTAAAATATCTACGATTTGTCATAGTTACATTTTTGACAAATAATCGGAAAATCTTTCAAGAAACTCTCCAATCAGAATTCAGCGAAATTCGCACAAATAAATGCTTGATTTGCATTGAGGAAATTGAAGAAGATATTTATTTCAAATTTTCTCATTGCTATCATAAAATATGTTTGTTGTGTACCCGGAAATTTATGATCACTCATGCTAGTTGTCCATTTGATGGGAATGACATTTGTCATCTGAATCTGTGCGTCAACCGGAAATCCAAACAAACCACCTCAGTTGAATATCTAAATCATCATTACCAAGAAATATTTTTGGATCTATTCCGTGATATGTTGAAATCTGCGAAATTCATGTATTTTGGAGTTCGCAATGATCAGCTCCAAATTTTTATGAACTCGCTTTTAAATTTTTATAATGAATTCATGGAAAATCGTAAATCTAGTGAAGCAGTGCGGATATTTATCGAGAATATCAAAAAGAGTTATATAGATTATTTTACCAATAATTCATTAATGATTTTCACAGAAACAAATTTGAAATTTCATATTTATATTGATTGCCACAGGCTATTTAGTCGCAATGTTGAGTCTAGATATGAAGAAAGGACAAAACCATTACACATGTTGACGTGGTTCTATAACGATTATAAAACATTTATTATGAAGCTTGATAATATTCTCCATAAAGTTTTTGACATGACAAACATTGAGATGTTTTACCAATTTCATTTCAGATTTCAAAAAATTTTTCAGTCTTATTTGATATTAAGAAAAGGAGAATGGAAAACAAAATTAATAAAAGAAATATCGAATCATGATAATGCTGAGGGTTTACTAAAACTTCTTAATTAAATTACGAACGCTGCAAATCTTTTATCGACATATAAATTACACCAGAACTTCGTCCTAAACTTATTTTGTGAAGATTATTTTGTCATAGCGGAGTTGGGAAAAAATCTCCAATCGGCTGAATTTACACAAATAAGATCAGCATTTCAAACTATGTCAACTTTAATCGAGAAAACCCGTTAACAAATTTTTATTAAAAATTTAATATAAATGTGGAAAGATTTAATACTTTTATTAATTAAATTAAAAATTCTTAAAGCATTTAATTGAAAAATTGTTACGGATTAAAAATCGACAAGCCGAAATATCGAAATTGCTTATTGATTTAATTGAGTTTTTTGAAAAAGTGCTGCCATTCTGGAAATCATTTAAGTCACTTTCTATTAATTGAAAAAAAATTATTTTTTTACATCAGAAACTTCATTTATATCAGTGAGTAACACTTTGTGTTCCTTTTGTTTTTATATACATTAATGCTAAATTAATGATAAATGGAACATTAATGTATTGTTTTGCTTAATAATTTCAATAATACAATCAAGAAATGAAATTCAGAATCAATGGGCTAAATTTTTTAGGACTTTCTACAGAGTTTCAACCGTTCACCAAATAATGTCCAAAAATTACATTTCTATACCACTAGAAACCCATGCCACTTTAATTTGTAAATATTTATGTTGTTATGACAAATTAATTGAAGTATCAAATTTATTTGTTGCTTCCCAAAATTCCAGGCTTAACTTCATAAGGAAATTATCCTATATGAATGGTGGTGGCTTGCCACGTATGGCTGTTCATGTCTCTTCTGGATACCGGTCTTAGACGAAATAGTTATTTAACTTATTTGCAGTACGTTTTCCTCAATAATTGGGACTAAAGAAATGCGAGCTCTGAGAGCACTTGTTATTTTGAAATGGGAGTTCTATTTTAACTTAATTATTCAGTAAAACTACTAGGAAAAAAGGAGAAAATTTATTAGTAGCTATGTGATTTTATTTTTGAGAATTGCGCTCAAAAGTAGAGATACGAATTTATTTAGTTCACTTTAAATTTTTAATTTCTACATGTCCTGTCAATTCCGTTATTTTCAATTTCCACGGAATAAAATTAAGAAAAATTTTAAATTCTGATCTTAATTTTTCAAAACAATTTTCTTAAATTCTGATAATTATTAAAATTTCTTTAATCATTTTCAAATCTATATAAATTATTATTTATTGTTTATAGCTAAGAGTTTGTGTGTTTAACTTCTAATTGGTTTATATTAGTATAAAACTAACTGTTATTTCAATTTTTATCATTATATTATATGTAATAGTACCAAGTGCAGTTCAAGATATGAACGAAAATGAATTTAATGGTAAATAATTATTATTATTTTACTTGTTTTGTAGATGATTGTTTTAAAGTTATCAAAGAACGTCTGGACTTCTTTTAACCAGATATTCATGAAATAGTGAAGGATAAGCCAGCAGCAATAATTCAAGATTTGTCCTTTAATCATACAGGAATATGGATATTTTCCGTAATCGATGAGTTCCTATGGGATTTAAAACAAAACAAAATGTTAAAGAATATGGAACCCAAATATCCATTTAGTGATGGATGTCATTGCTGCGCTGCCCTATATCGAATGGGGAATGGGCTCTGAATAAAGCTCTTCGACAATATTACTATAGTCGAATTTTTACTATGCAATAAAAGTTTTTGTTGTAAATGACTTTGTTTTTATTATATAGAAATAATAATAATAATAGCAATAATATTAATAATAATAAAAATAGAAATAATAATAATAATAGAAATAAAAACTTTAATAATATAAATACTACATATAATAATAAGTAATATAAAAAATTAAAAAAAAATTATAATAAGACTACTGATAATATTAATTAGTAAATTATATTTTCAAAATTTAGAAACATAATTTGACCTTGAAACATTATGATGACTCATCCAATGACCATGATTGAGTCATGGTCTTTGTTTAAATTACTTTGAATGAGTCATTGTTTAAATTTTGACCTTGTACTTTTAGACTTAGATTTTTTTACCCCCATGGGGAGGGGTATGCTGGAAGTAACACATCCCACTACTTGCACTATCAAATTCATTTGGCAATTTCTGCTGGACTCTTATTAATTAACAATTTTACTGGAATGTTAACTAACTTCATTATATTGGACAAAATTGCATTTATGAATTTTTGAAGGTCTCAGATATAGGAAACAATTTTGTGTTACCGTATTGTAAAGAAGAGGGGAACACCTAATTTTAGCACATAAGTTTGATGAGGAATATTCATTTGATAATTGTGAATATTGTTATTTGTGTAAGAAGATAGTAGGTAAGATTAGAGAATGTGACAATTTTAAAGTAATCAGTTGTGATAGATCAGAATAAAGGTTATTAAGTTTGGTGATTCGATATTAATAAATAAGGACACCGATGAATCAGACTTTCATACCGACTTTCGATAAAACCCAACATTATTATAATCATAATTATAATTATTATTATTATTATTATTATTATTATTATTTATTATTATTATTATTATTGTAAGCAAGAAGTCAATTAGTTGATATCAAGTAGTTGATGGGAAGTTATTGGTAAGAAAATGACGCGTTGATCCGTCACTATTAGCAAGTCATCAACTTGGTCTCAATTCTAATCATGTAACTTATCAGTTAAAATAAAACTAAATCGTAAAATTTGAAATAACAAAGGAGCATCTTCATTACATAAGGAACAAATGTTTGGTGAAGAATGCCTAACTTTATTTTGATAACATTTCAAAGTGAAGCTCAATATAACAGATTATAAGCCGCTTTAAGTATGATTCTAAAGATCTTTGCTGCTAATTCTTACTTTTTTGAAAAAAAACTGATTATAGAGAGAAACAATTATTCAAGATTTTGATAATAAATACCTATAGTGTAGAATATAACAATGTTTCGAAACCCATTGACTCAAACATGTGATCAACACTACTTAGTATGGCTATTGCAATATTTAATAAATGTTTTTAATTAATGTGTTAATTTCATTTAATTTAATTTTATTATTTTAGTCAGGTTTTGGAATATAATATATACTTCGAACTAAAAACATTTATGAAGATTGTGAAGAAAAAAGATTGTGAAATAAATGAAGAAGTTTTAACAACATTTAACAGTTTCGATAATCTAATAAAAACAAATAAAATGATATATATTTTAGTTTTTATAATAGCTTTTCAATCGTTAAATTTATTTTATGATTTTTTCGCATAGCAATGATTCCATGATCTTAGGCTATCGATGAAGCAAGTCATATCCGGTGAACGTACACAAGTGATATATCTATGATACCAATAACCCCAATAGCATTTGATCCAGCAAACCCAACCATAATTGGAACTGCTACAACGACAATCAGTTTGGGATTTTTGTTTGCAGTCAAGCTGGACGCACATATCTTTTGTGTACCTGCACATCGTTACCATTTGCGTATTGGTCGATTTATAAGAAGTTTGGCATTTTTCAAATATTTTATTGCATGTCGATTTGCAATTAGATTTATCTTTAGAGGGATTACAGGGACAATCAACATCGACTGCTCTTTTGCAGTTTTCTGCGAAATTTTCATTTCCAAAGCACCCTACAAAGAGGCCCAGGAAAACGGCCTGAAAATCAAATTTTAACAATGAGAAATAAATAAAACTTAAACAGAACTCACTATCAACATGTTTGACTGAAATGTTATATCGAATGAGTTTTATACGTGGACAAATTCGGGAAAATAAGGAAAAATATTTTGATCCTATCCTAGATTTTGTCTGTAGCTTTCCCTTCCTCCCGTAATAAAACAAATTTCATAGAATTTTTCAATAAACCGTCGCAACGTATGCTTTATGAATTCGTAATTTTGCATTAAACGTATTTATTACCAGAAAACTTTACCAAAAAATAATAATTAAAAAATATTTTTCTTAAACTATGAAAATAATCAATAAAATGAAATGTATATTAAAATATTTTTTTTCTTTGTAATTCTCAGCTGTTTAAATCTCCTCCGCAAATG
>CM039680.1:73617623-73627623 GCA_022537955.1 Schmidtea mediterranea
CAGGAAGGTTCCAAATCTGTTACTATTCGGTATGGTTTTTGGTAATTTAATATTTCTAAACAAACAATCGAGTTTGGCTCTGTCGTCTTTACTTGCAAATTCTTTTCTCGTCCATCTGAATATGATAATTCGAATGTGCTATGTCTGTCCAACTCAATGGGATTTGGCATTCCACTCAGAAGTACTACCAAAGGTTTGTTAACGGCATGGAGCCAAATATGGTTAGTTCTGGGACAATCTTTAAATTCTCTAAAGACATCGGCCAATTTTAGGGTTTTGCTGCTCTTCACTACTGTGATCAGCATTTGCCTCCTTGGGCCTCTTGGGAATTTAAAATCGTTAGGTATGTCCACTCTTCTTGGATAATACCAGTGATTATGAATTAAGGGGTTGGTTTGTGACGTAATGGTCGTCGTCATGAACCGGTAGACGAATTCTTCTTTGTAAGACGTATAGGCTTCGATAGAGCTCACGGTTTTGTCGTAGGTTTGGATTGCGTGCTTCATTGGGATTTTGTGGAATAGGCTTTCTGCTATCTACAATGTAAACTGATTAACTATTTGTATCACATATCGTGATAAGATTGCCAGGAAAAACGACATTCGCGGATGTCATATTATAATTTACTTACACTACTTACAAAATGGTGAGACTTTGTCCCCCCTATACTTCAGTTTCATAGTGATTTTCCCCATATCTGTTATCATATAACGTTATATGGGTCATATGCACAGCAACTATGAATATTAATAATAACATTATAGTTATTCCCCCCGTTATTGAAATTATTATCCATAGCGGGATTTTACCCTTATTCGAAATCGAGCATGTACAATTATCTGTCGAGAGTCTTAATGCTCTTAACTGTTTCACTTTTGGGATTTTTAAATTTATAGTTAAATTTTCTTTGGGGATCGATAATTTTACTTTTGGGATAGGTAAACTCTCCGCTGCCAGCTTCAGACTCGATATATTCAATAAATTTATTCCATTACACCTTGTGGTATTCACCAATCTTGCTCTTGGGTTTTTTATATTATCTTTTTCCTTCTTGGGAGGTGATAATTCTAATACCTCGCGATATATTGTATGCCAGCCACGCTTTAAGTCGAACTCAAAGTATGTGATATTCGCTTCCGTGGTTCGAGCTGGTGTTATTATCCATTTACGGCCTTGGTATTGTTGGTTCAACACCATCCTGGTTATAGATTCTCCGTTTTCTATCACTATCAATACCACTAGTCTGTGGTTCTTGCTCCCAAAGTTATGTGCAAATAAGGCCGTTTGCCCATCATATGAAATCTTTACCTTTTCCGTAAAGTTTGCTGTTTTGATATACCAAGCGACTTTATAATCAACTTCCCATTGCCTTCTCATATTTTGGATATATGAATGAACTTCTAAACTATACTCCGTTTCTGGTGATAAGTTATCAATTACTCTTTCTCTTTTTCCATCATCTAAATCAAACGTCATTTCGCTTTCCTCTGTTGAGAAGTGAAATTGGTACTTCATTTGGAAGTAATGCTTCAGAAATATTCTAAATGATCTGTCTGTACGCTGGTATCCAACATTCGACATTTGCTTGGCGATAGGTAAGAAATCCTCAAACGCATATGTTAACGCCATTATGCAACTTATTATTGTCGCAAACGTCACTGTTTTTGGTAATTGTCTCGATCTCAATGGATATCTCTCGGATTGTTCTCTCAGAATTCCTTTATCTGGTTTTTTCTCTTTAATTATTATTTTTGGATACTCAATATTGGCTGTTTCCGTCTGCTTCTCTTTGATTGCTGATTTTGGATACTCGACTTTTGTAGTGTCCGTTTTTTGTTTTGTTGGCGGAGCACACTTTTTGCATCGATTTACGTGTACCATAATAGGTTCGGCTTTCTTATTAGCTACCAATTGCAAAACCACATTTGTTTCGGTTGCTTTAAGTACCTGATACGGTCCTTTGAAATTTCTCATCAACTTTGGTGAAAGTCCCTTCTTATTTGAGTGGCTTTCCAACATGACAAAATCCCCAACTTGGAATCCATGATCTTTCGCTTTTCGATCATAATATTCCTTCATTGTTTCTTGATTATATTTTATATTGAGACCGGCCTTTGCCCACGCTTCTTGCATCCTTTCTCTCATTTCAAATAGGTAATTAGTTTCATCTAAATTTTGCGTTGCTTTTGGATAGAAAATCAAATCCACTGGCATTTTACTGTGTCTCATATACATGAGGTAGAAGGGTGTTTCCCCTGTTACCGAATGTACCGAATTCCGATATGCAAACAAACACGATGGTATATGCACATCCCAATCCGTTTGTCCGGAATTTACGTATGACGCCAACATGTTGGCCAAGGTTCCGTTGAACCTTTCCACCAATCCATCTGTCTGGGGGTGGTATGGAGATGTGTTTAACTTCAATGTACCGAAATAGTCATTGATACTTTTGAGGAGATTGCTCATGAAGTCCTTTCCCTATCTGTTAATAGCTTTGAAGGCACTCCATATCTGAATACTATTTGCTCAACAAATATTCTTGCTATAGTATCTGCCTTATGATTTGGAATCGGGAAAGCTTCGGGCCATTTAGTGAGATAATCACAAAAGACCAGTATAAATTTATTTCCCCATGCTGATTCTTTGAACGGACCCAATACGTCCATGGCTGTCATCTCCATCGGGGTGGATGGTACAGGCATTGGTTTTAACGGTACATGTGACTTTTTCCCAGTGTTCCTCCTGGTAACACATATCTTGCATGTTTGGCACCATTGTTTAACATCTTTTTTCATATCTGGCCAAAAATATTTCGCTTTCAATCTAGACAATGTATGTCGTACTGAAAGATGCCCTCCCAAAGCTCCATCATGATATTGTAGCATTAAAGGTTCCCGGTACTTACTTGGTACCAATATCACATTATCTTTGGTTTCCACGTATTTAATGAGACCTTCTTCCAAGATAAACTTCTCTTTATTCTTTTCCCAGTACTTTTGAAATTCATTTGGTACTGCTTTTGTCTCTATGGCTTGTCTGATCATATTTATTTCATCATCACACTTTTGTGCTTCCACTAATTCTGACAAGGTGTTCGCTTCTCTTGTTAACACAAAGATTGTTCCTTCCAATCTACCTTCTTTTAAATCTTCTTTTTCTGGTTCTTGTTCCATTCGTGATAGGGCATCGGCATTACCATTCGCCTTCCCTTTTCGATAAACGATTTCAATATTGTACGGCTGTAGTCTCAGAGCCCATCTTACTAACTTTGATGCTTCATCTCTGTGTTTCAATAACCATTGTAATGGTCTATGATCAGTATAAAAAATGACTTTTCTGCCCCATAGGTAATGACTAAATTTTTCTACGGCAAAAACTAGAGCTAACGCTTCTAATTCAATAACTGCATAGCTCTTTTCGTGTGGCTTTAATCCTCTACTTGCATATGCAACTGCATATTCATCTCCAATTTCATCTTGTTGTCCCAGTACTGCACCAATTCCTCTAGTACTGGCATCTGTCATCACCATAAATTGTCTCTTGAAATCTAGGAATCTCAAAATGGGTGGTTTTACCAACACATCTTTTAGATTGTTGAAAGCTTGTTGTTGCTCGTCTCCCCAATCAAATTTTACTCCTTTCTTTTCTAGGACCGTCAAAGGAAATGCAATCGCGGAAAAATTTCTTATGAATTTGCGATAATACCCCGTCAAACCTAAGAATCCTTTGATTTGTTTGACATTCGTTGGCTGGGGAAAGTTTTTCCCTTTCTCTGTATTAGCTGGGTCTGGTTTTACACAATCATGAGATATCACATGTCCCACATAGATCACTTCTTACTCTGCCCATTTACATTTACTGGGTTTCACTTTGAGATTAGCCATTATTAATCTTTTAAAAATGTCCTCTAAATGTTCTAGATGTTTATCTAAGTCTTCCGAAAATATGATAATGTCATCAATATACACCATCGCATGATGTGCGTCCATCAACATTATATTCATCGCCCTCTGAAATGTTGGAGGGGCTCCTTTTAATCCGAACGGCATCACTAAATACTCGAAGTGATCATCGGCTGTAGAAAAGCCTGTCATCGGTATCGAATTTTCACTCATTTTAATTTGGTAAAAACCTTTTTGTGCATCCATCACAGTGAAAAGTCTCGAATTTTTCATTTTATCATATATATAGTCTAACAGTGGCAGCGGGTGATTATCACTTACAGTCTGCTCATTTAATTTACGATAATCATTACATAATCTTACCGACCCGTCTCTTTTAGCTACAACCACAAGCGGAGAAGAATAAGGAGATTTACTTGATCTAATTATATTGTACTTTTGCATTAATTTAATTTGTTTATTTACTGGTTCCTGTAAACTTTGTGGGATTCTATAGGGTCTGATTTTAATAGGTTTAGTTTCAGTTAAATTAATTTCATGCTCTAATATATTTACTTGGCCTAAGTCATATTCATGTTTTGCGAAAACTTGGTCATATTTTCGTAATAATTGATTCACTTTGATATTTTCCCTTCTCGTGAGGGCTTTGCTATCACAATTTGGAGCATCATAGTACTCTATATCTGGATCTTTTTCCTCTTCGTGTACTGACATTACTTGTGCAACTTTCTCTCGGGGGTCTTTTAGTTTCACAATTTTCCCCACTCGTGTATCTGGATACAATCTCAGCGTTTTGTTATCCATATTCGCGATTCTGATCGGGATTCTTCCTCCCCGTATAGTTGCTAGATTTTGTGCAATAGGAGTATTATACTTACTCGCAAATTCCGCTTTTGGTTCGAAAATGACATCACCTTCCATTTCTTGGTGAGTCGCCACAAAACAAACTGTTTCTGTTCGCGGTGGTATGGTAACCACCCGGTCTAGGAAAACCACATCTATATTATATGATTTCCTCTTCCTTCCCGTTAATTTTACCAACTCGCCAGTTGCACAATCAAATACAATGTCTTTCAACTTTTTGAGTATATCCATACCCACAATGCATTCTGCCATGCATTCTCTGGTGACTTTTATGTCATGCCTGAACTTTTGGTCACAAAGTCTCAATTCGCAATCTAATATTCCTATGACATTGATTGCTTGACCGTTAGCTCCTGTCGCTGTTGTCAAAGTGGGGACAATTGCTTGCAATTCAGTTTCATTTAACAAGTTTGCCTCTATCATTGTCAAATCTGATCCTGAGTCAATCAGTGCATGGACTGTATGTCTATTGACTTTCATTTTGATTGTTGGTTTATTCGCCAAATTTCCTGTGGCTACCATACATATCGATGAAATTCCCAAAACGTTTTCTCTGAATTTCTTTGCTTCAAATTCGATTCTTTCTGCTTCTGGCTGACTTTGTTCGTCATAACTTTGTTTTAATTTCTCTAAAGTGCTAAACGGGTATACTGGTACTTTTTCCATAGTTTTCATTCCCGCTGTGGGCATTGTATCGTATTGTCTTTCACGTTTTGGCCATGGTGAAAATGGAGTCTTTTCCAAATCTGTTCTATCATCATAGCGATATAGAATCTCTTGCTCGACTTCCCTCGGTATGATCCTTTTGTTGGCCTCATACGGGGGTCTAAATTTTTTGGTAAAGTTCTGTTTTCTCCTCTTTCTCCGCTGAGAAGGGTACTGTAGAAATTTTCCGCTTTCAAAATTTTGAAAATTCGGTTTTTTGTTGTCTGGTTTTGATAAGTTGTAATCTCGGGCTGTGTTGCCCTCTATGTTACCTCCCTCGTCAGAATTGTCATCGTCTCGATGACTATAATCCTCGTCCCACTCTCTCACTATTTCGTGCTTGATTAAATTTCTCTGCTTCATCATTTTAATTTCCTTGTTATGATGTCTGAATACTGCGAAATCTGCACATAATGGGCACATTCCCAATAATAGCTTCCAAGACCATCCTCCGATCTTGAAGATACTATACGTGGATAATAGTTGTGATGCAATGATTTTTAATATCATAAATATTGCATATATTCCTGAACATCCTGCTACAAAAATGCCAAAACTCGTAAATCTTCCCCAGATTTTCCTTATTACATTTGACGCTGCTTGTCTGTAATGATCTGGTCCGAATAATAAATTATAATCCGGTTTTCCATCTTAGTGCTTGTAGATCCTAGTTATTATTTCTGTAACCCCTCGATCACGCACTTGTGGAAAAGCAATAGCTCTCCTGGCTTCCTCTATGTCTTCAGGAGTGTATACACCTCCCTTAGACAATTCGTTAAGTGGTCTGAATTCCACTTTTGATGTCAATTTGATAGCTTGAAGTATTTCTACTGGCTTTGATGGTGGTTTCCGATCTGGTAATGTTATCCAGTGATTGTTTATCTTGTAAAGCGGTGACATTGCCGGATTACACGTCGATTTCTGGGGTTCTTCCCCTTCCTTTAAGATTCTATGCGTCACAGGTGCCACGAAACGTAGCTTACCTTCGTATAACACTGGGAGTTCCAGAGTGCATTTATCATACTTGGCAATTTCAACTTCAACTATCTTGCATTGATAACTGTAGATGGCCTCACCCATGATCCTGCCGAATGTTCCATGTTCCATCAACATTGGCATTATTAGATCTGGATTTGCCACAGAAATTGCTAATCTATTTCGTATTATTTCTCTGTTCAACCGACAATCGTTCAATACTACCTCTTGGTACATCTCTTGCATTTGCCTTTGCAAATCATGATACAAGAAATCAATTTGTTGTTCACGTATTTTATAATTTTGACATCTGACGTATGCATCTTTTCCGCTGCTGGTATATATTTATGAGATAAATATATACCCTTGTAATTGGTTTCATAAACCGTTGTACTACATTTCATCTTTTGCCCTTTTCTGACCAGACGTATGGCATCATTAGGGTCTTTAGACACTAGCACCAATGGTGTGCTTTTTTCAGAAATATCCTCTCTATTGATTTTCTGCATTTTCTTTTCACCCCATACTCCATCTTGATATTTGTGGCTCGTAAATCTTGTTCCATTTAACTTTGTAAAGGCTGTTTTCTTTAGATATCCCAATTCGCAAAATTCTTTCATGGTTGAATACACGAGTGTAGCAGCTCCCGTTCTACAATATCCCAACTTTACATTGCATTCCGGATGGGTCATCATTTTTCCTGATGCCACCTCAAATGTTCCTTCATACTCTCGTAATTCTATGGAATAATCTTCGACGTCTACTATACTGTTTATCACATTTCTGCCTCTTGTTTTGGTTCTGCCCACACATGATCCATCTGCATCTATGGGACCTCCCCTGGTGATAGTTATCCCAAGTTTCTTTCCGACTTCCGCTGAAATCGTTACTTCATTGTCTATTTTGAGAGTACTGGTACGAAATGCATTTATACAGTCATCCACCTGTATTGGTACTGATCTGGGTATCAATTTTGCTTCCAAAAATACCGAATAACTGTGTCTGCCACAATAATATTCAAATGTTGCTTTCTGCAATCTGCACTCTTTCACTCTTGTTCGGTAAAAATCTGTTTCTTGGTAGACATGGTATTCCACATCCTCTCCCTTGGTTACTTTGTCTGGATATGCTTCCCTACAATCCACTGTATCTACCAACGAATAAATTTTGCCTAATGACGGATTACTGCAGTCGTATGCCGTCATTGAGTTCACTTGCCGTAATATTCCCATCATTACCAACATCATCATCATCATATTCGTGAAGCTTCCCATATTTTGTGGATTTGCTCCTTGATTTCCGCCATTATTTGAAATGTTCTCATTTAACACATACGTTGGTTTTGCCGTTCCTTTGATCGCCCAAAACCGAATTTTCTGCCATCCATTCTTCGAAATTGTCTGATATAACTTTAGTCATTCTATCTAGTTCTGGATTTATACGTGACTGATCTTTTTGTATTACTTTAAATACATCCTTGAACATCATTGCCAGGATCATTATCATTTTGCCTCTTGTCAGGCCTTCTCCGATAAATCGTTCGGCCATATCTAGTATATCTGCTCCTCTCATGGCTTCGGGAATTTTCTTCATAGCTTCTCTGATTTCTACTGTTAACTTTTTCACATTTACGCCTGGATCTTTTGGGATTTGCCAGTCTTGTTTTAAAAGCCTCATGATCTGCTGTAATCTTCTCCACATCATTGATTTAAATGTTGGATGATTTTCACTGTCATCATCAATTTGTTTTGCTATCCCCGCCAACGCTTGACGAGTTAGATTCTGTATTGTATCTGGATTTACTTGTTCATTTGGGGGTGGTTTCATTTGACTTTTCTTTGGTCTACCCCTCCCATCTTTTTTAACTTTAATCTCTGATTGGATTATTCCTGGTCTGGCTGGTGGGTCTGGTTCTCGTGACGTGCTTGCACCCACATTTGTTTCTTCTGGATCGAGCTGGATAATTGTCTCTCTCTCGTCCTCTATTATCTGCTGTTCGAATACTCTCTCGGTATCAGCTTCTCTATTTTCTCCCTCTGTGGGTTGATCATAGTTTTCAAGAAATCTCTCAATTTCCTCATCCAAATCCACCGGATATGGAGGTAGTGGTGCAAATTCACCCTTTGGCAATTCCACCTGTACTGGTTCACTTTCCATTTCTTGGCAGTCGGGCAATCTCATTATTGACCATGGCTCCCTTGGAAGTTCAATTGGTACTATTAACACTTGGGTTTCCTCTCTTGGGAAACATCCCACATCTACCAGGAATTCGTCATCGTCCACCTGACATCCGTGTATCACTATTAGAAATAATCCTTGCAGTATCTCCGAAAGTCTCTCCCGGAGTTTTCTCACCTTGTGAAAACAGGAACATTGTTGCTTCAATTTCCCTCTCCCAGGTATTCTGATTTCTAACCACAATGGACCTTGTCTGCTGGTTTCATGGCGAATAGCATGTCCATTTTTGATACATAACAACTTTGCTTGTGCCTGAAATGGTGAAGTCACTTTTAATAAAGGCAGCACCAATGGCATTATATCTCTCAAAGTATTTACTGGGATGCGTAATTCTAACATCCAATCCATTATTCCTTTAATGGCTTCCCCATCTCTAGGGGTTTGCATTAGCTCGAATCCCAACCTTTGCGGAATTGCGTTAGCCTGATTTAACTGTTCAATTTCCATTTCAGTTATCATAAACACATTATCTGTGTCTATCACTTTTACTTTTTCTGTCGGGTAAACCACATCTACCGTATTATTGTAGTTTGGCAATATTCCATAACTCAATAGCGTGTCTCCCTCTAGCATTTCAGCTCCATATTTATACAACACATAATTACAACCGGGCCTCGCTTCTTTTAGTAGTTTCACGAGTTCTCCCACAGTTTCCTTGGGGTTTATTTCAAACCTATGCAGCATTTTCCCAGGTAATACTGTAAACACTACTGCCTCACTTGTTTCATTGGCATATCTCGGGCTTGCTCCGATTTTCCTCATTAGGTTTTTTATCAGATAATAATAATCTTCATCCCTCTCTAGGGTGGCTATTATTCCGAGAATTTTATCAATTTCAGCTTCCTCAATTTCCTCTTTATCAATCTCTTTTAATTTCTCTACTACTTCGCTTTCCCACTGATCGCGATATTTTACTAATGCTGCGCATTTCTCTATAGTTTCCTTTCTGGGAGATTTCCCAAATTCTCGTCTACCGAATGGTATTTCAGCTTTTCCATCAACATCTCTTGTGGATGACGTGGCTTTTACTGCTTCTGGTTCACTGACCATATTACATCGATTTTTCTTGGGCAAAACCGCTAAAACCTCATTGCAGGCTTCTGGCTCATTGACCATAGCCAATCGATTTTTATCTGGTGAAACCGCTAAACCAATTGTTCTGGCCTCTGGTTCATTGTCCATAGCCAATCGATTTTTTCCTGGTGAAACCGCTAAACCATTTATTCTGGCTTCTGGCTCATTGTCCATAGCCAATCGATTTTTACTTGGTGAAACCGCTAAACCAATACTGCTGGTTACAAACTCACAGGTTC
>CM039680.1:73642623-73672623 GCA_022537955.1 Schmidtea mediterranea
AATAATTCTGTTCTCGAATTTTAATATTAGGTTAGATTATCTGGTCCACTTTTTCAATTATTTAATTTCGGTTTAACTCGTCCCGCTTAGATTGTTTTTGGATCGGCTCAATTAATAATTTTTTCTGTTATCGGCCCCTGTACTAAAAAATAGTCCTCTATTTATATTAATTAAAAATTAATGAAATTACCAATTTTAGACCCGCGTCATCGGAAATCCAAATTTGGTAATTTTCCGATGACGCATTTCCATTTTTAGCAATTTTCAATTACTTAATTCTAAATTTAGTAATTGTTTTCTTGACGTCACTAAACGTCATCACAATATATTTATTTTTTTTTTAAAAAACGTCACTGTTTAGTGACGTCAGAATGACTCAACTATATTTTTAAGGCTAAGAGCCTGTACTTAACAAATCTTACCCCCTAAAAGATTTTCGTCCTCGAAAAAAGAATATATTTATATTTTCTCCTACTGCGAGCCATTTGCCTTACAAGATATATATATATATACAAAAAAATCAATAATAAATTACAACACCCAAAACGTAATAACAAAAATTAATAATCAGAAACGCAAATCAAAATCAAATATGTCACAAATAAGATCACAAATATAAATGTCTGTTTCGCACTGGTTCTCCTGGCATTGAATTCTCTTAGTTTTCTTCGGGATCTTCGGGCACGCGATATAAATGAGGGTCTGTTGAGTTGTATCGGTTACGCGCTTTATGCTCACGTAACGATTTTGCGAGTCTCTTCGCCATTGTCTCCGGTTCATACGAAAGGGCTAGTGCCTCTCTGTCTAAGGAACTCACTAGTATTACTGATGACACCAAATATGGGATTCCGTCCACATCAATTTCTTGGTATTTGGGGTTTGAATTTACCGCCATGCGGGTAATTTCTTTCCCATCATATTGGGTTACTCTTGGACGCCAGTGGCTACTTGGCCTTCGGTACCACATAGGATCGTATCCATCCGTGTCTACCGAAATTGGCTTCAGAATCAAGTTTTCTCGATTTATTCTCAACTTCTCGGCCACTTCAGGCTCCGTTTTTACTTTTAGTTGCTTTTGTAACTCAGCGTTTGGGGGTACATATGATACTTCTTCTATATCGACATCTGGTTCATTGAATATCTTTTTGGGTATTGTCAGACTTGACTGTGACGGTTTTACTTGTGGTTGACTTTGTTTAACTGGTTCCTTCTTTTTGAATAACTTTTTAACTACGCTTTTCATACCTCCACTTTCTGTCTTTGCTTTCTGTCCCGCTGGAGGGATTGTCACCTTTTTCAAACTTGTAGCTTTTTCGGGATAATTTGGGTTACTCGTGGATGGTCTCATGACCTTTTCTTGCTGATAGGCAGCATTCGTATTTTGTGGGATTCTCTTTTCTGGCTGATCGGCAGCACTTTTAGTTACTTGGGCTATTTGTATTTGGGGTTTTCGCATCTCAAGATTTGATGGTTTCATCATGACTTCTTCTTCGTCGCAGATTGTAACGTCTGGTGGCGGGGACAATTCGTCTTCTCTTTGCACTTTTGCGTCTTTTGGTATCATAGGTAATTTTCGTTTTATAACAACTCGTTGATCACCTTCTGAATGAGTATTTTGTGGGATTGCTATATGATCCAGCCATTCATTCTGAATGCTCATATATATTTCTCTAATAGTTCGGACCTCATTGTCTACTACTAGATCCTGCCGGCTCTCCGGAGCCTTTTTTAGGAAATATTTTGAAAGGAAAGGCAAGTGATAGTATCCTTGCATCTTAGGTACCCGTCGATCTTCTAAGATTTTGATTGAAGCCAGATCTCGGATACCCAATAAACGCTGTGCCGGTAGATGGGCTACCGCTAATAACTTTTTTACCATTAATCCAACTACTATCTTTTTGTCACAAATTTTCTAATCATGTGACAACATTCTTCATCATCCAAATTACCTCGAACATCTGGTTCTTTTAAATGATATTGGTGGGTTTGATAGTGTCTAACAGGTTCTCTGGGGTGACTATTGTGTTTAACAGTTGTTGGCCCGAGAAATCTGAGATAGATATCTCCAATAGTACAGGATCCATGCCTACTCGGATAAGGCATATCCAGCTGCCACGAAAATTGTGGATAGATTTTCTTCTTCTCTGGTTAGACGCTTCCTCAAGAAGGACTCCCCATTATGAATTGTCGCTTCAGTTGTGTTGTAACACCAGGAAGGTTCCAAATCTGTTACTATTCGGTATGGTTTTTGGTAATTTAATATTTCTAAACAAACAATCGAGTTTGGCTCTGTCGTCTTTACTTGCAAATTCTTTTCTCGTCCATCTGAGTATGATAATTCGAAGGTGCTATGTTTGTCCAACTCTATAGGGTTTGGCATTCCGCTTAGTAGAATTACCAAAGGTTTATTAATGGCGTGGAGCCAAATATGATTGGTTCTGGGACACTCTTTGAATTCTCTGAAGACATCTGCCAATTTTAGGGTTTTGCTGCTCTTCACTACTGTGATCAGCATTTGCCTCCTTGGGCCTCTTGGGAATTTAAAATCGTTAGGTATGTCCACTCGTCTTGGATAATACCAGTGATTATGAATTAAGGGGTTGGTTTGTGACGTAATGGTCGTCGTCATGAACCGGTAGACGAATTCTTCTTTGTAAGACGTATAGGCTTCGATAGAGCTCACGGTTTTGTCGTAGGTTTGGATTGCGTGCTTCATTGGGATTTTGTGGAATAGGCTTTCTGCTATCTACAATGTAAACTGATTAACTATTTGTATCACATATCGTGATAAGATTGCCAGGAAAAACGACATTCGCGGATGTCATATTATAATTTACTTACACTACTTACAAAATGGTGAGACTTTGTCCCCCCTATACTTCAGTTTCATAGTGATTTTCCCCATATCTGTTATCATATAACGTTATATGGGTCATATGCACAGCAACTATAAATATCAATAATAACATTATAGTTATTCCCCCCGTTATTGAAATTATTATCCATAGCGGGATTTTACCCTTATTCGTAATCGAGCATGTACAATTATCTGTCGAGAGTCTTAATGCTCTCAACTGTTTCACTTTTGGGATTTTTAGATTTATTGTTAAATTTTCTTTGGGGATCGATAATTTTACTTTTGGGATAGGTACACTCTCCGCTGCCAGCTTCAGACTCGATATATTCAATAAATTTATTCCATTACACCTTGTGGTATTCACCAATCTTGCTCTTGGGTTTTTTATATTATCTTTTTCCTTCTTAGGAGGTGATAATTCTAATACCTCGCGATATATTGTATGCCAGCCACGCTTTAAGTCGAACTCGAAGTATGTGATATTCGCTTCCGTGGTTCGAGCTGGTCTTATTACCCATTTACGGCCTTGATATTGTTGGTTCAACACCATCCTGGTTATAGATTCTCCGTTTTCTATCACTATCAATACCACTAGTCTGTGGTTCTTGCTCCCAAAGTTATGTGCAAATAAGGCCGTTTGCCCATCATATGAAATCTTTACCTTTTCCGTAAAGTTTGCTGTTTTGATATACCAAGCGACTTTATAATCAACTTCCCATTGCCTTCTCATATTTTGGATATATGAATGAACTTCTAAACTATACTCCGTTTCTGGTGATAAGTTATCAATTACTCTTTCTCTTTTTCCATCATCTAAATCAAACGTCATTTCGCTTTCCTCTGTTGAGAAGTGAAATTGGTACTTCATTTGGAAGTAATGCTTCAGAAATATTCTAAATGATCTGTCTGTACGCTGGTATCCAACATTCGACATTTGCTTGGCGATAGGTAAGAAATCCTCAAACGCATATGTTAACGCCATTATGCAACTTATTATTGTCGCAAACGTCACTGTTTTTGGTAATTGTCTCGATCTCAATGGATATCTCTCGGATTGTTCTCTCAGAATTCCTTTATCTGGTTTTTTCTCTTTAATTATTATTTTTGGATACTCAATTTTGGCCGTTTCCGTCTGCTTCTCTTTGATTGCTGATTTTGGATACTCGTCTTTTGTAGTGTCCGTTTTTGTTTTGTTGGCGGAGCACACTTTTTGCATCGATTTACGTGTACCATAATAGGTTCGGCTTTCTTATTAGCTACCAATTGCAAAACCACATTTGTTTCGGTTGCTTTAAGTACCTGATACGGTCCTTTGAAATTTCTCATCAACTTTGGTGAAAGTCCCTTCTTATTTGAGTGGCTTTCCAACATGACAAAATCCCCAACTTGGAATCCATGATCTTTCGCTTTTCGATCATAATATTCCTTCATTGTTTCTTGATTATATTTTATATTGAGACCGGCCTTTGCCCACGCTTCTTGCATCCTTTCTCTCATTTCAAATAGGTAATTAGTTTCATCTAAATTTTGCGTTGCTTTTGGATAGAAAATCAAATCCACTGGCATTTTACTATGTCTCATATACATGAGGTAGAAGGGTGTTTCCCCTGTTACCGAATGTACCGAATTCCGATATGCAAACAAACACGATGGTATATGCACATCCCAATCCGTTTGTCCGGAATTTACGTATGACGCCAACATGTTGGCCAAGGTTCCGTTGAACCTTTCCACCAATCCATCTGTCTGGGGGTGGTATGGAGATGTGTTTAACTTCAATATACCGAAATAGTCATTGATACTTTTGAGGAGATTGCTCATGAAGTCCTTTTCTCTATCTGTTAATAGCTTTGAAGGCACTCCATATCTGAATACTATTTGCTCAACAAATATTCTTGCTATAGTATCTGCCTTATGATTTGGAATCGGGAAAGCTTCGGGCCATTTTGTGAGATAATCACAAAAGACCAGTATAAATTTATTTCCCATGCTGATTCTTTGAACGGACCCAATACGTCCATGGCTGTCATCTCCATCGGGGTGGATGGTACAGGCATTGGTTTTAACGGTACATGTGACTTTTTCCCAGTGTTCCTCCTGGTAACACATATCTTGCATGTTTGGCACCATTGTTTAACATCTTTTTTCATATCTGGCCAAAAATATTTCGCTTTCAATCTAGACAATGTATGTCGTACTGAAAGATGCCCTCCCAAAGCTCCATCATGATATTGTAGCATTAAAGGTTCCCGGTACTTACTTGGTACCAATATCACATTATCTTTGGTTTCCACGTATTTAATGAGACCTTCTTCCAAGATAAACTTTTCTTTATTTTTTTCCCAGTACTTTTGAAATTCATTTGGTACTGCTTTTGTCTCTATGGCTTGTCTGATCATATTTATTTCATCATCACACTTTTGTGCTTCCACTAATTCTGACAAGGTGTTCGCTTCTCTTGTTAACACAAAGATTGTTCCTTCCAATCTACCTTCTTTTAAATCTTCTTTTTCTGGTTCTTGTTCCATTCGTGATAGGGCATCGGCATTACCATTCGCCTTCCCTTTTCGATAAACGATTTCAATATTGTACGGCTGTAGTCTCAGAGCCCATCTTACTAACTTTGATGCTTCATCTCTGTGTTTCAATAACCATTGTAATGGTCTATGATCAGTATAAAAAATGACTTTTCTGCCCCATAGGTAATGACTAAATTTTTCCACGGCAAAAACTAGAGCTAACGCTTCTAATTCAATAACTGCATAGCTCTTTTCGTGTGGCTTTAATCCTCTACTTGCATATGCAACTGCATATTCATCTCCAATTTCATCTTGTTGTCCCAGTACTGCACCAATTCCTCTAGTACTGGCATCTGTCATCACCATAAATTGCCTCTTGAAATCTGGGAATCTCAAGATGGGTGGTTTTACCAACGCATCTTTTAAATTGTTGAAAGCTTGTTGTTGCTCGTCTCCCCAATCAAATTTTACTCCTTTCTTTTCTAGGACCGTCAAAGGAAATGCAATTGCGGAAAAATTTCTAATGAATTTCCGATAATACCCCGTCAAACCTAAAAATCCTTTGATTTGTTTGACATTCGTTGGCTGGGGAAAGTTTTTCCCTTTCTCTGTATTAGCTGGGTCTGGTTTTACACAATCATGAGATATCACATGTCCCACATAGATCACTTCTTACTCTGCCCATTTACATTTACTGGGTTTCACTTTGAGATTAGCCATTATTAATCTTTTAAAAATGTCCTCTAAATGTTCTAGATGTTTATCTAAGTCTTCCGAAAATATGATAATATCATCAATATACACCATCGCATGATGTGCGTCCATCAACATTATATTCATCGCCCTCTGAAATGTTGGAGGGGCTCCTTTTAATCCGAATGGCATCACTAAATACTCGAAGTGATCATCGGCTGTAGAAAAGCCTGTCATCGGTATCGAATTTTCACTCATTTTAATTTGGTAAAAACCTTTTTGTGCATCCATCACAGTGAAAAGTCTCGAATTTTTCATTTTATCATATATATAGTCTAACAGTGGCAGCGGGTGATTATCACTTACAGTCTGCTCATTTAATTTACGATAATCATTACATAATCTTACCGACCCGTCTCTTTTAGCTACAACCACAAGCGGAGAAGAATAAGGAGATTTACTTGATCTAATTATATTGTACTTTTGCATTAATTTAATTTGTTTATTTACTGGTTCCTGTAAACTTTGTGGGATTCTATAGGGTCTGATTTTAATAGGTTTAGTTTCAGTTAAATTAATTTCATGCTCTAATATATTTACTTGGCCTAAGTCATATTCATGTTTTGCGAAAACTTGGTCATATTTTCGTAATAATTGATTCCCTTTGATATTTTCCCTTCTCGTGAGGGCTTTGCTAACACAATTTGGAGCATCATAGTACTCTATATCTGGATCTTTTTCCTCTTCGTGCACTGACATTACTTGTGCAACTTTCTCTTGGGGGTCTTTTAGTTTCACAATTTTCCCCACTCGTGTATCTGGATACAATCTCAGCGTTTTGTTATCCATATTCGCGATTCTGATCGGGATTCTTCCTCCCCGTATAGTTGCTAGATTTTGTGCAATAGGAGTATTATACTTACTCGCAAATTCCGCTTTTGGTTCGAAAATGACATCACCTTCCATTTCTTGGTGAGTCGCCACAAAACAAACTGTTTCTGTTCGCGGTGGTATGGTAACCACCCGGTCTAGGAAAACCACATCTATATTATATGATTTCCTCTTCCTTCCCGTTAATTTTACCAACTCGCCAGTTACACAATCAAATACAATGTCTTTCAACTTTTTGAGTATATCCATACCCACAATGCATTCTGCCATGCATTCTCTGGTGACTTTTATGTCATGCCTGAACTTTTGGTCACAAAGTCTCAATTCGCAATCTAATATTCCTATGACATTGATTGCTTGACCGTTAGCTCCTGTCGCTGTTGTCAAAGTGGGGACAATTGCTTGCAATTCAGTTTCATTTAACAAGTTTGCCTCTATCATTGTCAAATCTGATCCTGAGTCAATCAGTGCATGGACTGTATGTCTATTGACTTTCATTTTGATTGTTGGTTTATTCGCCAAATTTCCTGTGGCTACCATACATATCGATGAAATTCCCAAAACGTTTTCTCTGAATTTCTTTGCTTCAAATTCGATTCTTTCTGCTTCTGGCTGACTTTGTTCGTCATAACTTTGTTTTAATTTCTCTAAAGTACTAAACGGGTATGCTGGTACTTTTTCCATGGTTTTCATTCCCATTGTGGGCATTGTATCGTATTGTCTTTCACGTTTTGGCCATGGTGAAAATGGAGTCTTTTCCAAATCTGTTCTATCATCATAGCGATATAGAATCTCTTGCTCGACTTCCCTCGGTATGATCCTTTTGTTGGCCTCATACGGGGGTCTAAATTTTTTGGTAAAGTTCTGTTTTCTCCTCTTTCTCCGCTGATAAGGGTACTGTATAAATTTTCCGCTTTCAAAATTTTGAAAATTCGGTTTTTTTGTTGTCTGGTTTTGATACGTTGTAATCTCGGGCTATGTTGCCCTCTATGTTACCTCCCTCGTCAGAATTGTCATCGTCTCGATGACTATAATCCTCGTCCCACTCTCTCACTATTTCGTGCTTGATTAAATTTCTCTGCTTCATCATTTTAATTTCCTTGTTATGATGTCTGAATACTGCGAAATCTGCACATAATGGGCACATTCCCAATAATAGCTTCCAAGACCATCCTCCCGATCTTGAAGATACTATACGTGGATAATAGTTGTGATGCAATGATTTTTAATATCATAAATATTGCATATATTCCTGAACATCCTGCTACAAAAATGCCAAAACTCGTAAATCTTCCCCAGATTTTCCTTATTACATTTGACGCTGCTTGTCTGTAATGATCTGGTCCGAATAATAAATTATAATCCGGTTTTCCATCATAGTGCTTGTAAATCCTGGTTATTATTTCTGTAACCCCTCGATCACGCACTTGTGGAAAAGCAATAGCTCTCCTGGCTTCCTCTATGTCTTCAGGAGTGTATACACCTCCCTTAGACAATTCATTTAGTGGTCTGAATTCCACTTTTGATGTCAATTTGATAGCTTGAAGTATTTCTACTGGCTTTGATGGTGGTTTCCGATCTGGTAATGTTATCCAGTGATTGTTTATCTTGTAAAGCGGTGACATTGCAGGGATTACACGTCGATTTCTGGGGTTCTTCCCCTTCTTTTAAGATTCTATGCGTCACAGGTGCCACGAAACGTAGCTTACCTTCGTATAACACTGGGAGTTCCAGAGTGCATTTATCATACTTGGCAATTTCAACTTCAACTATCTTGCATTGATAACTGTAGATGGCCTCACCCATGATCCTGCCGAATGTTCCATGTTCCATCAACATTGGCATTATTAGGTCAGGGTTTGCCACAGAAATTGCTAATCTATTTCGTATTATTTCTCTGTTCAACCGACAATCGTTCAATACTACCTCTTGGTACATCTCTTGCATTTGCCTTTGCAAATCATGATACAAGAAATCAATTTTGTTGTTCACGTATTTTATAATTTTGACATCTGACGTATGCATCTTTTCCGCTGCTGGTATATATTTATGAGATAAATATATACCCTTGTAATTGGTTTCATAAACCGTTGTACTACATTTCATCTTTTGCCCCTTTCTGACCAGACGTATGGCATCATTAGGGTCTTTAGACACTAGCACCAATGGTGTGCTTTTTTCAGAAATATCCTCTCTATTGATTTTCTGCATTTTCTTTTCACCCCATACTCCATCTTGGTATTTATGGCTCGTAAATCTTGTTCCATTTAACTTTGTAAATGCTGTTTTCTTTAGATATCCCAATTCGCAGAATTCTTTCATGGTTGAGTACACGAGTGTAGCAGCTCCCGTTCTACAATATCCCAACTTTACATTGCATTCCGGATGGGTCATCATTTTTCCTGATGCCACCTCAAATGTTCCTTCATACTCTCGTAATTCTATGGAATAGTCTTCGACGTCTACTATACTGTTTATCACATCTCTGCCTCTTGTTTTGGTTCTGCCCACACATGATCCATCTGCATCTATGGGACCTCCCCTGGTGATAGTTATCCCAAGTTTCTTTCCGACTTCCGCTGAAATCGTTACTTCGTTGTCTATTTTGAGAGTACTGGTACGAAATGCATTTATACAATCATCCACCTGTATTGGTACTGATCTGGGTATCAATTTGGCTTCTAAAAATACTGAATAACTGTGTCTGCCACAATAATATTCAAATGTTGCTTTCTGCAATCTGCACTCTTTCACTCTTGTTCGGTAAAAATCTGTTTCTTGATAGACATGGTATTCCACATCCTCTCCCTTGGTTACTTTATCTGGATATGCTTCCTTACAATCCACTGTATCTACCAACGAATAAATTTTGCCTAATGACGGATTACTGCAGTCGTATGCCGTCATTGAGTTCACTTGTCGTAACATTCCATCATTACCAACATCATCATCATCATATTCGTGAAGCTTCCCATATTTTGTGGATTTGCTCCTTGATTTCCGCCATTATTTGAAATGTTCTCATTTAACACATACGTTGGTTTTGCCGTTCCTTTGATCGCCCAAAACCGATTTTCTGCCATCCATTCTTCGAAATTGTCTGATATAACTTTAGTCATTCTATCTAGTTCTGGATTTATCCGTGACTGATCTTTTTGTATTACTTTAAATACATCCTTGAACATCATTGCCAGGATCATTATCATTTTGCCTCTTGTCAGGCCTTCTCCGATAAATCGTTCGGCCATATCTAGTATATCTGCTCCTCTCATGGTTTCGGGAATTTTCCTCATGGCTTCTCTGATTTCTACAGTTAACTTTTTCACATTTACGCCTGGATCTTTTGGGATTTGCCAGTCTTGTTTTAAAAGCCTCATGATCTGCTGTAATCTTCTCCACATCATTGATTTAAATGTTGGATGATTTTCACTATCATCATCAATTTGTTTTGCTATCCCCGCCAACGCTTGACGAGTTAGATTCTGTATTGTATCTGGATTTAATTGTTCATTTGGGGGTGGTTTCATTTGACTTTTCTTTGGTCTACCCCTCCCATCTTTTTTAACTTTAATCTCTGATTGGATTATTCCTGGTCTGGCTGGTGGGTCTGGTTCTCGTGACGTGCTTGCACCCACATTTGTTTCTTCTGGATCGAGCTGGATAATTGTATCTCTCTCGTCCTCTATTATCTGCTGTCCGAATACTCTCTCGGTATCAGCTTCTCTATTTTCTCCCTCTGTGGGTTGATCATAGTTTTCAAGAAATCTCTCAATTTCCTCATCCAAATCCACCGGATATGGAGGTAGTGGTGCAAATTCACCCTTTGGCAATTCCACCTGTACTGGTTCACTTTCCATTTCCTGGCAGTCTGGCAATCTCATTATTGACCATGGCTCCCTTGGAAGTTCAATTGGTACTATTAACACTTGGGTTTCCTCTCTTGGGAAACATCCCACATCTACCAGGAATTCGTCATCGTCCACCTGACATCCGTGTATCACTATTAGAAATAATCCTTGCAGTATCTCCGAAAGTCTCTCCCGGAGTTTTCTTACCTTGTGAAAACAGGAACATTGTTGCTTCAATTTCCCTCTCCCAGGTATTCTGATTTCTAACCACAATGGACCTTGTCTGCTGGTTTCATGGCGAATAGCATGTCCATTTTTGATACATAACAACTTTGCTTGTGCCTGAAATGGTGAAGTCACTTTTAATAAAGGCAGCACCAATGGCATTATATCTCTCAAAGTATTTACTGGGATGCGTAATTCTAACATCCAATCCATTATTCCTTTAATGGCTTCCCCATCTCTAGGGGTTTGCATTAGCTCGAATCCCAACCTTTGCGGAATTGCATTAGCCTGATTTAACTGTTCAATTTCCATTTCAGTTATCATAAACACATTATCTGTGTCTATCACTTTTACTTTTTCTGTCGGGTAAACCACGTCTACCGTATTATTGTAGTTTGGCAGTATTCCATAACTCAATAACGTGTCTCCCTCTAGCATTTCAGCTCCATATTTATACAACACATAATTACAACCGGGTCTCGCTTCTTTTAATAGTTTCACGAGTTCTCCCACAGTTTCCTTGGGGTTTATTTCAAACCTATGCAGCATTTTCCCAGGTAGTACTGTAAACACTACTGCCTCACTTGTTCCATTGGCATATCTCGGGCTTGCTCCGATTTTTCTCATTAAGTTTTTTATCAGATAATAATAGTCTTCATCCCTTTCTAGGGTGGCTATTATTCCGAGGATTTTATCAATTTCAGCTTCCTCAATTTCCTCTTTATCAATCTCTTTTAATTTCTCTACTACCTCGCTTTCCCATTGATCGCGATATTTTACTAATGCTGCACATTTTTCTATAATTTCCTTTCTGGGATATTTCCCAGATTCTCGTCTACCGACTGGTATTTCAGCTTTTCCATCAACATCTCTTGTGGATGACGTGGCTTTTACTGCTTCTGGTCCGCTGACCATATTACATCGATTTTTCTCGGGCAAAACCGCTAAAACCTCATTGCAGGCTTCTGGCTCATCGACCATAGCCAATCGATTTTTATCTGGTGAAACCGCTAAACCAATTGTTCTGGCCTCTGGTTCATTGTCCATAGCCAATCGATTTTTACCTGGTGAAACCGCTAAACCCTTTATTCTGGCTTCTGGCTCATTGTCCATAGCCAATCGATTTTTACCTGGTGAAACCGCTAAACCAATACTGCTGGTTACGAACTCACTGGTTCTAACCTTGAAATCATTTTCCGAATCCACGGTATTAAACTCATGGTCCGTTCCCTGATGCTTTTTCTGGCTCGAAAGCATATAAACCTCATTATCATCAATATTATCATTTGTCGTTAGCCGAGCTAACCTGTTCCTTTCCTCCTGGATTTCTAATTCGAGTTGTTGTAGATACGTTAATCTCTGTTCCGAATTCACTGCAAACGTAGTTGTTTTTGGCCGATTATTATTATTATTATTGTTATTGTCATTACCCATCTGATTCTGTGGACAAGAACGCATCATATGACCAAATTTTCCACATTTATGACACTTTACTTTACCTGTCGAATTTACCTCATCTCTCTGTACATTATTATTTCGATAATTATTATTATTATTATTACTTTGAAAACCTCGATTTGAATTTCTATTATTATTATTATTATTAAAATTATTACCCTGAGAATTTCCCCCGAATTTTGTTTTGCAAACTGACGCTACATGTCCCTTTCGTTTACATTTATCGCAGCTTAAGTCCGAACATTTGCAATCAATAGCGAGATGATTATTTCTCCCACATCTGGTACATAATTTATCCCCTGGTGAATTACTCCTCTTACTAGTACAATCTTTAGATAGATGTCCTCTTTTATGACAATTAAAACACTCGATATCAGATTTATTCGCGCTAACTGCGAAATTATTTACTTTCTCTATACTACTTTCAATTAAAACCGCTTTTCTCGTTAATTCCTCAAAATTATCCCCTATGTGCAAACTCAATGCATTTCTCATTGCCGATGATAGGCCTGCCCAAAACTGGTCTTTAACTAATGCAAGGGTGGCCTCATTCCAACGGGCTCTATCTCCAAAAGCTCTTTCAGCCAGCATCATAATTTGGTACGCAAATTCCCCAACATGCTCACCCGAATTCTGTCGTCTATTATAAAATTGCTGTCGTAATATTCTCGTGGCATCCCCCGGTAAAATTCTGTTCGTTAATGCTACTCTAAGCTCATTCCACGCTACTGGGTGGTTTGCTAAAATGACATCATTATATTTTTCACGCGCCATACCTTTTAGATACAAGGGCAATCTTAAAATCATAACCGGTTCAGGAAGACCTAATGCTCTCGCCATTTGAAAATATTCGGACATAAACTCAGGAAATTCACCTGGATTTCCATTATAGGGTTTTACGGGTATAGTTGGGTATCTCAAAAAATCCGCCGCTGGTGGTTGCTCTGGTAAATTATTATCATTCGGAAAATTATTAACATTGGGTATGTTATTATTAATATTCGGTAAATTATTATTTAATAGATTCTGTGCATCAGCCATTATTTGTCTATTTCTAATACCCTCTCTGAAATGTTGCAATCTACGATTTCGTAGCTCAATGATTTAAGAAAAAATTCAATATCTGTCTTAATTTTTCAAAACCGCCTTTATCCCCCGATTTTAAATCACGTCGGGCTCACCAAAATGTTAAGATCAAAAAGTGGGGGACTACGATCTTAACACAGTTCGTTTTATCTGACTCCAATAAAATTATAATATGAAATTATATTCAAAATATCAACTAATCAAAATATAAAAAGGTCGGTCGCAGTCCTATGCAAATAAATAAGGCAAAGACAAATTATTTACCTATACAATTTATTTGGCGTCAACAACAAATTTACAACGTATATGTGTACAATTTAATAGAATATACAGATAACTGGATCAAATGATCCCTGCCAAATGGCCCGCAAGAAGTCGATGGTCACTATGCAGACGCAACGACTTATCCTATACGACAGAGGGTAAGTAAGATTTGATTTTGGCGCACCTCAAATACCACGAAAGCTGTCAACTGCTTTGGGTATTTTGATTTTAAATTAATTAGTTTTAATTAGAAGCCGGATTTAAGAATCCGCTTTAAAAAATAGCTTTCTTTTAATTAAATAAAATAACACGTACACAATCCTGGATAAATCGTATCCCAGACTTAAGAATTATTCTTCCAACTGCCTTGATTCTCCAATTGGTTTGATTTGAATAGGTTTCGCCGAAATATTTGTTTGCTAGGGATCAATAATAATCTTTGCTTTCGAACTAATTGGCTCGATTTCAATTTGAACTCGTTTCAGTAATGTCAATGTTGATTTTCCCTTTGAATTGATTTCTCTTCAAATACGATAATTTGTAAATAAATAACAATATTGATCTTTGTTTTGGATTGGGTTGGATTTTCTTCTTAATCTGCTTAAAATCAATTTCGATTTTTCCTTCTAATTCAATAATTCGCAATTTTCTTCCTTTGTCGTTTTTTAATAATTCTGTTCTCGAATTTTAATATTAGGTTAGATTATCTGGTCCACTTTTTCAATTATTTAATTTCGGTTTAACTCGTCCCGCTTAGATTGTTTTTGGATCGGCTCAATTAATAATTTTTTCTGTTATCGGCCCCTGTACTAAAAAATAGTCCTCTATTTATATTAATTAAAAATTAATGAAATTACCAATTTTAGACCCGCGTCATCGGAAATCCAAATTTGGTAATTTTCCGATGACGCATTTCCATTTTTAGCAATTTTCAATTACTTAATTCTAAATTTAGTAATTGTTTTCTTGACGTCACTAAACGTCATCACAATATATTTTTTTTTTTTTTTAAAAAACGTCACTGTTTAGTGACGTCAGAATGACTCAACTATATTTTTAAGGCTAAGAGCCTGTACTTAACATTATTATAATTATTATTATTATTTTTATTATTATTATTATTATTATTATTATTATTATTATTATTTTTATTATTTTTATTATTATTACTATTATTATTATTTTATTCAATTTATAACTGATATTTTTTAGTAAAATAATTTCTAAGTTTGAAACACCACCCTAGCAAAAATATTTTATGAACCTTAAATCAAACAAATTTTTTTTTATTTTTCATTTATGAGTGTGCAAGGGGCATTTTATACTTTGAAAATTGTACACTGATTAATTATAGTTATTATATTATTATTATTATTATTTTTATTAATATTATTATTATAATTACTATTATTATTATTATTATTATTATTATTATTATTATTAGTATATTATTGTTATTATTATTATTATTATTATTATTATTATTTGAGTTTTGAGTACCTGAAGATGATAGCTGTGCTATCGAAATATATCGTACGAAAGGATTTTTATTGGCGTTATCTTTTAATTATTATTATTATTATTGTTATTATTATTATTAATATTATTATTATTATTATTATTAATATTATTATTATTATTACTTTTATTATTATTTTATTCAATTTATAACTGATAATTTTTAGTTAAATAATTTCGAAGTCCGAAACATCACCCTAGCAAAAATATTTTTGAATTTTAAAAAGAGCAAATTTTTTATTTCTCATTTATGTGTTTGCAAGGGACATTTTATACTTTGAAAATTGTAAACTGATAAATTATAGTTATTATATTATTATTATTATTATTAATATTATTATTATTATTATAACTATTATTATTATTATTATTATTATTATTTTTACTATTATTAATAATATATTTATTATTATTATTTCTATTACTATTACTATGAAATATGAATGTCTAATTTTAGAATTTTGTTGAAAAGTTTTAATAGTTATTGGGAACGAGTGATATGTGAAGCATTGTTGATAAGGTCATTGGATCCAAAGATTAATGTGCAGAGTGCTGTGACTACGAATGTTTTGAATGTTTTTAAATAGTTTACGTATGTTAAATCATGTTTGTTTTTTTAATATTATTAAAATAATTGAAAATTTTAAATAACATTAATTTTTAAAAATTAGAATATAAGTAAAAAAATTTAAAATTTAAAATTAATTTAAAATATATTTTTAAAAATATTTATTTATTAAAAAATTAAATTAATAAAAAATAATTTATTTAAATTTAATGGTAATTCATAATATTTTTAGTTGGTTTTGAGTACCTGAAGATGATAGCTGTGCTATCGAAATATATCGTACGAAAGGTTTTTTATTGGCGTTATCTTTTAATTAAATCGTTGCCAAATTTATTTAATTATTTATTTATAAATATTAATAATATAATTAATAATAATAATCATAATAATAATAATAATAATAATAATAATAGTTATAATAATATTAATAATAATAATATTATTAATAACAATAATAATAATAATAATAATTTTTATTATTATTATTTTTACTATTATTATTAATATTATTATTATTATTATTATTATTATTATTATTAATATTATTATTAATATTATTATTATTAATATTATTATTATTTTTATTATTAATATTATTAATATTATTATTATTATTATTATTATTATTATTATTATTATTATTATTATTATTATTATTTTTATTATTATTATTTTTTTTACTATTATTATTATTTTATTCAATTTATAACTGATTATTTTTGGTAAAATAATTTCTATGTCCGAAACCTCACCCTATCAAAAATATTTTATGAATTTTAAAACAAGCAAATTTATTTTATTCCTCATGTTTGTGTGTGCAAGGGACATTTTATACTTTGAAAATTGTAAACTGATAAATTGTAATTATTATATTATTATTATTATTATTGTTATTAAAAATATTATTATTATTATCATTATTATTATTATTATTATTTTTATTACTATTATTATTATTATTAATATTTTTATTAATATTATTATTATTATTATTATTATTAATATTATTATTATTATTATTGTTAAGTACAGGCTCTTAGCCTTAAAAATATAGTTGAGTCATTCTGACGTCACTAAACAGTGACGTTTTTTTAAATATATTGTGATGACGTTTAGTGACGTCAAGAAAACAATTACCAAATTTAGAATTAAGCAATTGAAAATTGCTAAAAATGGAAATGCGTCATCGGAAAATTACCAAATTTGGATTTCCGATGACGCGGGTCTAAAATTGGTAATTTCATTAATTGTTAATTAATATAAATAGAGGACTATTTTTTAGTATAGGGGCCGATAACAAAAAAATAAAGCAGAGCCGATTACAAAAACTAAGTTAGCCAGAAAAACAATTAAACGATCAGAAAGAGACTAATTTTCAGAAAACATTGATTGTACTATTGAAAGCAAATTTACCAGAAGAAAAGAGAAAATTAAATAAACAATCCGAACCAATTTTCCTGCTTGAACAAACAACTCCAAATTGGATTAAAGAAAGAGTAAACACTCAAGGAAATCGTATTTGCCTAACATTTCGGAAAACGTATTTAAATCACTCCTTTGGTAAATAATTAGGAGAGAGCGAATTTTAACAAGAAAATTCTGAAACAATTATTCGACAAATTTTAACAAGAAAAGTCCGAAACGATATTAGTGGATCTTAACAAGAAAAATTTGAAAGCAGTTATTCGTGAAAACAAACTTTGACAGATTGTGGATACTCATTATCCAGTGGCAAATTTTTGACTGAAAGGATATTTGAGGGAATTCATCCACCAAATTTTGGATACACATTATCCAGAGGAGTATTTTTGGTACGTTTCATTTATTTAATTAAAAAGAAAATAACATTTAAAAGCGGATTCCTCAATCCGGCTTATAAGTAATTTAATTAAATTAAAATCTAGTAGTGTCCAAAGTAGTTGACCGCTTTCGGATACTCGGGGTGCCCCAAAATCAAAACTTACTTACCCTCTGTCTTATAGGATAAGTCGTTGCGTCTGCATAGTGACCATCGACTTCTTGCGGGCCATTTGGCAGGGATCATTTGATCCAGTTATCTGTATATTCTATTAAACTACACACATATACGTTGTAAATTTATTGTTAACGCCAAATAAATTGTATAGGTAAATAATTTGTCTTTGCCTTATTTATTTGCATAGGACTGCGACCGACCTTTTTATATTTTGATTATTTTATATTTTAAATATAATTTTATATAATTTTATTGGAGTCAGATAAAACGAACTGTGTTAAGATCGTAGTCCCCCACTTTTTGATCTTAACATTTTGGTGAGCCCGACGTGATTTAAAATCGGGGGATAAAGGCGGTTTTGAATAATTAAGATAGATATAGAATTTTTTTTAAATCATTGAGCTAAGAAATCGTAGATTGCAAAATTTCAGAGAGGGTATTAGAAATAGACAAATAATGGCAGATGCACAGAATCTATTAAATAATTATTTACCGAATATTAATAATAACATACCCAATGGTAATAATTTTCCGAATGTTAATAATTTACCAGAGCAACCACCAGCGGCGGATTTTTTGAGATACCCAACTATACCCGTAAAACCCTATAATGGAAATCCAGGTGAATTTCCTGAGTTTATGTCCGAATATTTTCAAATGGCGAGAGCATTAGGTCTTCCTGAACCGGTTATGATTTTAAGATTGCCCTTGTATCTAAAAGGTATGGCGCGTGAAAAATATAATGATGTCATTTTAGCAAACCACCCAGTAGCGTGGAATGAGCTTAGAGTAGCATTAACGAACAGAATTTTACCGGGGGATGCCACGAGAATATTACGACAGCAATTTTACAATAGACGACAGAATTCGGGTGAGCATGTTGGAGAATTTGCGTATCAAATCATGATGCTAGCTGAACGAGCATTTGGAGATAGAGCCCGTTGGAATGAGGCCACCCTTGCATTAGTTAAAGACCAGTTTTGGGCAGGTTTATCATCGGCAATGAGAAATGCATTGAGTTTGCACATAGGGTATAATTTTGAGGAATTAACGAGAAAAGCGGTTTTAATTGAAAGTAGTATAGAGAAAGTAAATAATTTCGCAGTTAGCGCGAATAAATCTGATATCGAGTGTTTTAATTGTCATAAAAGAGGACATCTATCTAAAGATTGTACTAGTAAGAGGAGTAATTCACCAGGGGATAAATTATGTACCAGATGTGGGAGAAATAATCATCTCGCTATTGATTGCAAATGTTCGGACTTAAGCTGCGATAAATGTAAACGAAAGGGACATGTAGCGTCAGTTTGCAAAACAAAATTCGGGGGAAATTCTCAGGGTAATAATTTTAATAATAATAATAATAATAGAAATTCAAATCGAGGTTTTCAAAGTAATAATAATAATAATAATTATCGAAATAATAATGTACAGAGAGATGAGGTAAATTCGACAGGTAAAGTAAAGTGTCATAAATGTGGAAAATTTGGTCATATGATGCGTTCTTGTCCACAGAATCAGATGGGTAATGACAATAACAATAATAATAATAATAATCGGCCAAAAACAACTACGTTTGCAGTGAATTCGGAACAGAGATTAACGTATCTACAACAACTCGAATTAGAAATCCAGGAGGAAAGGAACAGGTTAGCTCGGCTAACGACAAATGATAATATTGATGATAATGAGGTTTATATGCCTTCGAGCCAGAAAAAGCATCAGGGAACGGACCATGAGTTTAATACCGTGGATTCGGAAAATGATTTCAAGGTTAGAACCAGTGAGTTCGTAACCAACAGTATTGGTTTAGCGGTTTCACCAAGTAAAAATCGATTGGCTACGGACAATGAGCCAGAAACCAGAATAATTGGTTTAGCGGTTTCACCAGATAAAAATCGATTGGCTATGGTCGATGAGCCAGAAGCCTGCAATGAGGTTTTAGCGGTTTTGCCCGAGAAAAATCGATGTAATATGGTCAGCGGACCAGAAGCAGTAAAAGCCACGTCATCCACAAGAGATGTTGATGGAAAAGCTGAAATACCAGTCGGTAGACGAGAATTTGGGAAATCTCCCAGAAAGGAAACTATAGAAAAATGTGCAGCATTAGTAAAATATCGCGATCAATGGGAAAGCGAGGTAGTAGAGAAATTAAAAGAGATTGATAAAGAGGAAATTGAGGAAGCTGAAATTGATAAAATTCTCGGAATAATAGCCACCCTAGAGAGGGATGAAGATTATTATTATCTGATAAAAAACCTAATGAGGAAAATCGGAGCAAGCCCGAGATATGCCAATGAAACAAGTGAGGCAGTAGTGTTTACAGTACTACCTGGGAAAATGCTGCATAGGTTTGAAATAAACCCCAATGAAACTGTGGGAGAACTCGTGAAACTACTAAAAGAAGCGAGGCCCGGTTGTAATTATGTGTTGTATAAATATGGAGCTGAAATGCTAGAGGGAGACACGCTATTGAGTTATGGAATATTGCCAAACTACAATAATACGGTAGATGTGGTTTACCCGACAGAAAAAGTAAAAGTGATAGACACAGATAATGTGTTTATGATAACTGAAATGGAAATTGAACAGTTAAATCAGGCTAACGCAATTCCGCAAAGGTTGGGATTCGAGCTAATGCAAACCCCTAGAGATGGGGAAGCCATTAAAGGAATAATGGATTGGATGTTAGAATTACGCATCCCAGTAAATACTTTGAGAGATATAATGCCATTGGTGCTGCCTTTATTAAAAGTGACTTCACCATTTCAGGCACAAGCAAAGTTGTTATGTATCAAAAATGGACATGCTATTCGGCATGAAACCAGCAGACAAGGTCCATTGTGGTTAGAAATCAGAATACCTGGGAGAGGGAAATTGAAGCAACAATGTTCCTGTTTTCACAAGGTGAGAAAACTCCGGGAGAGACTTTCGGAGATACTGCAAGGATTATTTCTAATAGTGATACACGGATGTCAGGTGGACGATGACGAATTCCTGGTAGATGTGGGATGTTTCCCAAGAGAGGAAACTCAAGTGTTAATAGTACCAATTGAACTTCCAAGGGAGCCATGGTCAATAATGAGATTGCCAGACTGCCAAGAAATGGAAAGTGAACCAGTACAGGTGGAATTGCCAAAGGGTGAATTTGCACCACTACCTCCATATCCGGTGGATTTGGATGAGGAAATTGAGAGATTTCTTGAAAACTATGATCAACCCACAGAGGGAGAAAATAGAGAAGCTGATACCGAGAGAGTATTCGGACAGCAGATAATAGAGGACGAGAGAGATACAATTATCCAGCTCGATCCAGAAGAAACAAATGTGGGTGCAAGCACGTCACGAGAACCAGACCCACCAGCCAGACCAGGAATAATCCAATCAGAGATTAAAGTTAAAAAAGATGGGAGGGGTAGACCAAAGAAAAGTCAAATGAAACCATCCCCAAATGAACAATTAAATCCAGATACAATACAGAATCTAACTCGTCAAGCGTTGGCGGGGATAGCAAAACAAATTGATGATGATAGTGAAAATCATCCAACATTTAAATCAATGATGTGGAGAAGATTACAGCAGATCATGAGGCTTTTAAAACAAGACTGGCAAATCCCAAAAGATCCAGGCGTAAATGTGAAAAAGTTAACTGTAGAAATCAGAGAAGCCATGAGGAAAATTCCCGAAACCATGAGAGGAGCAGATATACTAGATATGGCCGAACGATTTATCGGAGAAGGCCTGACAAGAGGCAAAATGATAATGATCCTGGCAATGATGTTCAAGGATGTATTTAAAGTAATACAAAAAGATCAGTCACGGATAAATCCAGAACTAGATAGAATGACTAAAGTTATATCAGACAATTTCGAAGAATGGATGGCAGAAAATCGGTTTTGGGCGATCAAAGGAACGGCAAAACCAACGTATGTGTTAAATGAGAACATTTCAAATAATGGCGGAAATCAAGGAGCAAATCCACAAAATATGGGAAGCTTCACGAATATGATGATGATGATGTTGGTAATGATGGGAATGTTACGACAAGTGAACTCAATGACGGCATACGACTGCAGTAATCCGTCATTAGGCAAAATTTATTCGTTGGTAGATACAGTGGATTGTAAGGAAGCATATCCAGATAAAGTAACCAAGGGAGAGGATGTGGAATACCATGTCTATCAAGAAACAGATTTTTACCGAACAAGAGTGAAAGAGTGCAGATTGCAGAAAGCAACATTTGAATATTATTGTGGCAGACACAGTTATTCAGTATTTTTAGAAGCCAAATTGATACCCAGATCAGTACCAATACAGGTGGATGATTGTATAAATGCATTTCGTACCAGTACTCTCAAAATAGACAACGAAGTAACGATTTCAGCGGAAGTCGGAAAGAAACTTGGGATAACTATCACCAGGGGAGGTCCCATAGATGCAGATGGATCATGTGTGGGCAGAACCAAAACAAGAGGCAGAGATGTGATAAACAGTATAGTAGACGTCGAAGACTATTCCATAGAATTACGAGAGTATGAAGGAACATTTGAGGTGGCATCAGGAAAAATGATGACCCATCCGGAATGCAATGTAAAGTTGGGATATTGTAGAACGGGAGCTGCTACACTCGTGTACTCAACCATGAAAGAATTCTGCGAATTGGGATATCTAAAGAAAACAGCCTTTACAAAGTTAAATGGAACAAGATTTACGAGCCACAAATATCAAGATGGAGTATGGGGTGAAAAGAAAATGCAGAAAATCAATAGAGAGGATATTTCTGAAAAAAGCACACCATTGGTGCTAGTGTCTAAAGACCCTAATGATGCCATACGTCTGGTCAGAAAAGGGCAAAAGATGAAATGTAGTACAACGGTTTATGAAACCAATTACAAGGGTATATATTTATCTCATAAATATATACCAGCAGCGGAAAAGATGCATACGTCAGATGTCAAAATTATAAAATACGTGAACAACAAAATTGATTTCTTGTATCATGATTTGCAAAGGCAAATGCAAGAGATGTACCAAGAGGTAGTATTGAACGATTGTCGGTTGAACAGAGAAATAATACGAAATAGATTAGCAATATCTGTGGCAAATCCAGATCTAATAATGCCAATGTTGATGGAACATGGAACATTCGGCAGGATCATGGGTGAGGCCATCTACAGTTATCAATGCAAGATAGTTGAAGTTGAAATTGCCAAGTATGATAAATGCACTCTGGAACTCCCAGTGTTATACGAAGGTAAGCTACGTTTCGTGGCACCTGTGACGCATAGAATCTTAAAAGAAGGGGAAGAACCCCAGAAATCGACGTGTAATCCGGCAATGTCACCGCTTTACAAGATAAGCAATCACTGGATAACATTACCAGATCGGAAACCACCATCAAAGCCAGTAGAAATACTTCAAGCTATCAAATTGACATCAAAAGTGGAATTCAGACCACTTAACGAATTATCTAAGGGAGGTGTATACACTCCTGAAGACATAGAGGAAGCCAGGAGAGCTATTGCTTTTCCACAAGTGCGTGATCGAGGGGTTACAGAAATAATAACTAGGATCTACAAGCACTATGATGGAAAACCGGATTATAATTTATTATTCGGACCAGATCATTACAGACAAGCAGCGTCAAATGTAATAAGGAAAATCTGGGGAAGATTTACGAGTTTTGGCATTTTTGTAGCAGGATGTTCAGGAATATATGCAATATTTATGATATTAAAAATCATTGCATCACAACTATTATCCACGTATAGTATCTTCAAGATCGGAGGATGGTCTTGGAAGCTATTATTGGGAATGTGCCCATTATGTGCAGATTTCGCAGTATTCAGACATCATAACAAGGAAATTAAAATGATGAAGCAGAGAAATTTAATCAAGCACGAAATAGTGAGAGAGTGGGACGAGGATTATAGTCATCGAGACGATGACAATTCTGACGAGGGAGGTAACATAGAGGGCAACATAGCCCGAGATAACAACTTATCAAAACCAGACAACAAAAAACCGAATTTTCAAAATTTTGAAAGCGGAAAATTTATACAGTACCCTTATCAGCGGAGAAAGAGGAGAAAACAGAACTTTACCAAAAAATTTAGACCCCTTATGAGGCCAACAAAAGGATCATACCGAGGGAAGTCGAGCAAGAGATTCTATATCGCTATGATGATAGAACAGATTTGGAAAAGACTCCATTTTCACCATGGCCAAAACGTGAAAGACAATACGATACAATGCCCACAATGGGAATGAAAACCATGGAAAAAGTACCAGCATACCCGTTTAGTACTTTAGAGAAATTAAAACAAAGTTATGACGAACAAAGTCAGCCAGAAGCAGAAAGAATCGAATTTGAAGCAAAGAAATTCAGAGAAAACGTTTTGGAATTTCATCGATATGTATGGTAGCCACAGGAAATTTGGCGAATAAACCAACAATCAAAATGAAAGTCAATAGACATACAGTCCATGCACTGATTGACTCAGGATCAGATTTGACAATGATAGAAGCAAATTTGTTAAATGAAACGGAATTGCAAGCAATTGTCCCCACTTTGACAACAGCGACAGGAGCTAACGGTCAAGCAATCAATGTCATAGGAATATTAGATTGCGAATTGAGACTTTGTGACCAAAAGTTCAGGCATGACATAAAAGTCACCAGAGAATGCATGGCAGAATGCATTGTGGGTATGGATATACTCAAAAAGTTGAAAGACATTGTATTTGATTGTGCAACTGGCGAGTTGGTAAAATTAACGGGAAGGAAGAGGAAATCATATAATATAGATGTGGTTTTCCTAGACCGGGTGGTTACCATACCACCGCGAACAGAAACAGTTTGTTTTGTGGCGACTCACCAAGAAATGGAAGGTGATGTCATTTTCGAACCAAAAGCGGAATTTGCGAGCAAGTATAATACTCCTATTGCACAAAATCTAGCTACTATACGGGGAGGAAGAATCCCGATCAGAATAGCGAATATGGATAACAAAACGCTGAGATTGTATCCAGATACACGAGTGGGGAAAATTGTGAAACTAAAAGACCCCCAAGAGAAAGTTGCACAAGTAATGTCAGTACACGAAGAGGAAAAAGATCCAGATATAGAATACTATGATGCTCCAAATTGTGATAGTAAAGCCCTCACGAGAAGGGAAAATATCAAAGTGAATCAATTATTACGAAAATATGACCAAGTTTTCGCAAAACATGAATATGACTTAGGCCAAGTAAATATATTAGAGCATGAAATTAATTTAACTGAAACTAAACCTATTAAAATCAGACCCTATAGAATCCCACAAAGTTTACAGGAACCAGTAAATAAACAAATTAAATTAATGCAAAAATACAATATAATTAGATCAAGTAAATCTCCTTATTCTTCTCCGATTGTGGTGGTAGCTAAAAGGGACGGGTCGGTAAGATTATGTAATGATTATCGTAAATTAAATGAGCAGACCGTAAGTGATAATCACCCGCTGCCACTGTTAGACTATATATATGATAAAATGAAAAATTCGAGGCTTTTCACTGTGGTGGATGCACAAAAAGGTTTTTACCAAATTAAAATGAATGAAAATTCGATACCGATGACAGGCTTTTCTACAGCCGATGATCACTTCGAGTACTTAGTGATGCCATTCGGATTAAAAGGAGCCCCTCCAACATTTCAGAGGGCGATGAATATAATGTTGATGGACGCACATCATGCGATGGTGTATATTGATGATATTATCATATTTTCGGAAGACTTAGATAAACATCTAGAACATTTAGAGGACATTTTTAAAAGATTAATAATGGCCAATCTCAAAGTGAAACCCAGTAAATGTAAATGGGCAGAGCAAGAAGTGATCTATGTGGGACATGTGATATCTCATGATTGTGTAAAACCAGACCCAGCTAATACAGAGAAAGTGAAAAACTTTCCCCAGCCAACGAATGTCAAACAAATCAAAGGATTCTTGGTATTGACGGGGTATTATCGGAAATTCATTAGAAATTTTTCCGCAATTGCATTTCCTTTGACGGTCCTAGAAAAGAAAGGAGTAAAATTTGATTGGGGAGACGAGCAACAACAAGCTTTCAACAATTTAAAAGATGCGTTGGTAAAACCACCCATCTTGAGATTCCCAGATTTCAAGAGGCAATTTATGGTGATGACAGATGCCAGTACTAGAGGAATTGGTGCAGTACTGGGACAACAAGATGAAATTGGAGATGAATATGCAGTTGCATATGCAAGTAGAGGATTAAAGCCACACGAAAAGAGCTATGCAGTTATTGAATTAGAAGCGTTAGCTCTAGTTTTTGCCGTGGAAAAATTTAGTCATTACCTATGGGGCAGAAAAGTCATTTTTTATACTGATCATAGACCATTACAATGGTTATTGAAACATAGAGATGAAGCATCAAAGTTAGTAAGATGGGCTCTGAGACTACAGCCGTACAATATTGAAATCGTTTATCGAAAAGGGAAGGCGAATGGTAATGCCGATGCCCTATCACGAATGGAACAAGAACCAGAAAAAGAAGATTTAAAAGAAGGTAGATTGGAAGGAACAATCTTTGTGTTAACAAGAGAAGCGAACACCTTGTCAGAATTAGTGGAAGCACAAAAGTGTGATGATGAAATAAATATGATCAGACAAGCCATAGAGACAAAAGCAGTACCAAATGAATTTCAAAAGTACTGGGAAAAAAATAAAGAAAAGTTTATCTTGGAAGAAGGTCTCATTAAATACGTGGAAACCAAAGATAATGTGATATTGGTACCAAGTAAGTACCGGGAACCTTTAATGCTACAATATCATGATGGAGCTTTGGGAGGGCATCTTTCAGTACGACATACATTGTCTAGATTGAAAGCGAAATATTTTTGGCCAGATATGAAAAAAGATGTTAAACAATGGTGCCAAACATGCAAGATATGTGTTACCAGGAGGAACACTGGGAAAAAGTCACATGTACCGTTAAAACCAATGCCTGTACCATCCACCCCGATGGAGATGACAGCCATGGACGTATTGGGTCCGTTCAAAGAATCAGCATGGGGAAATAAATTTATACTGGTCTTTTGTGATTATCTCACAAAATGGCCCGAAGCTTTCCCGATTCCAAATCATAAGGCAGATACTATAGCAAGAATATTTGTTGAGCAAATAGTATTCAGATATGGAGTGCCTTCAAAGCTATTAACAGATAGAGAAAAGGACTTCATGAGCAATCTCCTCAAAAGTATCAATGACTATTTCGGTATATTGAAGTTAAACACATCTCCATACCACCCCCAGACAGATGGATTGGTGGAAAGGTTCAACGGAACCTTGGCCAACATGTTGGCGTCATACGTAAATTCCGGACAAACGGATTGGGATGTGCATATACCATCGTGTTTGTTTGCATATCGGAATTCGGTACATTCGGTAACAGGGGAAACACCCTTCTACCTCATGTATATGAGACATAGTAAAATGCCAGTGGATTTGATTTTCTATCCAAAAGCAACGCAAAATTTAGATGAAACTAATTACCTATTTGAAATGAGAGAAAGGATGCAAGAAGCGTGGGCAAAGGCCGGTCTCAATATAAAATATAATCAAGAAACAATGAAGGAATATTATGATCGAAAAGCGAAAGATCATGGATTCCAAGTTGGGGATTTTGTCATGTTGGAAAGCCACTCAAATAAGAAGGGACTTTCACCAAAGTTGATGAGAAATTTCAAAGGACCGTATCAGGTACTTAAAGCAACAGAAACTAATGTGGTTTTGCAATTGGTAGCTAACAAGAAAGCCGAACCTATTATGGTACACGTAAATCGATGCAAAAAGTGTGCTCCGCCAACAAAACAAAAAACGGACACTACAAAAGACGAGTATCCAAAATCAGCAATCAAAGAGAAGCAGACGGAAACGGCCAAAATTGAGTATCCAAAAATAATAATTAAAGAGAAAAAACCAGATAAAGGAATTCTGAGAGAACAATCCGAGAGATATCCATTGAGATCGAGACAATTACCTAAAACAGTGACGTTTGCGACAATAATAAGTTGCATAATGGCGTTAACATATGCGTTTGAGGATTTCTTACCTGTCGCCAAGCAGATGTCGAATGTTGGATACCAGCGTACAGACAGATCATTTAGAATATTTCTGAAGCATTACTTCCAAATGAAGTACCAATTTCACTTCTCAACAGAGGAAAGTGAAATGACGTTTGATTTAGATGATGGAAAAAGAGAAAGAGTAATTGATAACTTATCACCAGAAACGGAGTATAGTTTAGAAGTTCATTCATATATCCAAAATATGAGAAGGCAATGGGAAGTTGATTATAAAGTCGCTTGGTATATCAAAACAGCAAACTTTACGGAAAAGGTAAAGATTTCATATGATGGGCAAACGGCCTTATTTGCACATAACTTTGGGAGCAAGAACCACAGACTAGTGGTATTGATAGTGATAGAAAACGGAGAATCTATAACCAGGATGGTGTTGAACCAACAATACCAAGGCCGTAAATGGGTAATAAGACCAGCTCGAACCACGGAAGCGAATATCACATACTTTGAGTTCGACTTAAAGCGTGGCTGGCATACAATATATCGCGAGGTATTAGAATTATCACCTCCTAAGAAGGAAAAAGATAATATAAAAAACCCAAGAGCAAGATTGGTGAATACCACAAGGTGTAATGGAATAAATTTATTGAATATATCGAGTCTGAAGCTGGCAGCGGAGAGTTTACCTATCCCAAAAGTAAAATTATCGATCCCCAAAGAAAATTTAACTATAAATTTAAAAATCCCAAAAGTGAAACAGTTAAGAGCATTAAGACTCTCGACAGATAATTGTACATGCTCGATTACGAATAAGGGTAAAATCCCGCTATGGATAATAATTTCAATAACGGGGGGAATAACTATAATGTTATTATTGATATTTATAGTTGCTGTGCATATGACCCATATAACGTTATATGATAACAGATATGGGGAAAATCATTATGAAACTGAAGTATAGGAGGGACAAAGTCTCACCATTTTGTAAGTAGTGTAAGAAAATTATAATATGACATCCGCGAATGTCGTTTTTCCTGGCAATCTTATCACGATATGTGATACAAATAGTTAATCAGTTTACATTGTAGATAGCAGAAAGCCTAATCCACAAAATCTTAATGAAGCACGCAATCCAAACCTACGACAAAACCGTGAGCTCTATCGAAGCCTATACGTCTTACAAAGAAGAATTCGTCTACCGGTTCATGACGACTACCATTACGTCACAAACCAACCCCTTAATTCATAATCACTGGTATTATCCAAGACGAGTGGACATACCTAACGATTTTAAATTCCCAAGAGGCCCAAGGAGGCAAATGCTGATCACAGTAGTGAAGAGCAGCAAAACCCTAAAATTGGCAGATGTCTTCAGAGAATTCAAAGAGTGTCCCAGAACCAATCATATTTGGCTCCACGCCATTAATAAACCTTTGGTAATTCTACTAAGCGGAATGCCAAACCCTATAGAGTTGGACAAACATAGCACCTTCGAATTATCATACTCAGATGGACGAGAAAAGAATTTGCAAGTAAAGACGACAGAGCCAAACTCGATTGTTTGTTTAGAAATATTAAATTACCAAAAACCATACCGAATAGTAACAGATTTGGAACCTTCCTGGTGTTACAACACAACTGAAGCGACAATTCATAATGGGGAGTCCTTCTTGAGGAAGCGTCTAACCAGAGAAGAAGAAAATCTATCCACAATTTTCGTGGCAGCTGGATATGCCTTATCCCGAGTAGGCATGGATCCTGTACTATTGGAGATATCTATCTCAGATTTCTCGGGCCAACAACTATTAAACACAATAGTCACCCCCAGAGAACCTGTTAGACACTATCAAACCCACCAATATCATTTAAAAGAACCAGATGTTCGAGGTAATTTGGATGATGAAGAATGTTGTCACATGATTAGAAAAATTTGTGACAAAAAGATAGTAGTTGGATTAATGGTAAAAAAGTTATTAGCGGTAGCCCATCTACCGGCACAGCGTTTATTGGGT